>OX453273.1:40918661-40921161 GCA_949710005.1 Ricordea florida
TTTCTGACATTTATATGTTCAATGATGGGTTTGCCCTGGATGTGTGCAGCGACTGTTCGTTCAGTATCTCATCTGAATGCAGTTTCAGTGTGGAGTACTTCACACGCTCCTGGTGAGAGACCTTACCTTATAGAGGTCAAGGAACAAAGGATCACAAACATCGCTATTCATGTTCTCCATGGTAAGTAGCGTTGAAATGCACTTTAATGAATACATCAATTATCCTTAATAACCTCAGTTGTTATCTAGGTTGCGTTTTTCCCGCTTTAGCGCGCCCATTTATTGGCTAGTTCATGGTCACATGACATCTAACAATAAGACTGTTTACCGCCAAATGCCATCAACGGGCAACATTGCGAAAACTATGATGTCAAACGGAAGCAAAATTCACTGTTCCCTCGGGACCAGTCAGTAAGTGCTAATTGGTGCACTGGAGAATATCGTCATTTATTTACTAGCCTTGAGGTTATATTCCGTATTACAGCAACCTTTATAAGTAAGAAGTTGGGGCACCAGTAAAAATATTTGTCATCCAGCAACTACGGTGAAACCTTTCGAACAAACCACGAAAATGTCAAAGTAACTGGCTACATGTACATAATATTGCATGAAATCGTGCACACAGGACTGAAATTACTAAGAAGTGGCCCTAAGTGGGAGGAACTCTAAAAGTTCAACCAAACAAGGCATTTTGATTTAATTCTAAGTTTGTCGTATCATTAGGGAAAATGATCATCTCATCCCAGCTCTTTCAGTAAGGGTTGATATAGGTGGCCGTTTCGTCTTAGCATCTGCTGGGGTTATTTTTCGTGTTTGCAGTGAGAGGAACTCGAAAAGTTCAAAGTTAAGTTCAACCAACCAATGCATTTTGATTTAATTTTAAGTTTGTCGTATCATTAGGGAAAATGTTCATCTCATCCCAGGTCTTTCAGTAAGGGTTGATATGGGTGGCCGTTTCGTCTTAGTATCTGCTGAGACAAAACGGTCTTCCTAATTAGTGGTCTAAACTGAAACCCTATTTCGTGTGTTTCTTCGACAGAAGAAAGATCTTTCGCAGTTGTAATTTTGCTATGTTTACCTGCTAATTTTTTTTTAAGTGGGTAGTAATTTTCTCTTTTTATTGAAACTCTGTTTTGTTCTGTGTGTTCCAGGTTTTTCTATTTTACTAGCACCTGCTCTGCACCTTATTCCCATTCCTGTCATGTTTGGTGTGCTCCTGTACCTCGGTGTTTGTTCGTTAGGAGGAATTCAACTGGTTGACAGACTTATCATGATGTTTATGCCTCCGAAGTACCACCCAGATGTTCAGTATGTGAGAAAGGTATGTAGCTCATTACAGGTTACTTAATTAATACGTTACTGCATAAACACCATTGTTACTGAATGAACAACAGTGAAATACCACGTGAGCTTTCGCCCACAAACATGATTTCTTCACGTGACATGTTACTTTCGCACGTGAAAAGACCAAAACCAACTTTGCTATGGTAACATCATAAATCGTCGCCCTCACTCGTGAAATATTTTTCAACAATGGAAGAGAATTTGTATCTCGGCGCAGCAATGTAATACCCCCTCTGTAAAACATAATTTGTAAATGTCACAGTAACCCAGAATTCACACTGCTGTACGCTGTGTGAACAATTTTGAATTTGGTTCAAAAATTGATAAGTATTGGATCTTGAAAGTTTATACCATACAATGACTTGTTCGTCTTTTTCGGTGTGTTGATAGGTAAAGACAAGGCAGATCCACGGTTTTACCAGCATACAGCTGATCTGTTTGGGAATTCTCGTCATTGTTAAGCTGACCGTTCTTTCTCCATCTTTCCCGTTCTGGATTATTTGTCTCATTCCTCTTCGCAAGGGTTTAACAAAGTTCTTCACAGATTCGGAACTGCAGGAGGTTAGTTCAACAATATGTTCACATTACAATCCGTTGTACGATCAGACAAAGTCTGATGCTACGCTGGTTAATTAAATTATTGTAAAAAGTCACAATTCACTCACTTGTTCTTAGTGCGCGATTTAAGCTTCTGTCAGAAAGGAGTTAAAATTCGCATCTACATACTTAACGAAACGCCTCCAGGAATGCTTTAAACAACCCTCACTGAAAAATTAACTGATCTAAGTCTTTTTCTCGAAGATTTATCCTTTATGGCATCGGCCAGTTTCCCCGATCCAAAGTCCAACTCTTCCTCGATAAACAGTTAGATAAATAAGCTGCAATGTGGGGATCCACATCCGCGGATTTAGTCCCTCCTACTTCGCGATGTTTGTCAAAAATATGGTATATACATTTCTTTTAATGATAAATATTCATGATTAACTTTACTATTTCAAGCCAAGAAAACTGGAAATCGCATTTTCGAGCTTCTAAATTTAAAGATTTTCTGGGGTTGCATTCCCCCAGACCACCCCAGTAAAGGTGGCCTTTGGCCACCTAAATAGTCACAGCCGCCTACCACTAGATGGGCAGACGCCTACTCCAGATCTTATTA
>OX453273.1:40926161-40981161 GCA_949710005.1 Ricordea florida
TTATTGTGTTTAAAGAGAGTTCATGAGTGATTTATCGCTTGCTTGTATGAGTAAGAGAGTAACGTAAATTTCCAACCTGCACTATTACGCGGCCTACTTAATCGTATGGAAATGCCATTGTTTCAGGTGCTGGAAGATACGATTAGTGAAGTAAAAGAGTTCAGCCATAAAGCCTCCAGTGGACAAATGGAAGCAATTCCGATTTTAACTGAGAAAGGTTTTGAGAATGTCAAATGTGAGGAAAGGTAAACACTCTTGTTACTTGTCATCTTTCGAACACGAGTAAAAAACAACACGACTGATTGAACTTTACCGTCTCCACTTAGAACTGTTTTACTGATATCAAGGGATAAGCTCTCATTTGTCAGTGTTATTATACTCAGACAAAGACAGAGGTACAATTTATAGCGTGCACACGGCAATCATTGATTGAACGTGAAATCTGATGTCACTGGTGCCCTGAAAAATTGTCAGAATTTTTAAAAAACGCGCATCCGAAGACCAAAACTTTCTCTTAGTAATTACACATTTATTGCTTTTCAGGATGAATGAAAATAAAACTGTGACTGTAGAGACCACGCACCAGGTAAATAGGATTCTACATATCTACTTAAAACAGTAAATGAATGAATGAATGAATGAATAAGTGAGTGAGTGAGTGAGTGCGCGAGTGGGTGAGTGCCCAAATGAGCTAGGGAGCCTTCCGGGAAGTAGATGAGTGGGTGAGTGTGTGTCAGTGAGTGGGTGAGTGCGTGTGTTAGTGAGTGCGAGAGTGAGTGAGTGAGTGACTGACTAAGTGATGGTGTTAGTTAGTGAGTGGGTGACTGACTAAGTGATGGTGTTAGTGAGTGAATGAGGACTGACTAAGTGAGGGTGTTAGTGAGCGAGGGAGTGACTGACTAAGTGAAGGTGTTAGTGAGGGAGTGAGTGACTAAGTGAGGGTGTTAATGAGTGAGGGAGTGACTGACTAAGTGAGGGTGTTAGTGAGTGAGTGACTGACCAAGTGAGGGTGTTAATGAGTGAGGGAGTGACTGACTAAGTGAGGGTGTTAATGAGTGAGTGTGTTGGTGTGTTAATGCATGAGGGAGGGAAGGATTAAGTGAGTGAGTGAGAAAGAAGGTGTGTTAATGAATCAATGTGGAGGGAGGGAAAAGATAAGTTTGTAAGTGACTAACTAAATGACTAAGTGAATGAGAGAATGAATGGAAAAGTGAGTGAATGAGTGAGTGGATTAGTGTGGACTCAGATGTTGCTCCATTGAATGGTTTTAAAATAATAACATGTACAATGCAAAACCAATGAGAACTCAGAATATATGTATTTTTGAAATGTAATTGGAATGACGTTGTTACAGGTTCAGGAAGATTTGTGGACCGAGGTGAAAACAGAGGAAATTAAAGTTACCGTTAAAGAACTGGAGAATAATCCAACTATAAAAGTTGCTTTTGAAGCCAAGTCTGATGAAAGGTAAACGCTTTAATTACTTAACAGCAATCTCATTATAATCAGACAAAGGCAGAACTGCGTGCAGTTTATAGGATGCACTCAGCAGTCGTTGATTGGCAGAGAAGTCTGATGATTTTATGCACTGGAAAATTATCAGAGCTTCTGAAAAGCGCACACCCAAAGAAAAATCATTTTTCTTGAAATTTACACGTTTACTTTTCAGAATTAACAATGATGAAACTGTAACTGTAGAGACCACGGACCAGGTAAATAGGATTTAATTTCTACATACATACGTAAATGAGTGAGTGAGTGAGTAAGAGATTAGCGAGTCTGTTCATGAGGTACAGAGTGAGTAAGGGAAATATAGGGGGGGGGGGTTATTGAGTGACAGAGGGCGGGAGTAGATGACTGGGTGACTGAGTGAAATAGTGAGTGTGTTTGTGTGGTTTTTAAAATTGCTCCATTGAATATAATAATAACAACAATAATAACGAGGGATTTATATAGCGCCTTATCCCAAGGCTCAAAGCGCTTTACAACACTTTTTGTGGGGGACTTTGCCAGACTGCTTATTAAGGCGCAAATTGCAGCCACGCAGTTCACAATCTTATCAGAGTGAATAGTAGGATACACAGGTGCCCCCATAACAGAATAAGTGACAGACCACCACACCGGGGACTATGTCCCCTACTCTTTCCGAACAATGTGTGGGTTCTTTAACGTCCCACACCAGTAGTGTGAGACAGGACCTACGTTTATCACGGTAGTCTGGTGCTCTACCAACTGAGCTAACCGGAAAGCCTTTATAATATTAACCAGACACAATACAGCAAAAAAAGAACTCAGAAAATGGATTTTTATAATGTAATTGGAATGACGTTATTATGACAGGTGCTGGAAGATGTGTGGACAGAGGTTAACCCTGGTGACATTAAAGTCAGCGTTAAGCAACTAGAGGAAACTCCAGCTCTGAAAGTTGGTCTGGATGCCAAATCTGATGAAAGGTAAACACTTTCATCATGACTTATCAGCAATTTTATCAATACAAGAGAGAAGAAAAATGTTGCCGCCCAAACATAGAAATCCGCTGGAGACGTTCTTTACAATACTGTTATTTTCCAATTTCAATTGGTTTAAGATTTCATTTGCTAGTGTAAACAAACCCAGGCAAGAGAATAGTTTTTCTGTATGCAATAAAACATGGTGACTCTCGGGACCAGATTTTGCGCGTGCGCAGTCCCTCCTAAGCCGTGGTAGATCCTGTCAATAAACGCTTATGGGGAGAAACTGATCGTTTCTTGAGCTGGAAACTAAAACTTCTTAAGTTCTGATACGTCAATGGCATGTTGAGAGAGCTGATAAGAAGAATGGTTGGGCCACATATACAATTTATGTTTTTTTCTTTTGTGAACTATATAACTGATTCTATTTTCTCCTCAAAGATGGCGTTAATAAAATAAAGGACATAAAAGATTTTTATCAATAACCTAACCCTTTAAATAGTCAATAAAATCAATTAAATGAATTGTTTGCATATTTCAGCATGTTTTACCCTGATATATTGTAGTTTTCTTGCTTTTCAGAATCAATGAAAGGTTTGAAACTGCGACTATAGAAACCACAGACCAGGTAAATAGGATTTCTGTATACTGAGGTGAGCAAGTGAGTGAGTTAGTGAGTGGAGAAGTAAGCGAGTCAGTGCGTGACGGAGTGAGTTGGGGGCGCCCGTGGATAAACGAAGAAGGGATTGAATAGATGACCCAGTGAATGAGTGAGTGTGTGACCGAGTGACTGAGTGATTACGTGACTGAGTTACTGAGTTGGTGACTAAATGACTGAGTAAAAAAAATGCTTCTTTTGATTGAGTGTGTAAGTGAAGATTCAGAGATTGCTCCATAAAATGCTTTGAAAATGATAACCAGAGGCAGTAAAGCACAAAACGAACTCAGAAATTGGATTTTTATAATGTAATTAGAATGACGTCGATGTTGTTACAGATGCTGGAAGATGTGTGGACAGTGGTGAAAACAGACGAAGTCGAAGTCAGTGTTAAAGAAGTGAAGGAGATCACCACTAAAGAAGTTGTTTTGGCTGCCAAATCTGAAGAAAGGTAAATGATTTTACTACTAATTAGCAATCTTATCCGTCAATACAAGACCCAAAACAAGACAAAGAAAACGTAATTACCCTCCAATCTCCAAAAGTGTCTGGAGAATGCAGTACTTTTTTCAACTTCAAGAGGAAAGATTTCAGTTGCTAGTGTCAAAGTACTCACGCAGCAGAAGAATTGCAATATCATCACACGTAGCCAGAGGGTAAACTAATGATCGACTCCTGAATGGAGGACATTATCAAATTCTTTCAGTGCATGCAATAAACACAAAGTTTGTTGGATTAAAAATATGCGAATATAATCGAATGCGGCGAGGTCATCCACGGCAATCATTGTTTGAAGTTTGTAATAAGTAGTGTGCAGCAGTAAAAATGCGATTCAGTGTCGTTTAATCATCTGATCAGTTTCTTCTTCTGTGTAAGTCAAAAAAAAAATTGAAAAAAATGATCGGAATTTCAGGGAGAGTAAACTTAGATTTGTTTTCTTTTTTCGACAAAAGCAGCGTGGAGCCTGAGACCAAAATGAAAGAACCTGTGCCAGAAGACACAACAGTAAGTTGTTCCCTTAATAACAAACTTTGCTTTACGTACGTCTGTCTCTGTCTGTTTGTCTATATCTCTGACTGAGGGTTTGTATTAATTCTGCTCGTTTGTTATTAGTTGATATGATCCATGTATCTATGTCACAAATATTTTCGCGCTCAGTTTGTACTTTGCGTTGTTTTGCCTAACTGTTTCCGCTGCTTGAAGTGGTTTTTCTGTCAATTTACTGTTCAAAGGAATTTTGTGATTGCCTTAGGCTTGTATTGCTAAGATAAGTACTTGGCTAAGCGATTTTGCACAATTTTTTAACCGAATCAAAATAAAAATGATACCAAACGTGACTAGGTCGCAAGCTTTTTGCGCTGTATGAGGACGACAAGTATTTCTTCTATTGTCAGTTTTCACTGATTCGCTTGTCTGTGTTCAACTGTTAAGACTGATCAGAAACAAATGGCGAAGGAAGACAGAGCAGTTTTTCTTTTTAAACAAACAACATTACATAACGGAAATGTATGTCCGTTTGTTCACTAGAGTTCTGGTCCTGTTTCCTCTGCCGAATCTACTTCTGTTCTGGGTGCTAAAACGTCCTGTCCAGTACCTATAACAACAACTACTGCTTCGACAGCGTCTTCAAGTGAATCATCTACGACAAATATCATTCCACCCTTGATGTCTCTGACGCCTTATAATCCGTTTACTGCTAACGCAAGTTGTTCATCATCTTCCCGCCCTGCACAGCGCGCTCGTAGAAACTCTTCAAACAGCAATGGACAACACATCATGCCTCTGATGTCGGTTCAAGTGTCTTCTCCTTCAACTCATAGCGCGCAATTCACCAGACGTTCATCTGTCGAGTCCCATTCGTCTGGTTCCTCCAGTGTCTCGTCAACCAGTGGTGAGCAGAACATTCCACCCCTGAGGTCTGTTCAAGTGTCTTCTCCCTCCACTTGTAGCGCTCAATTCACTAGATGTTCCTCTACTACTGCCCAGTTTCAATCATCTGGATCCTCCAGTGTCTCGTCATCAAACGGTGGGCAGAACATCCCACCTCTGATGTCGGTTCAAGTTTGGCCGCCGTTGGCTGGACCCAGGCCATCTTCATCGTCAAATGCAGAGCACCGCGCTAGAGGGACTCGAAAAAGACGTAAACCCCGACGAGCCAGGCAAAGCATGATCCCTTCACTTCCGGGTGCCAGACCTCCAAGGAATCATGGTATGTTGAAGACCCTGACTTGTGTCCAGTCCAAGTTCTTTCGGAGCGGCTTGGCACTATATAACATGTGTGCTTAAAGCGAAGGTGCTACTTCAAAACGATATGACTTGCCGCTTGCAAAACCGTCTATCAGACTTACAACAAACGCTTTCTATGTGTTTGCAATTTCATCGTGAATTGGATTCGAGTCTATGGCTAATTAAACGAAATAAGTATAGTGTACACCAATCTGTTTCATCTCATTACTTTGCCTGCATGTACGCTCTCAGGTTTTCTCGTAGAAACTGTTTTCTTTTTATGCCACTTTTTTTTTTCAGGAAACCATAACTGGTATTGAAACGAAGACAAGTTCAAGAAGGAAACCGAAGACATGGCTTAGTGATCAACGTTTCATTTCTGTTATACAACCGCTGCGTTTTGTTCTTTTCAGAGACAAGGGCTGCTGTCCACATTTAAGTTAACGTTCCTTGAAAAGAAATGCATGTTGTATTACCGATTGTGTTGAAGTAATTGCTCTGTAGATCTATTCTGAGCTCATGGCTGCGAATCCCGTTCCTGCCTCTTCCTTTTTCAGTCTAATAGCATATGCTTAAACATTTCTTAGGTATTGTGAATATTGCTAAATCTCTTTTTTAAGAGCTGGGACTAAAGGTTTAAACATTGTGCCATGGTTTTCATTGTAGCAAGTCTCGCTACATATACCTTAATTTGCTAATACACCGACCATTCAATAGTTTCCATCAATTTTAATTGGCGCGCTACGCTTTTTTATGACATATAGAAGCGCCGCGGCATACTTTTAAAAGTCAACACAAAAGTATACTGCATGAATATGATGCTGTACATGGCTTTGTTGTTTTCTATGAGCAAAACGGGTTTTTGTCACAAACTGACAAATAACATCTTCCAATAACACCATGGCCTTACTAGTGACAACAACCAACAACATCACGGCTAAAACGAACAATTATGACTTAGAACAGAGACATGATTACCACCAGCTGACAGCACGGAAGTCACTTGACTCTAATGATGACTTCCACTCAGGTTGTTGAACTGTCAGTGAACGTCATCAACAACAGTTCTTTGCAGATCCACTTACACCGAGGCGATTTAACTCAACAGACAACTACTGAGACTGCTGGGTTAAAACCATTTAGAATTAACAAATTAAAATCAGTACCAAAACAGCGTTTTTAATGTAATAAACTCAATTTATTGGATCAGGAGCTCCTGAATTGTGTCTTAGTCGTTACATTTTTGTATGTAGCCCTTACATATACACTATGAGTACCTATTTTTCCTTTCCGTTTTGTTTTTCGCGTCGTAGCAAGAAGGAAAGGCCATTCAAAGTCTTCTAAGTTCTGTTCAGCGCTCTGTTCCTAGGCACCCGAGGAATAAGCGGCAATACAGGGTTCATGCTTTCACCCTCCAGCGTTAGGCACTAAGGGATGGACTATTTTATTTTTGAGAGGGTGGTTGGGCAATTATCAAAAGAAAAATTCCTCCACAGCAAAAGCATAGAAAAAAAATAGTTATGAACAGTGGGCCAAGGGAAAAATGGCGGACATTTGTATGTTAAGGTGCTAATTAACTACTTACTCGGGCTCAGTGATTCTCGGTGAATATTCACCTCGACTTCGGCTCGGTGAATATTCACCGAGAATCACTGAGCCTGAGGCGAATAAATGTTTTAGTCAGGAGCGAATTTGCTCCTGTTTTAGTATAAATACACGGGTGATTATTTCAAAAAGAGAAAGAAAAAGCATTGTACAACACGAAAAAATTTTATTTCATCAAAAGCGCCCGAACGACTGGCAGCCATTTTGTTCGTCGAGGTGATTATCAGCTGATAATTCGAGATAGCGAACCAATCAGAACGCGCGATTTTGTATAATCACCAGAGTATTTATTCCTCGCGAAGCGAGGTTACTTATCGTGTCGCTTTCGGTCAGACCACGTGGCTCGCAAGCCCGAGTAAATAGAGCCGAGAGTTTTTATATATGTATATATTTAAGAAATAGAAAACATGTACCGTGTTTCTATCGAGTTTTAGTATAAATCTACTAGCGTTCTATCACAAATGCCGCGCTCTGATTGGCTACGCTACCCACTATCTATTCTGTGATAGATAGTGAGTAGCGTAATGGCGGCCGCTTCTTCACGTTTTCGAAGTGTCCATGAAGAAGATTTAGACAGTTTACTGGTCGAGGCTGTTCCAGAAAAGACAAAGTTTTGAACAACTAGTAGATTTATACTAAAACAATTAGATTATTCGCTCTCGATTTCTATGCGTGATAGTTGACTCGGGCTGCGCCCTCGTCAACTATCACGCGATAGAAATCTCGAGCTCATAATCTAATTGTTTAATAGAAACACGAGTGAAAGTATGGGAGAACGAGAAATGCTGTGGGAACACGAGCCGCAGGCGAGTGTTTCCACAACTTTTTCGAGTTCTCCCAAACTTTCACAAGTGTTTCTATAACTCAATAGAAACACGAAGAACATGTTTTCTATTTCTTTTAGAAAACACCGCGAGGAAAAAAAGAAAAGCAACTTGTTAGCTTTGATTATCAAAATGTAAATTCTCTTTGCTCGCGTCATCATTACGTGAACAGCTCGTGCTAGTTCTGTGTTTCTATCGAGTTATAGAAACACGATTTCTAACCAATCAGCGCGCGTACTTTCTTAGGACTGTTTTCTAAATATATATATTTAGTATATACTAAAACAGTGGATAGCGTTGAAGGTGCGCTCTGATTGGCTAGTCAAACTCCGAATATCCTGTGCTATTTACCTCCGAGCAACTTGCGAATTTTTCGCTCCGCCGCGCGAAAATGGCGGCCCGGTGTGTATGCACAACAAGCGAAGAAATCATCCAAATTAACAACGAAGCAGTCCCTGAAAACTCCAAGAAAGCGACTAAATTTGGCTTGGCCGTGTTCAGAGGTAATGGCTTATGTTTTTAACCCGAACTTTAGCGGTAAAAAGCAACGAGAAAGGTTTTGTTTACAAATGCAAATTAATCTTGCATAACCAAATTTGATGTCGCTTGTTTACTTGAGAACCAAAGTTGAATTATATTTTTTACAGAATGTTTTCAAATACAGAAAGGGTTTACAACTCCATTTGATGAAATGTCGCCAGTAGAACTAAACAAAATTTTTTCTGTCAGCGGGAAAACGAGACGTACGACAGTAATTACAACAAAAAATCCCTAATGGCGATCGGCGCTGCGTTGGATTGTCATTTGAGAAGTCCTTCATTTTCCAAGCCCTTTTCTTTTTTTTGTGTACACTTATCTCACTGTTTTAGTATATACTAAAACAACTATTCACCTCAGTGTCGGTGGCTAGTGGTGGATATTTACCTCGCCGCTTCGCGGCTCGGTAAATATCCACCACTAGCCACCTCCACTTCGATGAATAGTTGTTAAATATTATATTAAAGGTGTCCGTTCGCAGGCCAGGTTACCTGGCAACATTACTTCATGTGAATTTCCGCCATTTCGAATTCTCTGAATGATGTTTTGAAAATAATGTGAATTTTGTGGAAACCGATTTCACTAATCCTGGAAGTACATCTCAGCAAGAAGATCTCTGAGATATACAAGAAAGAGCGGCGAGGGATCGTCGTCGAGTAAGTTTGAATGCCGCAAAAATCAGCGCACGGCAAGCGGCGACTCAAAGAATACATTAAGAAACTACGGCAGGGACGATAACAAGAGACATCGCAGCAGAGACAACAACTGCTCGCTCAAAAAAGGGAAAGGAAACAGCAAGGAAAAGGACCAGAAATGCAATCAAGTTAGATTGGAAATTGAATTTGTTATAGATAGTAACAAAGACTCGTTTTAGCTATACAGGACATGAGAGACTTAGAACGGAAACCGAGTAGGAACGACTTCAAAAAGATTGAGATACACTGGAAAATATGATAATCACAAGGCAAACTGCAATGAAAACAGAATTTAAGGAAAATCATGGCAACATCGAAAAGACAGAATCAGAGGACGAACGAAGAAACAGATTACCATATCGTCGTGAAAAAAGTTTCAGGAAAGGGGAAACAGAAACCAACCGCAAAGAAATGAAAGATGACACTCACGTAGTATTTATACTGCAATGAGAATGCAAGTAGGTATTTTTGGAAGTGAAACGATTGCCTTCCATTTTAAAGGAATTCCCAATACAGAGGTTGCAGTTGTGATAGCAATTATTTATAATTATGTGATCTGATATCATTGCAACAGTGAAAATATATTGTAGATTTGTTTGATGTAGCAGTTATGTTCAGCATTTTCAACAGAAAACATACCAAACAATAAGTTACCGGTGATGCAGTATTATCAGTGATCAGTGCAATTATTTGTAAATAAAGCAGTTGTCATTACTGACTTCTGAGTAGTATTTCTCTTTGCTATATTTCTTTCCTACATATATGTATTAAGTAATTACAAGGTTTCGTGGGGACAAACAATTTCCATAGCCATTTCAAAATGGGTTTTTACCTTTGAGTTCCAAGTATCCCTGGGAGTTACTCTCTTAGCCCCCACCCTTTTCCCACAAATCACAAGTTAATTTAAGCCCTACATTGCAAAATAAGGCATAACATCTTAACCGTTTTCCTTAATGCTGTTTAAATCATTTTTATGATGTCAAATACAAATATTTAATGACAACCACAATACACAGTTGACCTTTTTCATTAGAAAAACTCTATAAGGGAGAAACTAAAGTTTGTAATGCTAAAATTTTTAGTGATCTTTCTTATATATTCATTGCAAGGGTGCTGTATGTAATAACAAGTCTTTGAAGTACTGTTTAATAAACAAGCAGGAGTGTTTTATCAGATTCGCCTCGGGTTTTAGAGCTGATAAAACACGATCTGCGAGTTTATTGAACGGCTTCAAAAACTTATTTGTGGAGTCTCTGTTCATTTCACACTTTTTTGTTTGTTTTCCTGAAATGCACACGGGTTTTTATCCCTATTTTAGTTTCAATGGGTATTGTTATTTGGGATAAGCTAAAATAATGATCTTTTCAATTTTTTCAGTAAAGACTGCATGATTTGAATTGCTAATCTTGCCTCGTTTAAAACTTATGTGAAAGTTGCTTTTGGAACTCTGATTTCAGCATGCCACCGAAAAGAGTATTCAGGAAAGCTAAGAATGTTCAAGAGGAGAGGGAGTTATTTGAGGAGTGTGTTCCAAAATCAACCAAAAATGCTAATAAGTGGTCGTATAAAATTTTTTCGGAGTGGCAAAGGCAAAGAGAAAACAAAGACCCTAGTCAGGAGCAGTGTTCGTTCACATTTGAACCTGAAAAAATGCAACGCCAGTGATGTTAGGTTGTGTATTCAATAATTGTACTTTCAATATGTGAGCCTAAAATTAAGGTTAACTTTCATCATGTTATTAAACAGAGTGAATGTTGGTTGTTTTGCATCTTTAATTTTGATATGGAAATTAGGATAAAGTTTTATATAAATCGTCAAGGTCATTAGTATTCTTTATATAAAGTTCTTATCCTAATTTGCATCTCTTTGCATTTGCTTTGTGTACCCCATATTTCCCTGTCACCGAATTCAAATCCCTCCCCGGGCTTTAAGAGTGGTGAGCTTTACCACATATAAAGGTTCCTGGACGTGACTGATTTCCCTAATTTCATTGGCCAAAAACCTAATTAATTATTAATGAGTTTTTGAAGTTTCCTAAATGGCCTATACTTTCACTCATGATTTTCCACACTTACTGTATGGACAAATAACTGCACTAGCACGATTGCCACAGGTAAGAAAATGATAAGGGAAAAAAATTCTTCAAGGTCAGTGAAAAGTCAGGGAATTTCAAATCAAGTAAGAGAAAGTTTAAGTATTTGAGAGAATTAAGGGAAAAGTGATATTTAAGACTACTAATTTATTTCTTGCCAATTTAGTGATGGTTTGGTGTGGTCAAGAATGTGACATGAAATGTGTTGGATTGGTAGAATTAAATGGCTGATTACCTGATTTTGGGTATCCAAGAAAATCAATCCTTCTTCCATAACCTTGTTATTTTAAGAAACTATAAATCCATGTACACTGTATGTGAATTTCGGAAAGCATATTAAATAAATGGGTGGAGAGGTAGGCTGTTAGGAGAGGTTGGAGGCCATTACCAGGACTAATTTTGGACTTTTCTAATTTAGTTGGAAAGGGAAATTTTACATTTGTCAGGGAAATGTAAGGGAATTTCAAGATCCTGTGACTGTGCAACCATGACTTGATTATACGTCTAAAAGAATAAATGGTATTTTTTATTTCGTCGCGAAGCGAGGTTACTAATCGTGTCGGTTCCAGTCAGACCACGTGGCTCGCAAGCCCGAGTAAATCGAGCCGAGAGTTTTTATATATGTATATATATTTATTTATAATACAGTCCCGATACTACGCGCGATATGATTGGTCCAAACAGCGTCCTTTATCAGAGTATAAAGGACGGTGCTTGCGTCATCCACCGGCTTTGCGCAGTGAAAAAAGTGACGGAATTTTTTAAAGAGTTTACTAGCTTTTCGTAAAATATTCTGAACGAGCTCGAACAAAGCATCCCTTACATTTACAAGAATGCGAAGATGATGAGCTCTAGGAAAATGTAGATATACAGACCGAGTTAAACAACTAAGTCAGCATTTGTAAAAATGGGGAGTTAAATTAAGAAAAACAGGACTACGATATCAACCACGAAACCATCAAACAATGGCGTTTTTGAATGAAACAATAAAATTGCCGAGCAAATTACAGTTCGGTTGGTTTCAGTGCCAAGCTATACAAAACAACAACGTGAAGTGACCAATTTACAAGTCTTCTCCGCTAAAGACGTGAAGGTTGACGGCAAAAATTCGAAATGGACTGCAAACGGACTAAGTGGAAAATTCTACAGTTTCAAAGAAAAATGAAAACGATATGAAACTTGCCTACCGTCAACAGTACAAGAGGAAGACAAATCCACTTTTGTCACTGGTACAATTCTCGGCGTTGTAGGCTTGGTTGCTTAATTTGAGCTCCCTCACGTCGCATTTCGTAAAAACGACAAACAGCACGGATCAAACACAGAAATTTGCTTGTGTGTCGAATTCATCTCTCCACAACATTATCACTAAAGCAGGGACTAAAAGCACAAAAGAAAACAGCAGTTCTCGCATTAACTGAGCGTTGTCCGTTCGGAAAACATGGCACACTGTCTTTAGTTTCAAGTGCAAGCAGTGCAAGTGAATAAGCTTATTCACTTGCACTGCAACTGATGAAGGTCATTGACCGAAACGTCTATTTTTATTAAATTTTTAAACTTTTTTTAGATTTTTTACTGTATATATATAAATTTTTTTTTTTCGCTCGAAGTTGTCCGTCCTCGTTTTCCACAATTGCCTACAAATTTCATTACTCGAGGTTTGGACTACGAATCCTTTTGGATCCTTCTGGCGTGTGGCATCCCTGTTGGCTCGAAGCATCATAACTTTTTATATATATATATATATTTATATTTAGTATAAATCTACTAGTGTTCTATCACAAATGCCGCGCTCTGATTGGCTACGCTACTCACTATCTATTCTGTGATAGATAGTGAGTAGCGTAATGGCGGCCGCTTCTTCACGTTTTCGAAGTGTCCGTGTAGAAGATTTAGGCAGTTTACTGGTCGAGGCTGTTCCAGAAAAGACAAAATTTTGAAGGACTAGTAGATTTATACTAAAACAATTAGATTATTCCTCGCGAAGCGAGGTTACTAATCGTGTCGCTTCCGGTCAGACCACGTGGCTCGCAAGCCCGAGTAAATCGAGCCGAGAGTTTTTATATATGTATATTTAGCAATTATTCCACGAAATCGAGTCGTATATGAGCTAATAGCCAACGAGGCGCGTAGCGCCGAGTTGGCTATAGCTCGTATACGACGAGATTGAGTGGAATAATTGTTTTATTATATCTCTAAACCCTCACTTATGAGACACTGGAATTAGTTTGTACGACAAGAATTGACTTTGTTATTGTTTTTGAACAGAACCATGTTGTTGCCGAGCCGACATAGTGTAGAGCCGATGTGTAAAAATGTTTCAAACACGAGTCCGGCTCGTTTTTAAACATCTCTTTAATGTACTTGTCAATTTTTTTTCGAGTTAGCAAATTAGTTTAAGAATTTTGAAGTGGAAAAAGTAGGCAGAAATAAAATAAAAACTCAGTTTACGGGCTTCACAGATCTTTCAAAATGGCGGCTGTTTGTAAGAGTTTCACTTTCGTTCGTAATAAACAATTTCGCAATATAATTTGCCCACTTACCGTCGAATAATTTCATCCCATACTTATTTGCTTCGGTAGTATTTCTTTGGTGTATGATTTTGAAGCTTGACTTGAATTTCTCCCAGTCTAATTCAAGAAATCATCCCTCCATGATGGCCGTTTTCCGTGCCAATGGTATATGAGCTGATATACCATGAGTAGGGAACCAATCAGAGCGCGCGTTTGCTCATATGCAAGGGTTGCAGATATAATAAATATATATATATCTATATTTTAAAGGTGTCCGTTCGCAGGCCAGGTTACCTGGCAATAGTAGCGTATTTGAGAACTCCTGAATTTCCGCCATTTCGAATGCGGTGATGCCTTTTTGAAAGAAATGTAAATTTTGTGGAAACGGATTTCACTCGTCCTGGAAGTGTATCCCAGCAAGATGATCTCCGAGATATTCAAGAAAGAGTAGCCCGAGATCGTCGCCGAGTAAGTTCGAACACCGTGAAAATCAACACAAGGAAAGCACGACTCAAAGCAGGGAAAGAGTACGACAGCAGGGCGAATAACAACAGACATCCGTCATCGCAGCAAAGACAAAAACTGCTCGCTCTAGAAAAAGGCAAACGAAACAGCAGGGAAAAGGACCAGGAATTCAACCAAGTTAGTTTTGAATTTGAATGTGTTATTGATAGAAATACAGAACAGGAGTGAACGATTACATAACGAAATATATTAGCGTACTAAATTTAGCAAAACGGCTTAGAAGGGAAACCGAGTAGAAACAACTACAACGATTGGAGATGTCTCTGGAAAATAATTATATTAGTCTAAAAACGGAATAGGAAGACAACCAACAGATTACAAGAGAATGTAAGTAGGTATTTTTCATAATAAAGCGATAGCGTTTCCATTTTGAAGAAATTCCCAACACAGAGAGTTGCAGTTGTTATAACAATCATTTACAACGATGTGATGTGATATCATTGCAACAGTGAAAATATTGTAAATTTTCTTGATCTAGCAGCTATGTTTAGCATTTTCAACAGAATATATACCCAGTGTCACTATAAAGTACTGGTTCTGCAATATCATCAGTGATCAATGCGATCATTTGAAAATAAAGCAAATGTTATAACTTACTTCTGAGTAGTATTTCTCTTTGCTATATATATGTATGTATTCTCTGATTGAAAGGTTTCAATAATATTACGTATAGACAACAAGTTTCATAGCCTTTTCACAATGGGTCAGTTTTACCTTAGAGTTCAATGACCCCCCCCCCCCCCCCTCCTGATAATATTGCAATCTAGAAACCTGGCCATTTCCCACAAATAAAATGTTAATTCAAGCCTTAATTAACATATTAACCTTGTTACTTTCTGTTGTTTACTTCATTTTTATGATGTGAAATATCAATATTTAATAACAACCACAACATACAGTTAACATTTTACATCGGAAAAACTATATAAAGAAGAAAATAAATTTTGTAATGCCAAAATGTTTATGATCTTTCTCATATATTCATTGCAAGTGTGCTGTATGTAGTAACAAGTGTTTCAAGTTTTCTAAATGCCCTATCCTTTCAATAATGATTTTCCACACAAACTTTATAGACAAATGACCGCACTAGATTTCAAGCCTTTAAGAAGAAATGGTATTGTTTGGAGCTGTTTTGATTACTACCACCTCTGATGGAAAGCCTATTAAGAAGATTTTTGTGTTGCTTGCAGTAATAGAGTAACAATACCTTTACAAAGGTTAGGGCATGCATCCCACCCCATAAAAATATATTATGTTAAACGTAAAAAATATAACAATAGTAATAATAATAATATCAATACCAGTAATAATAATAGTAATGATAATAATAATGATAATAATATAATGATAGTGCTTCTCATTACTATATGTCATTGGTTACAGTTCAATACCTCTGGCTGCCATGACTTTTTCGATGAAATGCCATCCTTATATTAAATCTTTCTTCTGCAGTTTTCATAATAGAAATTTGCATATATTCAAAATAATATAACCTTCTCTTGTTGGGTATGGATATTTTGCCTGTTTCTGTAACAGCACAATTAAACTTTCATGTGGTATATACTTTTAACTGATTGATGTCGATTTCACATTATTTTTTTACAGGAGTACGTAGTGCAGCAATCTTTTTCAACATATTAAGATTTCAATAACTCTTTATTTCATGTATTGTTTTTATGATATGACCTAAAAATAGAACAAACACATACTATACAGTCGGCACTCACTATTACCAAACCTTTATTCAAAGTTGTTGTAGAATCCAATTGTTTTATCCCCATTTTTTATGTAATGACATTGTATCTCACACTTCTGTTGATATGGCATCTGTTCTGAGGGAAGAGGAATTTTCTTATCTACCACTGAGAGTACCATTGCAACTGAAGAGAGTGCACAAATTGAAACATGCACTATTCATAATGCTGTCAATTGTGGTTACCTAGGAATGAAATAATGACTGCAGTAGACAATAAAATATCTAATCAGAAGATTCTTCTTACAATGAACCTCATCCAATTATAACCAAAAAACATAAACAAAAAATAATTGGAGCATTCAACTCATCCTCAGTGTAAGAACATATTGTGTTTAACCCTTTCACTCCCAAGAGTGACTTTACAGATTTTACTCTGTCTAACGCCAGACGATTTTACTCGTCAAATGGAGACCCCTTGGGAGTGAAAGGGTTAAAAACTATCTCCCTTAACCCTTTCACTCCCAAGAGTGACTTTACAGATTTTACTCTGTCTAACGCCAGACGATTTTACTCGTCAAATGGAGACCCCTTGGGAGTGAAAGGGTTAAAAACTATCTCCCTTAACCCTTTCACTCCCAAGAGTGACTTTACAGATTTTACTCTGTCTAACGCCAGACGATTTTACTCGTCAAATGGAGACCCCTTGGGAGTGAAAGGGTTAAAAGGGATGTACAACAAAGGAGACAAAGCAGTAGAGACTAAGAAAATAAAACTAAAAAAAAACAGGTTTTTACACCATGGTAAACACAAGCATTCATATCAACTCTTCAAGATTTCACCTGCAAAAGATTTACAATCATTTTCAATTTGTGTTAAGTGAATATTATTGTGGTAATTTATCGACTCTGTATTCCCTGTGAAGATAATAAATAATTTTACTTCTATTCCCTCTGGTGCAATCTCAGTGGCAGTGAAAGAACTAAACGAAGGTCAATTTTTAAGCACTGTGTTGACCGGTATACTGGTCATGTAATTTTCACCAGGTGTCACTAATTTTGTACCAAACATAGCATAACAAATAAAATAATGGGGATTACGCTGATATAAAAAATATAAAATAAAATATAAAAGCATTGTGACTTCTTCAAAAACTAGCTTCGCGAGGTTTTTGCGGGAGTCGTATTTCTAGTTCGCCCTCGTCAACTATCGCGCGATAGAAATCTCGAGCTCATAATCTAATTGTTTAATATATATCTTTAGTATAAATACTCAGGTGATTATACAAAATCGCGCGCTCTGATTGGTTCGCTATCTCGGATTATCAGCCGATAATCACCTCGACGAACAAAATGGCTGCCAGTCGTTCGCGCGCTTGTGATGAAATAATTTTTTGCGTGTTGTTCAATGCTTTTGTTTCCTTTTTTGAAATAATCATCTGTGTATTTATACTAAAACAATTATTCGCCTCAGGCTCAGT
The DNA here is from genome assembly GCA_949710005.1 of Ricordea florida. NCBI lineage: Eukaryota > Metazoa > Cnidaria > Anthozoa > Corallimorpharia > Ricordeidae > Ricordea > Ricordea florida. The sequence continues at coordinate 40,943,457 of OX453273.1, forward strand.
GATTCTCGGTGAATATTCACCTCGACTTCGTCTCGGCGAATATTCACCGAGAATCACTTCGCCTTCGGCGAATAATTGTTAAATATTTTAAAGGTGTCCGTTCGCAGGCCAGGTTACCTGGCAATAGTAGCGCACTTTAAAACTGCTGAATTTCCGCCATTGAGAATTCGGTGATGCCTTTTTGAAGGTAATGTAAATTTTGTGGAAACCGATTTCACTCGTCCTGGAAGTACATCCCAGCAAGATGATCTCCGAGATATTCAAGAAAGATTAGCCCGAGATCGTCGCCGAGTAAGTTCGAATACCGTGAAAATCAACACAAGGAAAGCACGACTCAAAGCAGGGATAGAGAAACGACAGCAGGGAGAATAACAACAGAAATCGCAGCAAAGACAACAACCGCTCGCTCCAGAAAACGGGGGAAACGAGTAAACACGGGGAAAGCGAGTAAACAGAGGAGCCGGATATGGCTTAGAAATTCCTTGCCAGTATATTTTTTATGGGGACACTCAAATGTCTCTGCCTTGACTAAAATCGCAACTTGAGCACCTTGGCTACAGTGTTGTACTGACGACGTTGTAATTCCAGTCACAAGGGTATATTCATGTAAGAGGTGTTTCGAAATGTAAACCGGACGTGGATGAACACAAAACAAACACTGAAATATGGTACTGTAATTACTGTAAAGTCATTGTGATGAAAGATGATGTGAAGTTGATTGATAAAAACAAGATACAGGGGTTGTTAATAGTGTTTTGTTTGGGGTGCCGCTTACGGGAGCTTCAAAACAATGAAAAAGTAAAAGTCGTTATCTCTGAAAGTGTCCGCGGCCGCTTACGGGAATGTCCGCTTACGAGAATGTAAAAATACAGAGTTTGTATGGGAGTTAAAACGGGGTTTCAAACAAGGCGGCCGTAAGTAGAGCTGTCCGCTTACGAGAGTGTCCGTTAAGAGAGCTTCGACTGTATTCATTGCAAGTGTGCTGTATGTAGTAGCAAGTGTTTCAAGTTTTCTAAACGCCCTATGCTTTCAATAATGATTTTCGACACAAACTTTATAGACAAATACCGCACTAGATTCCAAGCCTTTAAGAAGAAATGGTATTGTTTGGAGCTGTTTTGACTACTACCACCTCTGATGGAAAGCCTATTAAGAAGGTTTTTGTATTGCTTGTAGTAGTAGAGTAACAATACCTTTACAAAGATTAGGACATGAATCCCACCCCATAAAAATATATTATGTTTAATGTAAAAAAATATAACAATAGTAATAATAATAATATCAATACCAGTAATAATAATAGTAATGATAATAATAATGATAATATAATGATAGTCGGCTTCTCGTTACTATAATGTCATTGGTTACAGTTCGATACCTCTGGCTGCCATGACTTTTTCGATGAAATACCATCCTTATATTAAATCTTTCTTCTGCAGTTTTTATAATAGAAATTTGCATATATTCAAAATAATATAATCTTCTCTTGTTGGGTATGGATATTTTGCCTGTTTCTGTAACAGGACAATTAAACTTTCATGTGGTATATACTTTTGACTGATTGATGTTGATTTCACATTATTTTTTTACAGGAGTACATAGTGCAGCAATCTTTTTCAACATATTAAGATTTCAATAACTCTTTCTTACATGTATTGATTTTATGATATGACCTAAGAATAGCAGAACCACATACTATACAGTCGGCACTCACTATTACGAAACCTTTATTCAAAGTTTTTGTAGAATCCAATTGTTTTGCCCCCAATTTTTTTTTGATGTAATGACATTGTATCTCACACTTCTGTTGATATGGCATCTGTTCTGAGGGAAGAGGAATTTTTCTATCTACCACTGGGGGTACCATTGCAACTGAAGAGAGTACACAAATTGAAACATGCACTTTTCATAATGCTCTCAATTGTGGTTACCTAGGAATGAAATAATGACTGTAGTAGACAATAAAATATCTAATCAGAAGATTCTTCTTACAATGATTCTCATGCAATTATAACCAAAAAACATAAACAAAAAAATAATTAGAGCATTCAACTCATCCTTGGTGTAAGAACGTATTGTGATTAAAAGGGATGTGCAACAAAGAAGACAAAGCAGTAGAGACTAAGAAAGTAAAACTAAAAAAAAAACAGGTTTTTACACCATGGTTAACACAAGCATTCATATAAACTCTTCAAGATTTCACCTGCAAAACATTTACAATCATTTTCAATTTGTGTTAAGTGAATATTATTGTGGTACTTCATTGACCCTGTATTCCCTGTCAAGATAATAAATAATTTTACTTCTATTCCCTCTGGAGCAATCTCTGTGGCAGTGAAAGAGCTAAATGAAGGTCAATTTTTAAGCACTGTGTTGACCGGTATACTCATCATGTAATTTGCACCAGGTGTCACTAATTATGTACCAAACACAGCATAACAAATAAAATAATGGGGATTACGCTGATATAAAAAATAAAGTATAAAAGCATTGTGACTTCTTCAAAAACAAGCTTCGCGAGGTTTTTGCGGGAGTCGTATTTCTAGTAGTTGAGTAATTTTTACCACCTCTGATACAAACCCTATTCAGAATAAAACTGTATTGCTTGTAGTAGCAGAGGAACCTTTTCTCAGAATAGGACATACACCCCCACCCCATAACGGTATATTATGTTTAACATAAGAAAATAATAATACCAGAAATTATAATAATAATAATAATAATAATGCAATAATAATAATCATAATAAATACAAGAAATGACAAAATACAAAAAGTGATAATAATTTAGTAACCGAAGTAAATACATAAATTGGGGTCTTATCCCTCATGAAAAACTATTACGAGCTCTTTAAAAACTAGCTTCGCGAGGTTTTGCGGGAGTCGTATTTCTAGTAGAAACACGATTTCTAACCAATCAGCGCGCGTACTTTCTTGGGACTGTTTTCTAAATATATATATTTTAAAGGTGTCCGTTCGCAGGCCAGGTTACCTGGCAACATTACTCCATGTGAGATTCCGTCATTACGAATTCCTTGAATGATGTTTTGAAAATAATGTGAATTTTGTGGAAACCGATTTCACTCGTCTTGGAAGTACATCCCAGCAAGAAGATCTCCGACATATACAAGAAAGAATGGTGAGAGATCGTCGTCGAGTAAGTTTGAATGCCGCAAAAAATCGGCACACGGGAAGCGGCGACTCAAAGCAGAGATTGAGAAACGACGGTTGGGACGATAACAAGAGACATCGCAGCTAAGACAACAACTGCTCGCTCAAAAAAAGCAAAGGAATCAGCAAAGAAAAGGACCAGGAATACCATCAAGTTACCATCAAGTCAGATTGGAAATTGAATTTGTTATCGATAGAGACAAAGACTCGTTTTAGGTATTCAGGACATGAGCAAGCGATTACATAACGAAACTGGCGAACAAAATTAAGCAAAATGACTTAGAACGGAAACCGAGTAGGAACGACTTCCAGCATGCAGACAGAATCAGAAGACGAACGACAAAACAGATAACCATATCGTCGTGAAAAAAGTGCCAGGAAAGGGGAAACAGAAACCAACCGCAAAGAAATGAAAGATGACAGTCACGTAGTATTAATACTGCAATGAGAATGCAAGTAGGTATTTTTGGTAGTGAAACGATTGCCTTCCATTTGAAAGAAATTCGCAATACAGAGATTGCAGTTGTGATAGCAATTATTTATAATTATGTGATCTGATATCATATCAACAGTGAAAATATATTGTAGATTTGTTTGATGTAGTAAGTTATGTTCAGCATTTTCAACAGAAAACATACCAAACAATAAGTTACTGGTTCTGCAATATTATCAGTGATCAATGCAATTATTTGTAAATAAAGGAGATGTTGTTACTGACTTCTGAGTGCTATTTCTCTTTGCTATATTTCTTTGCTACATATATGTATTACGTAATTAAAAAGTTTCGTTGGGACAGACAAGTTCCATAGCCATTTAAAAACGGGTTTTTACCTTTGAGTTCCATGTATTCCTGGGAATTACTCTCTTAGCACCCATCCTTTTCCCACAAAAGAAAAGTTAATTTAAGCCCTACTTTGCAAAATTAGACAACATCTTAACCTTTTTCCTTAATGCTGTTTAATTCATTTTTATGATGTCAAACACAAATATTTAATAACAACCACAATATACAGTTGACCTTTTACATTGGAAAAACTCTACGAGGGAAAAACTAAAGTTTGAAATGCTAAAATTTTTAGCGATTTTTCTTATATAATCATTGCAAGGGTGCTGTATGTAACTAGACGCTCTCAGGAGCGTTCACTCGGGCTACACTTGATAATGCGGTATCGAACAAACGTGAATGTCAGTTTACGCCTAAGTCTTGTATATATTGTATACTATATGGCTGGTTCCACGACCGCAAAAAACCTACCAGACTGTATATCACACCGCAATTCTTGTCGACGTCGTGTTTAAGCTGAGCGATTTTATCAGAAAGTTTTCTAAGGTTTTACAGAAATTTTAGTGATAATCGGGTTTGTTTACTAATCGAATTAATGTTGACCAATCAGCTTTCTTGGTTCCCACCGGTAGAAAACAGTTGTGAAACTTGGGGCGTTTTCCATTTACCGAAAAATTCCGGAAATTTCATTGGGAAATTTCCATCGGTGAGGAACGTGTTCCATTTGACACAAGTTCCATTCATTCCCATGGGACTGTAGAAGAATCTGTCATTTCTCTTTACCGAAGATGTGGTCGTGAAGAATCACCGGCGTGAAAGGTCTGGAACTGGTGAAACCTCATGAAACTCGTAAATGGAACACGCATTTTCCATCGGAAGGTTTCCAACGGGAAAACGGGACTACCTTTTCAGACGCTCCGTTTATTCCGGAAATTTTCCAGTGGAACGTATCAAAAAAGTGCGTTCCATTTACATCCCAACCGGAATTTCCGGAATCTCTTGCTAAATGGAAAACGCCCTTGATGCCATGCATCTGATTCCAAGTTATCGAAGGCGAAGAAGCGATATGCGGGAAAAACAACAATATTACTCCTCAATCGGATATACTTCTCTTCCGATTTAGCCTTATTGGCCCTGTTCCCGCTAAATTCTTTCCACACGACCACGTAGAAAAAAAACTTGAGTTTGAATAAGAAAAGATCCAGAGATGATTTTGAAGAGGCCCGAGGGAATTCGGGCTGACAAACATATAGCTTTGTTAGCCGTTTTGCGGTCATAATTACGAAAAACTTTATTATAAACAAACAACAAGTTCAATAGATTTTAGAAACAGTCTCTAGCAATCCTTTGTAACATCAACCGTCTAACTGCAAACGCAATCAAACTTTGAGCGTTATCACGCTTTTGTTGTCAAGTCTTTGTCTTGCAACTACTTTCTACGCGACCACGCATGAGACAGACCGCAATTAAGAAAGCTTCATCCAAAAATGCTACCAAAATTTAAATTAGATGAAAAATCCTTATAACCTCCTTTATTCGCGTATTGTTGACTCGAGGCATCCAACGATGCGTGTCTTGTCGCTGTACAAAATTCGTGTATTAACTTCAGCTTTTGGATCCCAATGACAACAGTAGCTGACAATACAAGAATTAGTAGTATTCATGTGCATAACATTGGCTTTCAAAGATAGTTCAGAGTACACATCTTTCGCATCCGACATCGATGGTGCAATAACTTGATGAACAATAGCAATAGAGTACTAAAGTGATGACATCACAAAAACTAAATTTCTAAAGTTATGGGATTTATTGAGACATTTCAAAGGAGCATGATGAAAAATGCCTACAGGCCAAAAATCAGCCTCTCATGTCAATTTTTGAGTGAGATATTGCAACGTTTACGCTCCAGTGATTCCATACAAATCCTTCTAATTTTGTCTCTGTTCCAAACGTTTTAGAACAGAGACAAAATTAGAAGGATTTGTATGGAATCATTGGAGCGTAAAAGTTGCAATATCTCACTCCAAAATTGAAATGAGAGGCTGATTTTTGGCTTGTAGGCATTTGTTATCATGCTCTTTGCAAACATCTTAATAAATCCCATGATTTCAAAAATTGAGTTATTTGTGACGTCACACTTTAGTACTCTATACCCAAGGGCCTCTGCGGGTAGTCCGATTTGCGACGTTGTCGATAGACTGATAGACTGATAGACCGAAAAGGTAAACCTAGACTCGGGCTACCTGTGGTAGTAGCCCGAGCAATAACAAGTCTTTGAAGTTTCCTAAATGCCCTATGCTTTCAATCATGATTTTCCACACTAACTGTATGGACAAATGACTGCACTAGCATGATTGCCACAGCCGGGTCAGGAAATGGTAAGGGAAAAAAATTCTTCAAAGTCAGTGAAAAGTAAGGGAATTTCAAATCAAGTCAGGGAAAAGTGAAATTTAATACTACTAATTTATTTCTTGCCAATTCAGCGATGGTTTGGTGTGGTCAAGAATGTGACATGAAATGTGTTGGATTGGTAGAATTAAATGACAAGCTGATTTTGGGTTTCCAAGAAAATCAACCCTCTTTCCATGAATTGGTTATCTTAAGAAACTATCAATCCATGTACAGGAGAGGTTGGTTGTGAGAGGAGGTTGGAAGTCATTACCAGGACTAATTTGTGACTTTCCTAATTTAGTTGGTAAGGGAAATTTTACATTTGTCAGGGAAAAGTCAGGAAATTTAAAGATCTTATGGCTGTGGCAACCATAACTAGATTCTAAGCTTAAAAGAAGAAATGGTATCGTTCAGAGTTGAGTGATTTTTAATTCCTATAATACAAACCCCATTCAGAAGAAAAACGGAATTGCTTGTAGTAGTAGAGGAACAATACCTTTTCCCAGATTAGGACATACACCCCAACCCCATAACAGTATATTATGTTAAACATAAAAAATAACAATACTAATAATAATATCAATACCAGTAATAATATTTAAAATGATAATGATAATAATATAATAATAATAATCATGATAATTGCAAAAAATGAGAAAGTACAAAAAGTAAAAATATTATAATAATAAGTAAATACATAAATTGGGGTTTTATACCTCATACGAAAAACCATTAGGAGTCCTTTAAAAACTAGCTTCGCGAGGTTTTGCGGGAGTCGTATTTCTAGTATTAATGCTAATTAATTTGCACTAATTGTGCAAATTATTACACAGCCCAAAGGGAAAAAAGAAAATTCTTGAGAAGACAAAATTATCCCAGCCCCCCGCCTCAAAACTAAAATGGTTCATCCCTAAGCGATAGTCACTTTTCACCGCGGGGTCAGGATCCCTGAAATCTTCCTTTGATCTGGGAACGGAATCGGGGGGGGTGGGGATACATGGGACGAGGGGGGTACATTAAATGGGCTGTAAAGGAGAGACCAACGAAGACAGGCTGGACGTGGGAGGTCCTGGCACACGTTCTCCATATATTTCGAAAAAAAATCACAGACGCTGCAGGAACGAGCTTAGTTAAAAAAAAGAATCTTAAACTGAGGTGAGAGCAGGCAAACTTTCAACTTTAGTGTCTACCTAAGATACTACTATCCCTCCCTTAAACACGACAGTTTGTATCACCGAAGCGAGGCTTGTACCATGGTGTCGTAGTACTTGTGGATGGAATCCACAATAAAAGGATATTTTTTCACTGATGTTATTCTTATTTTTGGTCTAATATATGGCCGACGAAAGTAGTGCAAAATCCTCAGCTGATGTTAAAGATCCTGTACTTAAAATGGAAGTAGTGAAAGAAGTAGAAAGCACCCTGGAAGAAGAGGGTTACGTGAAAATCGACTCGACATCATCAACAAGTTCAGTTTCAACGGCATCGTCGTCAGTTTCTTTGACAGGAGTTACTCAGAGTTTATCGGGTGTTAGTTTGGCTGATTCTCAACGTGCAAGTGCTATAGCAAGTCCACCTCAACAGAAAATAAGACCAGATATGTCGCCCTCTGGTGGAGCGGGAAGTGAAGCGAGTTCAAACACGTCTTCAAGGTCGTCGTCAACGTGGCAACGGCGGAGTTCGAGTGAAGAAAAAGAAGATGACAATAGTGGAGGCGTCTGGAGCTGGATGTCAAACGCTGTTTCGGCTGGATTGCAAACTACTCAAAATATTGGAAGGAATCTCGTTGAAAAAACTAAGGTACAGTACATATACAATGTGTCGTTTTGAAGGTGGACCGATAATTAGAGACACTTCTTCTTGTGCTAGCTCTGGTCAACTCTGATGTACATGTAATGTTATCTGCCGCTGTAAAGTTTTCTCACCTACCTTTCTGTCGAGGACCTGATGAATCTACGTGTATAAACGTGACACATATAATGTCAATAATAGAAGACAGCCAGATCTTGAACAGACAATGCTAACAGCGAAAGACAGTTGGAAGGAACAAGATTATTATATATTTGTCTTTATCCATGAGATCCTTCCCTATCTTTTCACAACTTGAACTTGTATATGTGACATGAGTCTCTCCATGTTATAAGCCCACAGGAAGAACTGGTCTCCTGTATATTGGTGTATAACAGGTGTTTGCAGCTTCTTGGGAATAGAGTGTTCTTTTGCATTTTGTTATCACATGGTTTCCACTTCCTTAATCTCTCTCTCTCTCTCTCTCTCACTCATGTAATCACTTACCAACTCTCTTGTTCATTAACTCATGCACTCATTATTTTACTCATTCACTCACTGTCATGTACACTTCTTTGATCACTCACTTACTGACACATGCACTTTTGCCCACTAACTCACCCATGTGCTGTCTCACACACTCATTTACTTATTCACTCAAATTATTACTTACACACTCACAGTTCCTCATTATCTCACCCAATAACTCACTCATTGTTTGTAGTGTAAGCAATTTCAGCATAAAATGTATTGAAAAGAATGTCTGGAAAATGAAAAACAGACTTGTTAAAACCTCTCACTTTATTAGAGATACATGGGTAATAATCGCTGGCTATGACAAGGGGAATCCTTATGCAGTCCTTTTGAACTATCCTTTCAAGAAACTGGAGGCATCTTTTTTTTTAAAAAAAAAAAAAATTTTAAACAATCCTTTCGATAAACCAGGTGAACATTCCAAGTGCTGGGCTCAAGGAAAGACAATCAGCACTCATGAAGAGTCAGATTTTCATGTTGAGAAGTTAGGAACTCCATTTAAGAATAACTCAGTGAATAATATGTACTGTGTTCTGAGTCAAGACTCTACATCCACTCTACCTGAACTGAAAATGTCTAGTGAGACCCTATCAGGTTTGGGGAATTACAGTCCATTACTCTCTTAGACCTCCAGGACAGTCTAACAGTCTACATATATTGCTTTTTCTATGCTTGCCAGTAACTGTGGCCAAAATAATTTCTTTAGCGGGAGAATGTAAGTGAGTAGACGGCAGACAGGGCAGTGTTATTCAAAAGGGACAAGACTGATGAACTGCAGCTGGTGCAAATATGAAAGTAGCTGAAGATATTTTCAGTTGCCAGCCCTTTTTGACAACCTTGGTAACATGAAATCAAATAGATATGATGTGATAATTTCAATGTCACATTTTTGAAATGTTACATGTATATCGTGTCTCTTTCAGACTTCTGTTGGCAATGTGATTACCACTCTTGATCCAGAAATGGAGGATTATTTATGTAAGAATATTATTAGTTTCTGCATATTTTCTCAGCTTTTGTTATTGTTACTTTTGTGTTACTGGTACTGTAATTCAGCTACCGTTACTTACTTTACTGTGACACCAATAAGCAACCACGTAGATTAGTTAACCCCTGCACTTTCAGGAAAGATCAAAACATAAAATATCTCTTGGCAATTTCAATACATTGTCAAGTGAAAAAGTGATGACAACTTGTATTATATGGCTGATTTCACAAGTGGACATGACGAGGCCAATTCCTGAGTTCTAATTTGGCTACCTGATGGGCCTCTCTTTCCCACTCACGATTTCCCATGTTGTCCTGTGAAACAAAACGAAGCGCAATGGCCATATAATAAATGCTTTATTGACCTAGATCATTCAAGATGGCCAGATATTGGCCTTGCTCTTTTTTGCATTTTTATTGACCTCAACTATGGCGCAGCAAATTGCAATTTTAAAAAAGAACTCGGCCAATATACAGCCATGTTGTCCTCATTCTTGGTCAATAACAAGTATAGAAAGTTAATGTGAACATAATATTGATCTAGCACCAAATTATGAAAGTTTAAAGAATCTTATGTTGCTTTAAAGAAAGAAACTAAGTTTTTATGACAGTGCTGTATGTGATATTTATATCCAGGTGGAGAGGTAAGTCCCTAAATGATGCTTAGTTTGTCCAGTTTTGCCTAACAAATTATTTGTTGTAGACTTATATGAATAAAAATTTCATATTTGAGAGCTAAAATGTTTACTTTAAGTTTAGCAAAAATGACTGTCATTTTAATTTCTTAACAGATGGCAGAGACCAGTCAATCAGTGTAGTTATTGCAACTAATGACCAGGATGCTGTTGAAGCAATCAAAGATGGATTCAGACAAGTGTTTGAGTATGTTTCAGCAGTGTCATACTCCAGCTCATCTGGGATTGCCCCTCTACCAGTTGGGTATTCTGCGGGAGTAAAGGGCGCACAGCATAGAATAACAAACTTAATTCGAGCAAATAATGTGGAGGAGAAACAGGTGGTTGTTGGTGTTGAGGAAATGATATCTGAGCTACTTCCTGGAAGGTATGCTTGTTAAGAAGGAATTTTGGTTTTGAAAATTCTCACTAGTAGAAGTTATAGGTCACTGTACAGCATGAAAGAGTATTCTGTTGGAAGTACTTGTTTTTGAATGGTTTTCCAGTCCATCTAATTAAGCTGTTCTGTGGATTGGGACTGTAATAGTGATTAATGTTATTTTCTATTTATTATTTAAATATTTTTTGTTCATATTGTAGTTTGTGCATTTGTACTAATTGAACATTTAGCAGAGTTGACAGTCACAGTCATGCTGAAAGCTGATAGGAGTTCAGGGCTTGAATTAAAGAAAATTTTGTGGTCGTATTTTTGCAACTGGTTGCAGAATTTTACTCACAAAATAAAAAGAGTAAGTTGCAAAACTTTGACCAACGTTAAAGCGAAACTGGAAGTCCGTGGTTTTCAGTGACATATTGATCTTCAATCTGTAGTCATGTTTTTGCTACTAACAATTTTTTTTGCGTGCAAAACAGAAAAATGTGGTCACTTAAGCGACCATATTAGTTGCAATTTTAAGCCCAGTTTGGAGTTAAACATATGGCACTCTAACTACTAACCTGCACTCTCAACCAGTGAGCTATAAGATAATTGTGGGAGCAAAGCCACTAGTTATAGAAGGGTCATATGCTAGTTTTCACTTTTGTTGAAGGAACCCATATGATACATGCTTGTTTTTTTTTTTCAGTTTGCCTGTGATATCTTGAGAAAAAAAGATGCGTCTTTTCACTGATTTACTAGGTTCAACATATTGCCATCTTTATTATTTCAAAACATTATTCTTGTTTCTCCTTTTTCCCACCTCCTACAACTGACCTGTCTGACTTGGTATAATTGGTACCTTGTGGTGTGAGTCCAGACTCATGGCTGAGTTACAGAGAGAGCTCTAATAAGGGTTTTTGCTCTCTGTGCTCTCTAAGATACCAGCTATGGAATTCACCCTGAGCACCTAAACACCATATATCCAATGCCAGATTTTTTTACATGTTTTTAACCCTTTCACTCCCAAGATCCTAGCAGCAATTCTCCTAAGTGAGTACCATACATTTTCTTATAAACTAATTTTGAGAATTTGGTATTGGGTAAATTCATTGTCTTCGAGTTGATCCTCTAGTTCAGTTCTGATAGTCAGTTTTCCTTACATTGTAATGTTATGGCAAAGAGAAGTTCTATTCTGATCACTTCTGGAGGTGAAAGGGTAGTACTAAAAGTTTGCAATCAGACGTTCAGCTTTCGTTGTATTATTTTAGGTGGTTTGGTTTGATTTGCCTGGCATTAAATGATCCAACTTCGCAGTTAGAAATGGAAACATTTTCCCAATCAGTTCACATCCCTAATAATTACATCACCAAAGCAGAGGAGAGCACGCCATCCAACTACAACCTGAGATGGTCAGGTCTGTCATTTACCCTGGGAGAGGTGATTCTAGGAACTGGTCAGGAATATGGTGACTGGCAGTCCAAGATCTCAGGTGTGATATTCTTGGTTTTGTACTTTAAAGCATGATTCGTGGATCAATGTCAGTATCTGGGCCAATGTGCACCTACCCCTCCCCTAACCCAAAAAGTTATAATAAGTTCAAAAGTTAGCATTGATGTTGGGTTAGGGGAGGGGTAGGTGCACAGTTGCCCAGATACTGACATTGATTCCAGTTTGTAACCAAGGTGCACCCTGTGTGGTGAGACTGTGAACAGCCTTTCTATTTTCTCACTGGTAGAAACCAATTCACTTTCTGTCCAATAAATCCTGTAATCTGATTGGCTAATGCACTCACTATTAATTTTGTGATAGAGAACGAGTAGCTAAAACACCTGGGCTTGCAACAAAACACCTCAGTTATGAACTCAGTTAAATGACCTTGCTCTCCATGAGTTCTCGTAGCTCAGTGGATAGAGCGCCCGCCCGGTGTTCGGGAGGTCATGGGTTCGATTCCTGTCGGGGACTCAGAATTTTTCCTTTGTCCCATGCTCGTGTCATGTTGATGAATTCACCTTCACAAAACAATACACTTAAGATATTAAAAAGTGATAAATATTGCTATAAAAGTGAAAGTTGTGTGCTTGATTGTTTCCACCAAAAAATAGTTAGAGCACTCGTCCTCATTTTATGAGTTCAAAAGCTGACTTGTGGAAAATTCAAACTTGTTGTCTAAGTGTCAGATGTGAACAAATAGGTGAGTTTGAAGCACACATCACTGATGGAATACAAAGCATCAGAGGCAAAGATCTAGGAAAGTGAAACAAAAAAGATGCAGATCCCAGAATCTTGGCTTTGTTCTTTCATTTTTAATCATTGGAGCATAGCGGTAATTCAAAACTAGCTTGTTGAAATATCATATGTGTAGACAAGTTTCATATAGCAAAAAGGCAGTTGCAGAAATTGGAGGAAGAAGTGTGGAGAAAATGAAGGAGCAACAAACAGCTTAGAGTACTGTGGATAATAATAATAATAATAATAATATTCATCATCATGATCATAGTCATCATCATCATCGTTGTCATTGTTGTCACGTCACGAAAAGGTTGTTGTTGGCGCGTTTAAAAAAACTTGCAGCATGCTTACGGTAACTAAGAGGGAAATAAATATGGAAGGTAAGTGTTGAAAATTTACCTTCACCTTTTGATTAAGTTTTCGGTTGTTTTTGTCTTCTAAAAGTACTGTATATCACTGTGCTCGTGTTCTGTGCGCACCGACCATGCTGTTCTGTATCCAATTTTTTTATGCCAGTGTGTGAACAGATTGGTAACTTTCCTTCGTCAGGTGCCACCAAGCGACAGATAGTGACACTGGCAGCTCGGGCCTTAGCAGGAGAGTACCAAGACAGGCTAAGAGCGAGTGCGGATTCACTACTAGAGAATGCAGTTGTCATGTAATTTATGAATTTAGGTCCAAATTCAAGCCTCCAAAGAAAATTATCGTATGTGTAGATTTGGTCGTAAAAAATTAAAAATTAAAAAGATTTTGCATGGGCTCCGCCATTTAGAAGTAGACCTGTGCCCTGTATTTGGTTTTTCGTTTGACATTTCAAGTTGGAGAAACAAGGTTTACAAGAAACAAAGATTTATTCCGAAGCCGGCTGGCCATCAGATTAACCTGTCGGAGTGTGTACTTTGCAGGCAATATTTAAGACTTTTTGCATGCCAGATTTCTCCGAAATGAAGTGCTTACGGGAAAATGAATATGAGGCGCAGATCTCGTATTGAATTAGGAATTCCATGCGAAAATTCAGCTCAATCCGATTATTTTCATTTTTGAGTGCAAATCGTCACATACCGGCGGTAGTTTCACTTTGGAGTCTTCGGTTGCACAACATCAAAATACACCTCTTCCACATTGATGACAATTTATTTCTTTAGAATTGCACACGTCAAAGAGAACTCACGTTCTCACTGGCTAACGAAACGAGGGTATTTAGTGCGGAGTTGCCCTGTTTCTTTTTTTTTTTTCGTGGAAGAAACAGATTGACAGGGTAACAAATAAACAAGTATTTTGATTTCTTTGACATATGCAATTAAAGGAAAATTCATTGCCAAACTCGTGAATTACCTCATCGCATCGCGATTCGAGCGATATCGCTATTTCGCGTGAAATTTTACGTGGAGTTCACTCTTTAGCAGGTTTTTCAATAAGAATTGTAGCAGCAGGAGAATTGTGTAAAGTAACAGGAGAATATTCTGAAAGCGCTCCATGTCTGAATTTAAAACTAGCTCAGGCCTTATAAATTTGACCGGAGAATTCTTCGTAGTAGCCGGAGAATTCTCCGATCTCTGATGCCTAAAAAGCACCCTGTTTAGACAATGAATTTTTCTATCATGTACTGTCACAGAATAAGGCATACAATTACTGCTGTGGGTGCCATTTTAAAGACTATGTCCTAATCACTTTGTAATTCATAGGGAATTAATTGTCTTATGATTTGACGCTGTGTTGTCTTGACGCATCCAAATCTACTAGAACATGATTGGTTTCAGGTAAAAAAAAAGTACCCTCATATGTAGAGCAACTTAACCATTTCACACCCAGTATATACTTTGAGGTTTACTCATTTGTGGGTACTAAGTACGGCTCCCAAGGTTAATCTGTCATACAATAAATTGGAGTAATCAAGCGAATTGATAAAGTAAGTTATACCACCGCAAGGTAAAAGGGAGGTGCTGATGTTTCGAGCGTTAGCCCTTCGTCGGGGCGAAGGGCTCCGAAGGTCTCCAAAGGGCTCCATTCGCTCCGACGAAGGGCTAACGCTCGAAACGTCAGCACCCCCTTCTTTTACCTTACGGTGGTATAACTTACTTTATCAACTTGTTTGATTATCCGAATTTCTTGTGTTTCAATTCCCCACTGACGCAGCACCAGTTTCTTTAGAAACTATCCTCACAATACTTGTTAATCTGTCATACGCCTTATTCGCGAACGTGGTAAATATTAGTGATTCTCAAATTTGGTCTCAGTTTACTTTTTGACTGTATGAATAATGATACTCTAACGACCAGGCTGTGTGCTCTTTAAATTCGTCTACATTTTTAAAAGTAATTTTATTTGTTAAGGTGTTGATAATATCGACGATAAGGCCTCTAAAATAGAGGATATCACATGGCTGCGCGGGGATGCGAATGAGTGAAAGATACTTTTGAGCATGAGAAGATAAAATTCGTATCCCCAAGCGGCCATGTAATGTGCTGTTTATTTTATAGATACTGATGAAATTTCCACATAAAACAACTTTGGCAAATCTTCCTGGATGTTCTACAAGCTCGGAAAAAAATATGTGAAAATGAGAAAGTCACCGGTAACCTTACCGTCTTCGCATCTCGAAGCCATTTTTTGACAGAAATTTCAAAAGAACCGGCCGCGCGCCTGAGCGGGAAGCTCTCTTGTAACTGGCTAATCATGTTAGTAACCATGGTGACACTAATGTCCTCACACGTGAAAGATAAAAATATTAAATAGATTTAGGCAAGCTTAAAAGCGGAGCTCCTCACACAGACCCTCACACATTGAAAATGCTGTCACTAAAGTTATTAAATACGCCTGGTGTACGCAACTACTTAAAGGAGATTCGATAGCTGAAATAAATCGTCAAAAAAAAAAAACATCTAGCTCGCGACTCAACGGAAGAACCATTACCTGGTCAGCAAAATTTATAGTAAAAGGAAAAATGCTGGTTTTTATCAGTGTCTATGTAATAAAACAATCTTTAACGTTCTAGAGTGTAGTGATGGCAGCATGGCCTTGCGAGAACAAAACACGGGAGTCTTCTCCTAAATAAAAGGCTTAAAAGAAGGGAATGACAAAGGAATGAGACAACGGAGAAGTAGCGATAAGGGGAAGGTGTCAGAACGTAAGATGAGAAAAAGAAACTCTATAGTACAATATAGAAATAAGCAAATTATTAGTATTGTTGAAACCACCGCAGAACTATGGAAGGGATTTATCTAAGCATTGGTATCATAGGGAGCAACTTAGTACCGCTATTTCACCTCGGGATTAGGAAAACAGGTTCTTTATAATTATTAATTTGACATTTGTTAAATATTATTGTGAATCACCGTACATAACAGAAGAAATAAAAGACATGTTAAAGGTTTTTGGTCCGTCATGTTTATTGTTGCTGTCGCTTTGCAGTCACCCCTAATTTAAGTACCAATTAGCGACGGCAGAGTATGGGCTAGCCTCCCACGCAAACGTTCTTAGGGGTTCGTCACGCGTTCCTATACCACGTAGGAACGCGTGACGAACCCCTAAGAACGTTTGCGTGGGAGGCTAAGTATGGGCCTGACATGGCTCTGATGATTACTTCAGCTCAGGTCGTCGAAACGTTAGTCAAAATCAACGACAGTTCTCAGGACCGGAACTACCTTCATCCGCAAGATCCAGCTCGATAAACAACTACAATATTCCAGTTTATTATATAGACGTGAGTGTTTTACTGGGAATTATAATATGGCTAGGTTCTTACGCGCGCTCTGATTGGTCAAAAATCTATGTTTTATCAGAGTATAAAACATAGAAAAAGCGTGTTTTATTGTTTTTCGCCACATTACCTCTACTCGAGAAATGTAGAAAACACTCGCCTGCGGCTCGTGTTTTCCACATTTCACTCGTGTTCTCAAATGCCCGGCGTGTTTTATCACAGTGTAATACACGGCTTTGGCTTCTTTATTTGTTAATTGCACCACTCGTAAAATTCATACGAAACTACATCCGGGACCGTAGTGGCGCATTTTCGATATCCTCACCAGTGAGGATATCATTTGAGACGTCATTTCCCGCCTTGCACGATTTAGTTTGTGTACAGAGTTTGCGTTAAAGTGTTCTCTTGGCAAGACTCGTGAGATATTGATCTTGCTATTCGAACAGAACATTCATAACTTCTCGCCACCGTGTATTATCATCTACGTGTTCCTAATTTCGCCTGTAAGTTCGTTCCTGTGAATCATGTTTTTTTTTTTTTCAGCCCTTGAAAACTTGCATGAGCCGGTAGGGCGAGTATTTACGGGTTAGAGACTGAAATGAGTGGTTTGTTTACAAATACACGCACGCGCTGGCTGTAAAATGAACGAGAAATTGTCAATACTGCACTCAGCTTCGCTTCGTGCAGTATTGACAATTTCGAGTGATTAGTGCACGGTTACTAGGTGATGACGTGACGTATCACAAAATCACGTGATTGAGTTTAGCCAATCACGCGCATGGATTTAGTACATTGAATGAAGATTAAATATTAAAATTTGTTATCTTTGTACAAATTACGAGTGCTTATTTATACAAAATGGTACTCAAAATCACTTCATTGCTTGTTGCAGTGTGACCACTCGAACCAATTGCAAGGCCAACCAAACAAATTTTCATGCAAATCATCCAATCACGACCAAGTATCTAAACAACAGAATCTCTACAAATGTTTTGTATTTCGCATAAAATGCATGTAATTTGCTCTATAATTGTACAAAACCTATCAAGATTGAAAGAGAATCATCTTAGTTGGTAGAAACTCGCCACAAATCTGTTGTTCAGCGTCAAAAACAGACATTCAACTGTTGTATGAAAATTTATGTGATTGGCCTTGGTTCGAGTGGTGGCATTGTAATAATAGACATGCAAAAATTTAATTTCAAATTTCAGCACTCAATTTCAACTTTCTGAAATGTTTGGGATTAATTGACGTGCTCTCAACCAATTAGCGCCATGAAATTTTTGCATATATATTATTGGAAGAATTACAGAAAGCTCTTTGAAAAAATAAGCTGGAGCAAAGGTAAATATACAATGGCCAGGCTGACCATTAATTCCAACCTAGGATTTTAAGATACTATCAAAATAATTGATACGAGGTGAGTGAAAAGTACCTATCACAGACATGTATTTGAAAACGTTCTCGAAAAAAAAAGGCTGCAGCATGATAACAATGAAAATGGTAAAGCAAAGATCTACGCATGCGCAGTTATGTATGAGGGCTTAACAGACCTGTATTGTTAAGAGGAACATCAAAACCTTGGCTTTGTCATCTTTGACCCTCTAAAGAATAAAATTAGATAACAGAGCGTTGTTTTACCCATCTCTCTACACTGGCACCCCACAATGGTTAAAATTTTCATGGTTATATAATAGATGCTGCTGCCCGTAATTGTTCGGTAATGGACCTTCGGGTTCTGACAGGAGGTGATGATTGGGTTAATCACTGTTCATCAGTGAAACGTGTCGCCCACAATTTGTTACGCAAAGACACGTGATCCTCCTGATCCTGTCAGGCTGAAATATAGGTCAAAGGGCATTGCACCTACTACTCGTACTCATCACCGTTGGTGCGGGAAAGATCTCATGTATGTACCCTCCACTAGTCCCCAACTACGTAACACACGTTAAATTATTCCATGTACCATTCAATACGTACAAGGAACTCCCGGTGGGTATATACACGAGATCTCTGCCTGTAAAGGGAAACAATTACGTACAATGGAACTCGTGGTGGGTATATACATGAAATCTCTGCCGTTGGTCCAGTGGCATCTCGCTTATCATGAACAAGGGTTGTGAGACGGTACCTACGGTTTATCGTACTTATCCCACAAGACTAGAAAGTCTAACCATTTACAGATATCATTTACAAAGGCAGCACTTTCTCCTCAGTTATTTAAAGACTCTGAGTAATGGTCCGGCCAGGGTTTGAACCCGCGACCTCCCGCACGGTAGTCCGGTGCTCTACCAACTGAGCTAAACGGTTCGCGGAGTTCACTCGTTACCCAGTCTTAAGCCCAGAGTGTTATCGGTTCCTTACCAGCGGTTGGACGCCGGCGCGGTATCGAAATCATTGACATTTTTCGAATATTTGATATCAATATCGGAACATCCTCACCATATAGGGGGTTTTGTCTGACAACCTGGTGGCCTGGCCTTTTTCCTTCTGAGGGGTGAACTGGGTAGAGTCCATTGCACTCCGGGCGCTACTAGGTATCACATGTCGCTCTGCCATTGCACCAGGCATTGCACTAATAGACCCCGGCAGAGGGCGCTTCAAAAACAAACCAACAACAACAGGATGGGAACGACGCCAACATTCCTCGGGCTTCCCAAGAGGAAACGCCCTAGTTCTTTTTTCTCCTTGGAACTCCTAATGGGTTTGCCTGGTCCTACGGTGCATGAGTTGAGTTGGAGGTTCCCAGGGATGAAATGCAGACGACGGATGTTGTCAGAGAGAATTCAGGACTTGCTACCTATGAAGCCCGAATTAACGCAGTTATGCCTCTCTTTGTTTCTCACCTTTTTGGTGCGAAGCTGATTCCCGCTAACCAATTAGCGTGTAAATTCCCTTCCTATCCAATTAGAAGATGTCAAAGAGGTATATTCACATGGGGTCATTTAAAACATAGCAGTGAGTTCAAATTCATACTTCAGGCAGTAAGTAAAACCTTTATTTATTTAGTACATGTGCTAGGTCTTTGAAGCGCTCACTCACGGCTGTGGTAGTACAGTAGTTCACTCTGGAAAAGGACCACTTCAAAACACGGGCGTTCGGGTGGTTTCATTAATTGTTTCCCAAAAAATATTTTGCCCAATATCTGACTTCAATATCACAGGCAAACGACCAGAGGGGAGGTCATGTGATATCCTAATTTTGCAGCAAGTTACATCTATTGTAAAACCACGGCTATTTGACTGATAACATAAATCACGCATGCGTTCTGATTGGTTAACATAATTGCTTTGGTTTGTTTTACTATTGTCAATTGAAACCGCTACTGATAAAAAATATAGAAATAAAAACTCAAAACAACAACAACAATAATAATAATAATAATAGACCAGATATCGTAATCAAAGACCATACGAATCGGCGACTAAAAACAGATCAGGCTTAACCAAGGAGAAACTAAATATATATTTACAGCCGATCGCCAAAGAGTGTTAAAAACGTTTATCTTTTTCCTTACTCAATTTTTAAAAGAGTGAATGTGCGCTCAACGACAAAGCTATTCTCATCAAGTGTTGTACGGCACGTAATACTGAAACTCTCGGGTTCTTTTTTGTCGATTATCGAGTTAACGCGTTCAAAAAAGCCACTTAATTTTGACTGGTCACAAGACGCTTGCGCAGTATGCCGAGCCAAAGTCTTCGCGGGAAAGTCGAAAAGGCAGGAAACTGAGTTACTGCTTGCCTCAACTTCTATGCATTCCTGTGAATCTCTAAGGCAGATTGTCAATGTTCTGAAAAAATAGTCTATAGTATAATTGTAACCAGGATTGTTCACCACACAGTGCGAACACTGGCCATACACCTTGTTTTGGTCTTGATTAAGCGCTCGAGAACAGAAACCACATCCAACATAAACTAGCTCATGGATCTTGTCTTGTAAGAGTTGAGCTACTTGTCCTTTGTTGTGAATGTCAACAGTTATTGATTCACTATTGCACTGAAATTGCAACGAAAATATCTTTGCTTTCACTTCGGCCTTGCCTTTGTACTTTGCTGCGAGTAAATCTCTGAGAGTTGCGAATTTCCTTGCCTGGTGGCCCTCGCTGTTATTAAACCGCGCCAAGATGGCGATTGCTTTGGTGTCTTCTGGAAAGAGCCTCGTTCTGGTAGATTTTGGCGTCGTATGAAGACAGACACATCCTACGTCACTGTTGTACTTGA
Organism: Ricordea florida; assembly: GCA_949710005.1. Lineage (NCBI taxonomy): Eukaryota > Metazoa > Cnidaria > Anthozoa > Corallimorpharia > Ricordeidae > Ricordea > Ricordea florida. Next base: position 40,964,313 of record OX453273.1, read on the forward strand.
CCGTTAGAAACTGGAACTCCCAAACATGACCCAGTCCTTCTTGAAGTTGATTTATCCACGCGGTCTGTCGCCCCCAAAGACAGAGAGTTATTTTTTCGTTTGGTCTTTCTGCTAGCACTAAAAAAATAACTTAAAAAATCAGAACCGAGCTTAACTTCGGTTGGATTGAACGGGGTGCTGATGTTTCGAGTGTTACCCCTTCGTCGGAGCGCATGAAAGGGCTAACGCTTTCAACGGGTAGTGAATCATGTAAGCCTTTACAAAATATCCCAAGATCTCCTCGAGGGGGGGGGGGGGGTAATCAGAAGATCTTACATGATTCACTACTCCTTCAAACGTTTCCACCTTTGTGAGGTAACTAAGCAAAATACAGCGTAAATCTCAACATAACAGTCCGGTAGGTACCCTGGGTGTGGCAAAGTGTGGCACCTTCTCCCCCCTCCTAGCTACGCCCCACTTAGAAATCTTCAGGGATATGACAAGTAAAATTATATGAAGTGTATATAGTCGACAAAGATAGAAGCCGAGCAGGGATGCAAATCATTTTTTTTCCTTGAAAGGACACGTGTCCGACTAAGTGACCATTTTGGTCGGACATCAAACTAAAATGTAGTCGGACATACTGACCAAAAAAAGAAGAAGGAAGTTTTTTATTCATCCTTACTTTTCAGCAATAGATGATAAAAAATTGTCCGGACATCATATTCGACCACAGTTGGGATTTCGTCGGACCTGAGCTAATTTTGGTTGGCCAATGACCGACGACCGACTGTTATTTTCAACCCTGCCAAGAGTTCTGTTCAGTTGGGTATCAAATATCCTAAAGAAATGACGGGGAAAGTTTACCTGCCTCATTTATAAGATGCTGCTAATTAAGGAAAATAGACCAACCCTGAACACTCAACCAGACTCCATTCCAGCGAAACTATTCACTCATTCTTTTGCACTTCACATTCTAATGCTATATTTCACGCATTCATTTTCAATATATTTTTTTCGTCGCCGAAATGTCGCGTTTTATGCACTGTTTTTTATCCTAAAATTATTAAATAGGTGATCTCGGTATTTACCTGCGATAATTCTGTTCAGTCGTTGACCGCCAAATTGATAAGAAGTTGATGTTTGCGGCGATCTATGAATGCTTAACAGTTTACCTCTGAAGTGAGCCAGCGTGTTGTCTCGCAACTGACCAATCCCTGTAAACTGTATCACTGTCTTTGCTTGAGAGGTGACCAACAAATAAGGGTGTTCTGTCTTCACCCAGGCAACAAGAGTGTCAAGTCTGCTCTGGCTAACTACCTGGAGACATTCTTCGGAAAGCTTTGTCTTCGGTTGATGAAAATTGCAAAAACCTGAATTGATAGTCGTCTGCCCGATGAATTCATCACGCCATTTTCCAATTTTTATGCAAGTTGCGACGGCGAAATCACCCGGGGTTATTTTCTCTATCCAGTTTGAAGCTTCTCTCCACAAAGTCAGCTTGAAGCAGGGTTTACTATCGTCTGCAACAACGATGGATGATAAGGAAACAAAACTTCCCGCATTCATACCGGATTTCACTTGTATTTCCCGTGCATTATTCACTTGAAGAACCACGAATAATATGTTTTGAAGGGAATTTTCTTCCGTACATTGTCTCAGTCTAGTTAGTTTCTCGTACAGTCTTGGTAAGGAGCGATTGAAACAAAGTTCATTTTTCTGAAGCCCACAGGCTAGGGAGCTTACGGTCGTTGTACTAGAAGAGGTCTGAGTATCATCGGAACCCTTTCGGAACGTCTTCGGGTTCGACTCTAGTTGGAAAACAAGTGCTTTCCCGCCGCTTGTTTTGCATACTGGACTCGATGAACTACTGACAGATGAAGGAGAATTAGTTTGCTTGTAAATGTCCTCAATTGCTAAATGATGCGTATCATCATGCTCGTCTAGTTTTCGTTTCATTCCAGTTTGCCCCTCATCCGCGGATAAACTGGAGCTCGGTGCACTTGTCTCGACAAGCCGTCTCTGACTTGCATGTCTTATTTGTTCAAATTCCCTCTGGATATCTTCATTGCTCTCGTTTCCCGCGGGTAATCCCGTCTGGAACCCGAATGAAGACTCGAAGGTTAATGACCCGTAGTGATCATCGTAGAATTCACTGTCAAGGTAGAGTTGAACGGATTCTTGAACTGCTACAGGGTCGTACTCTAATTGTACATCACTCTCCTCAGTTTCCTCACAGTCACAGCCTTGTTGACCCGACTGACAGGGTACAAACGCTTTCCCATTGAACATTAATGTAGATTTTCTCCAACGGCTATCTGGTAATTCTCCTATAGAAATTCATAGCTCAAGATGAAATAGGACTTACCGTGGCAGCACCAGGCTAGTGTATTTATTAAAGGTATATTTTGGGAGTGACTTAGTTAGATACGGCTTGTTGAAGGAACGTAGCTTATTAATTTTAATAGCTAATTGCACCATTTATTTGGAGATTTCTATTTTTGTAGTTTCGGGACATTCGTCACCCTCGTTTTTGCGCTACAAGAATCCCAAAACTCAGAAAATTCACATTATCAAATAAACCTACATGAGAGCCGATTAATAACAGACTACCCACAGTCTTGAAACGTATGTTTTCATATTCATCATTCCCCGAATCAATGGTGCCATATTGTCACAAAGTGAAGTGCCTAGACATTGTAAAAAAATAATAGTTGGGGGGAGGGGGTGGCTTAATAAACTTCTTCTTCTAGAGAGGGGTGACTTATTAGAGGCTGTTGGCTTAACAGAGGATTTACGGTATGTTACATTTAGCTGAAAGAGGATCTTTATGGCAGGTAAAAAATACAGTCACAGATCAGGAGGAGCAAAGGTCGACGCACTGTCAATAAACGAAGGACACATAATTATCATGACCCCTAGCCTTAATATTACTATTATTGTCCGAAACAATTTTTTAGATCCTGAAAAAAATACGAAAAAGAGTATTGAATTAGAATCTAATTTGTAGATATATAACAAAAATCTTGAGTTTAGAATATATTTATCACATAGAAAAGGAAACCTTTAAAAGGCATTTTTGTCCACTTTGGTGCCCCATAAGCTACGGCGTGCATCATGAAGTATGGGGCGATATGAAATACAGTCGTGTATTGTACTTGCCCGATACCAAACACCAGAGTTACTAAAGGTGAAAATAGATAACATGTAGACTGCCCTGGTCAACTCACCTGGAGTTTTCGATTTTTGAACTCTGTGTTTACAGTCTGATCTCAATGTAGGAGCCGTGAAAATATAAATATCCGCCATTTTGAAAATCGATCAGCGGTAAGACCACATCGCCTTATGCTACTGAGTGTGTCTTACAAAAGCACTCCGCTGGCGAAGACGATTTGTGTGGAAATGCACGAGAAGGACCACGACAATATTAATGTTATATTGCCATTTACCATTTTTAAGTCGCCCTTGATTGGAAGAAGACCGTATTTTGTTCGTATCTTGTTACAAGTCATGAGTGTGAGAAAAGGAAACAATGCAAAGAAGGGCCAAAAATATCAAAATGTGAAAGCTTTCCGGAATGATTTGCACGATACAAGCAAGGCTACGAAGCAAATAAACAGCCTTGTTGTCGGTGGAGTTTGTGCGAGATGCAGAGAAGTGATAGAATGGAAAAAGAAGTACAAGAAATATAAGCCTCTAACAGCCCCGAAAAAGTGGTAAGTGGATTCACTGTTCAATTTTCATCTATGGCAGTTACCGGTATGCCGCAAACAACAACAAAAAAATAATAATGATAATAATAGTCATAATTATTATCATTATTATCATCATTATTGTTATTATTATTATTATTATTATTTGTTATTATTATTTTTATCATCATCATTATCATCATTATTGTTATTAGTAAAAGTATTATAACTATAATTATTATTATTGATGTAGCCATAGATAACCCAAATAAAGTCTAGTTACGTATCTCAAAATCCTATGAATGCAGTTATCTTGGAATGATTTCCGCACAGGTCCCTACTTCATTATGCATGCTGTAGTTGTACGGTTTCGTTCTCAGGAAACAAGAAATGTTTGCACGTGCACTTCCAAGAAAATTCAACTACAGCATGCATGATGAAGTAGGGACCTGTGCGGAAATCATTCCGTTATCTTTATTTTGTATCTTGAGAACTGGAGATATCTAGTCTCCTTAGAATTTCCATCTCACACAATCTTTGCCAAAATGCCTTGGAATTATTTTCTGAATTCCCTGTTTTCTTACAGATGTTGGGGATGATACGAAATCTTATGATTGGCCCGCACCCCCATCCCCTCTCAAGCAATGTGGTGTTATATTTCCAAATGGTGATAAAAAATAACATCATGTTTTTAAATAGGTTGCATAACAATGATAGGGTGGAGGGGGAGAACTTAGATGTAGTGATTGCCATTTATTCTGGATGAGAAAAAAGTGCCTGTCAGTCCACGATTTTCAGCAAAGATTATAGCTTTAAAACTTTGGCTTTTCACACATAGAGCTTTGCTCTGGCAAGGAAAACTGGTAGCTAGAAACACATTCTTTGCTTCTGCTTTGTACTGTTTTCTGTGTCTTACCAAATTTAAAAGCTACTGGAAGCACTGAAATAGGTGTGTGTGTTCTTACCTAACATTTCTGGAATAAGTGGAGGAGAACAAACATGGGTAATTCATATAACATTAGTAAATTATTGCAAAATTGTATCAAGTTTTCTATTTGCATGTTCTATGAATAACATGATGGAATTGAAATAGGATTTTGCATCTCATTTGTCAATTTATGTTCACATTGTGAATTCATTGTGAAAAATTTAACCCCTATAATCAGACCAAGTGTAAACTACAATACATGTTGAGGACACATGACTCCAGATACCATAATGTTTTTGTGTTTGACAATTTCAGTGTCAGGTGTGAGCAAAAAACAGTAAAACATGCATACCATACTGTGTGCAGTAGATGTGCTGGGGAGGCAAAGCTATGTGAAAAATGTGGAAACGTTCAACATATTGTAGTAAAGTAGGTATTATACCCAGCAGCTTATATTTTGTAAGTTGTGTATGTTTACTCAGGAGTCAGCAGGTGTTAGGTAAGAAGTGGAAGTTGAAGTTGGGGAATTGAAGCACAGGCCACTACAGGTTAAAATAGAAATAGAAAACACAATGGCAAGTGTGAGGTGACATGGCACTTTGTTGTTGACAAGCACACTCTAACTTAACCCAGTAGTGACCAGCATCCAATTTCTCATTACAATAATTATTTACTGTTCATCAACCATTCATGTTATGAGAATAACAAAAGGGATCAACAAAAAACAGTTGTATTGATATTTAAACAAATATATGAGAACAGTTTAAGGGTTAACTTCTCAAAACATGGTTTATCAAAGGAGTTTACAAAGTAAGCTTTTTTCAAGATTTAATGAGTGCTGATGTTTGGAGTATTAGCAGACCAAAGCTTCAAATGTAAGCACCCTTTAAATTTTTATTTTATCAGCTCATTTCATAACCTATTTTTTGAGATGTTAGGTTAGAGTTTGTTTGTCAACATCAAATTGCCGTGTGATCTCACACTTTCCATCAAGTTTTCTATTTCTATTTCAACCTGGAGGGGCCTGTTGAAAGGAATTTAGCAGAGAGGTGTATAACACTGAGCACTGGCCTATAATGTGCATAATAATATACATACAAAAATTTCTATGCGCTGATTGGCTGAGAACGTGTTAAGGTTACTGTAGATCTTCAGGGGTGTCTTCCGAAGAATCATTCGTTTGCACGCTGCTTATATTATAACCATAATAAAGTATATATCATCATAAAGCTAATAAAATGTAGAATCATAAGATTTGATTTAATGGTTGCTGAGAAAATCTATTTTGAAGTTGGCGAATTGAATATTTGTCGATCTTCGTCACATGAGAGCGCGTAAAAGGAGAAGTATTTGTCGACCAAACTCCAGTTTCATTTTTGGAAGTTCTACCGATGAAAGTCTGTTCCTTGTGTTAAAATTTTGATTTGTCTTTGTGAAATAATTTTTAAAAGGGATACATACATTACCATGTATGCAGTGCACTTAATTGAGTAGCTAAGTGTGGCTAAATTACAGTGTAAACTCAAAGGCCGGTGAAGACTCAAGGTATGTATTAAGCTATTCCCGAAACACAACTTAGCTCGTTTTTCTACAAGCCAGATTCCCTGGTCCCAGACCCCTTTACCCTAAAGTGGCTTAATAGGGCCCTGGTTACAACTGTCACAAGAGCAAGTAAAGACAGGCATGATCATCGCCCTGTAAGTACTTTCAGCAGCAGCACAGGTAATGGAAGAACGAATTTTCCGCAGTAAATTAACTCTTCCAGCCGCTTTCTTGCACGTTTTGTTGAAGTGCGTTTCAAAAAGTAATGAAGGATCTAAATGAACACGCAAATATTTGTAACCTATTTGTGCTATATATAGGTAATAAGGAGTAATAAATAGTAGCAAGTGTGTGATGCGGGACAAAATGTCTTAGATTTGACAGCAATCCTATGGTTTTGCTAATTTTCAAGGAATCAACATGATTCTTCCACGAGAGTTTATAGTCTATGAGGAATCCCAGATATTTAACACATTCCTTACATTCCAAATACGTCAACGTATTTGTTTGGTGATCAAGGATGCAAATCTTCGGAGTACGGAAACCATAACTTTCTTATGTGATTGTTTATCGTTGTTTTGTGTGGTTTCTTCATTATGTGTTGTAGTTACTACATTATGTGTGGTTTCTTCATTGTGTTGTAGTTAGTACATTATGTTGTGTGGTTTCTTCATTATGTGTTGTAGTTACTACGTTTTTCCATTATGTGTTGCAGTCACTACATTAGGTTTTGTGGTTTCTTCATTATGTCTTGTAATGTAGTCCTGACGTGATGTGTTTTTATCATGATGTGGTGTAATAACTTTTTATGTGGTGAGGTTTTATCGTGATGTATTGAGGTTGTTAAGTTATTCTTTGTGCTCTTGTCATGATGTAATCTGGTTACGCTGTTATGTGGTCTGATATCTTCGTTATGTGTTTCGATTATTACGTGATGTGGTTTCGTCTTCGTGTCTTCTTGACCTCACTCGCTTGCGATACCAAGTTCTAGTATCTGGGCTAACTCGCTATCACAAACTGGTTAGACCAGCTTTTAGGTGGGTCCCAGTTTCTTCTCTTCCCCAGTGTTGAAGACAACAAAATGGCGGGAACAGATAATTCCGATTAGCTCGTGGAAGGAAAAAAAAACATTATGCATAGTATTCTGAAAGACCCTAAACTCGAGTCTCTTATTCCGAAATTTGTTTCCGGAAAAAATTGAGCCTGAAAATGTGTCAGAGTCGTGCGATGAGATCGGCGATCGTCATCGTCTCCTTCCCGGCCTTTTTGCTAACGCTAAAAAACATCAGTCTGCCGCTGTAGCTGCTCTTAGCTAACGCAGACGAAGTGGCAGTAGTAGAAGGCGAGCCCATGGTGGTAAAAGAAAGCTTTTTTCTAGAAGGACTTGGACAGTATGTTTCCTTTGTTTAGCTGCAGCCGCAGACTGATGTAACAAAATTTGATTTGGTTTAGGCCTTTTTTTTAATCACTTGGTTTACGGGACCGCCGACGTTGAATTTCCCGATTTCAGAAAAAAAATAAAATTGAAAATTTTGTATTATTTTTTTGCCGCCGATCGTATACTTCAAGTGTGCTTTTTTATTTTCAAAAGCGGAGAAAATAAAACCTCATATTGTCATATTTTCGGAAATAAAACTATTCAAATGACCAAGGTGTGTTTTATTTTCATTCATTTTCGTGAGATGTAATAGTCTACCAAGACAACCTCGCACCCAGTGCCGAGTTACACTCAGGACTGTAATGTATTAGAGCACCAAACTGAGCCCTAGGTACGAGGTTTGTGTTACATTGGCTACGAAACATCTTATTTTTCCCTCCGATATAAAATTGTACACGTTGCCTGAAAAAAAGGTTGAATACTCTATTTTATTTTTATTCCCCCCTCCGACATTAGTTTTTTCCAGAAATGTCCCGTAAACCAAGTCATTAAAAAAAGGCCTTAGTGTTTATTTGTTCGATGTTAACCACTGAAATACATGGTTCAATTCAAAATTCATAACATTTTCAAGGGACTCAAGATTTTTATGGGAGTAGAGAATATTGGCGTCGTCGGCAATCAGATAAAAGTTAAGTTTCTTTGAGCTGGAGTACGAATCATTGACGTACAGTATTTTTGTCAGTTATAACCAGAAAGTTTCATTTTGTTGTTGACAGGTCAGATCCATCTGCATCAGAAAGAGCTGCTCAAGATAGCATGTTACAACAAGAGGTAAAGGCAATGACGGAGAGACAAAGAAGTAAGTTATACAAATATGCAGCATTGGAATAATCAGTCTTTGTTAAATTTTGTATTTTCCTTTTTGTCTATCAGATTTAACTGTCTAATTTTTGTCACTCTACAGAGCTTGTTCACGAACTTACAAGAAACACCACTGAACTGTTGCCAACAATTACGTGCACCGTGAAAACAACTTGTCGACAACATTCAAAAAACAGATTTACCATAATCAACGTCTGACAATTAGGGGCGTTCAGGTTAGGGACCTTAAGCAACGACGACGACAACAACGTTATGCACCTATCAATGTTAAGCCGGCGGGGGGGGGGGGGGGGGAAGTCAGGGCATGGGGTGGGGATTTGACATTTTTTAAACATTTGCCGTCAAATTCCCTGCCCACGGGCAAATCATTTCAGTCAAATGCAACCAAATTTGCCCACCCCGGGCTGCGCATCGCTGTCAAATATCCCAAGGCTGGCAAAGAAAGATTCAAATATTCCCCGGGAGAACAAGGTCAGTCAAATGTCCTACCCCAGGGCCAACAAAGACAATCAAATCCCCACCCCATGCCCTGACTCTCCCCCCCGCCGGCTTAACATTGATGAGTGCATTAAAAAACAATTGTTTCATGAACAAACTGAACAAAACAACAGGTCTTCACGTGCATCACGCTTTTTGGTACTTTTTTTCACGTCCACTGCACGACTACGACGTCTTATGTAGGACATGAACATACTATGGCAAATTCTCCCTTCTCTATTTTAACGTGGATGAAGTCCTTAGGAATCAAACTCCAGGAGAAATCGCCAACATTTGACGAATTAAGCGGTTTCAAATAGACGCGATAAAGTTTGAAAGGACGCAAATTCATATTTTACTGCTGTTGTCGTCGTTGCTCAAGATTCCTATTGGCTCTTTCTCTGTTTTTTTTTTCCCACAGGAACCTTCTTTCGGCGTCATGAAAATGAGGATGCATGGGCAGAATCTGCAGCCAACAAATGTCATCCATCAAATGATGATGACGAAGATTCTGAAGATGATGATGATGATGATGATGGAAATGATAAGGATAGTTTAAAAGCTGATGAATCTCTTCAAGGCAAATCCTGATAGTCAATTTCCGAGTCCTAGGTACTTTAATTGAATTTATTAAAACAGCAAGAGTTTTTCAACTAGATAGAGTGTCTTATTAGAAAGGTTGTTAGCCCCTCAATATACAAGCAGACTGATAGCCCCATTGTGGTACAAAGGAGAGTGGGTGATTGGGCTCTACGGTTCCTCATTTTTTTTACAACCGTTGCAATACTGAATATTTGAAAATGAATTTATTATGAAAGGCATGTTATTTTGCATACAAAATGAATTACATTGCTCTGTTGGTTGCACCTTTTCTATTGAAGCAGCAGTACTGAGATCATGGGAAAACATGATTTACAAAATTTAAACCTGCTTAATCAACCTCTAAAGTGTCAATGCTTGTAGCAAAGGAATCACGTAGAAAATCTTAAAGGTTTTTGGCTTAGAAATGAGAAAATATATTCTCTATTCTCCATTGATTTATGTAAATTTTCTCCTAAAGCCTGTTACTTGGCTAGTACATCAGTTAAACTGTTTTTTTCCATAACCATACAGATACGTTTTCAATTTGTTCGTGTGATTTTCCAAAATTCATTGTATCCATGAGTTCATAAGATTGGATAGTTCTTCAGCAGACAACTGTTCGTAGTGTGTTTGGGAGGGGGAGTAGGGGAGGTGGAGGAGAAGCTGGAATCATGCGGCAAATCAAGTTTCCCAAATGTATGTCTGAATAGCAGCTGGAGGGACAGTTTTCCTGATGACTCCTATATTGTCATCATGGATTTCCAGAGGCACTTCACTGTCATCTGTGTTCAGTACAATCAACACAGTCACGGAATCCCCTGGTGTCGTAAACCCTGTGAATTGTAACAAGGAATTGCCAGATGAGGTAACTTGAATTCGTTTTGATCCTGGTTGTACAAACTTGCTGAAGTGGCCAAGATGATAGTACATTGGCTAAGACAATAAAAAAGATTAACAATTTTCAGTATGTAATGGTTGGATTTCGACTGTAACTGAAGCCCGCATAGCGTGCCCCTCCTCCCAAAGCTTTTGAGGCATGCTACGCCTAAATTGACTCCCCCCTCCCCTGATGAGTGGTTTATTGCAGAGTTACCCTGCAGTATTTCATAGAAATTGCTGGTTTTGTATTTTCTACCCTGTTCCCTATTAAGTAAACCACCTGCTCCCCAATTTTTGTTCCCCTGTTCCCATCAATTTAATCAGAGGTTCCCTAGTTCCCCTAAAATAATTTTAAAAATCCTGTTTTCACTGAACATAAATACTGTTCCCTCAAACAAGAAAACATCTCAGTCAGGGCGCGACGAAAGTGCCGTCCGATAGCCCGGGGCTAGTGGAATGGCTTGTCGGGCTAGCGTTTTCTTATCATAGCTTGCCCGACGGGCAAGCACCGTTGGTTCCTCTTTTTTGACGATAAATTGAGTTTTTATACCAAAAAGTGTCCATTAGAAAGCTCCTGAGAGAAAATGATAACATTTTGAGGCCAAATTGTAGTAGCGTGACAACGTTTTGCGCCGCATTTTAGTTGCCGCAATAGAGTTTGTCAGCTTGACGAGCTTTGAAGAGAAGTTACTTCATCGAATGTCGACAGACTTCAGATTACAGTGCTAGTTTAATTGACCGATCGCAACGTTCATGACATTCACAAAAATAACTGTTATGATTTCCGTAAATTTATAATATTTTTGACCGTCAACGGGGGTAAGATGTAAAATACTACGAAGAATTAGTTTGTATCTATGCCTGGTATCAGTACTTGTATTTTGTGTAATTAAATCCGATTATTCTTTATAAACAATTTAATCTGGGCCAGTAACCTCAAGTAACAGCTTGCCCGAAGGGCAACCTGATCTTTTCATTTTCGTCTCACCGTGTCAGTGCTATTCAATTTGAAGTCCAACTTTAACCACTACACCACAAGGTCTATCCAAGAATAGAAGTCTTTGTTAACTTCAACAATTAGTTAATTGTCCCTAGATCGGCAGTGCAACTGAAGAACTTTCAAATGGCTATGTAAGACTGTGTAGGATGGAAGGAGAACTTAGTCATTAACCTGACTTTCGTAAGATACCGTTAGCTAACAAACTAACCTGCTTGTAAAATACACCATTTTCAGCGTCAACAATGATTGGCGAATCAACAAAGTTTTTTACCCAGTTGGGTCCACCTTCGAGATTGAGAGCTAGGTTCCAGTCCACCCAGCCCACAGACCAGTTGGACAGATCCTAAAACATAAGGTACAACAGTCAATATACACCTTGCTCCGTGCCTAGGCAAGTTGAACTCTATCCTGCAATCTGATTGGCTACCCAGCGGGAATGATATACGCGTTATTGACCAAGCGTGAGGTCAAGATGGCTGCATACTTGTCCGGAGTTCTGTTTGGGTTTTTACTAGACTAGGTTGCAATCAAAACTTGATTGACCATTGTTCGATCAAGGTGGCTGAATAATGACCAAGTCCTTTTGTTTGCGTTTTTATTAACGTCTAGTATGTCCATAAAAGATAAAAGGAGAACTTGGCCAATACCCAGCCATCTTGACCGAAACAACAATGTCTGCAACCGATAGCGTGACCCTACAAGCTAGTTTACTACCTCTGAAAGCAATGGTTTCATGTATAAACCGCACCCACGAGTTTTTGGCCCAAAACCTGTGCAAAAAGGTGCAGCTTATACACGAGTCTTTACGGTATTATGCACTATGTAGCGATCGGCTGTAGACATATTTTTGGCTTCTCCTTGGTAAAGTCTGATCTGTTTTTATTCACTGAATTTTCGTTGGCCACTGCCCACCTTCATCAGAGATAAAAATCCAAACGTTAAAGGCGCTGCAGCACTATGCAATGTTTCGTGCAACCGTGGCGAGACAAGTTGCACGAAACACATTGCACAGTGTAACATACCTTGCAACGGCCAAAATCGTTTCGAGACAAGTTACACGAAACGGTGCAGAAAGTAGAATCGAAATCGTTACACGAAACATTGCAGTGTAACAGCGCCTTTACGGTTTTGGTTTGAAAGGCATGTAAGCGCGCGGTAGAGCTAAATACGTTCGTTCACCGCGTATATTTCTATAGCGGAGTGCCGTGATTCCATGAAGAGTCTCTTGTTGTAGTCGTGGAATGCTGTACTTGCAGTCAAGTGCAGTAGGGGCAGGAGCGTGATGCAGGATACAAGTTAGAAAAATAACCGAGGGATCCAAAGCATCGGCGTTTGTTTATTGATGTCTGGCCCTTCAGAAGAGGGCCTGAGATCAGGTTACCAAGAAAACTGCAAAGTTTCCTATGGAATGGCGTCAGTTTTGAACAGTGACAGGAGGCATTAAAACGACAATGAAGAGTTGGTGACCTTGTGTTATATTAAACAATTTGAGCATTTTATTGTTTAGGAACATGTAACGTTTTTCTTTATGACTGCGACAGAGCTACGCCTTGGTCACGAAACCGGGGAGGCAAGAGAAAGGTAACACTGGATTCCGCAAACATGAAAAATCAGAATGAAAAATTAAAAAAAAGGTAAATAACCAAGAAACAGAAAGAAAGAAAATTAAGTTATCTCTGAACATGAAAAATATATTATTTCGACATCCAAAATATTGGATTTTCGTCGGTGTAAAAACCTATAAAGTTTTTCTTTGTCTTTTTTTCACTATTATTTTCCTAGTTTCTATTGTTTTGTCTCCTTTATCATCTTTGTTCCACGTCACTGCGATGACGCGTACTCATTGTCAATAAGAGTACAGACAACGCTAAACCACATTCGATTTGTTTTTTACCACAATAGCCACGTTAAAAAATCTGATTGGTTTATTCCCCAAAAAGAGCGTCTCTGATTGGCTATTGCTTTGCGTGACACATTGACACGAGCAGCGTTGTCTAGACTCTTATCGACAACGGCAAATTTGCCAATCAGATTGCGAGATTAGTAGCAATTGTGGTAAAAATGGTATTTAATTACATATAACAGATGAGCTTGCTGGAAACTTGGAAGAAAAGAAAGATAACTCCAGCTTCCTAACGCAGAAGCAAAAGGTTCCAATAAAATTTCTGAGTTTAAAACGGATGAGAAAAACACAGATCGTCAACGAGAAAGCACGAAAAGATAGTGATCTATCCATTAAGAGTGGAGTCTGAAAAAAAAAACGCTCCCTAAAAAGAAATTCTTCCAATTATCCCTTTTAAGGTGCATTTCTTCTATCGCGCTGATCGAGTGACATGTGCGACATTTTGTGCCCCTTGACCATCTAAGGTCAAAATAACGGAGACAATACCCGACGGTAAATTTATTAAGTCCGGTAAAATTACGTATTGCACTGCAAACACCAGTTTAATAGCTTTATTTACCAATATACCCTTAAAAACTAGGTCCGCAGTGCGTACATGCGTGGCTTTCTAGACCACGTGTCAGGGGCTCGACTCTCCACGTTCTAACATTGTATCTACTGAGCATCATGGCGGTCACTGGTCAGCTTCTTCTGCTGTTAAACTTGGTCATTCTTCGCGTAAATTACAGTAATCACAGCCCAAAGCCCGCAGATGTGCCTCTGAGGGTTTCTGTTTCAAGTGTGACAGGGATTTCCAACAGCAGCTTTCGTAGTTTTGCGGGTTTGTCTGTCAACGACCGCTCGACTGCTAATTTCAAGTTTAAGTCTCGAGCGAAACGCTTTCTCTCCTGTAAAGTACAATATACGGCCAAGGGAACGAGCAGTTTTCATTTGGAGAGAGATTTACTGGCTTGTGGCGATGTTTCGGTAAATCCAGGTCCGAGAAAGTTGAAGACAGCTCCAAAATATCCATGCAACGAATGTCAAAGGGCTGTCAGGAATAATCAAGACGCCATTTTGTGCTCAGGTTGCAACAAATGGTCACATGCCAAATGTCTACATATGTCGCGCACAACCTTTCGGTACTATCTGGACAAGCCTGACCTTGAGTGGACCTGTGCTACTTGTACCTTGCCGCCACTGAGTGACTCTTTTTTCGCTGAAGACTCCATTGAGGAGCCACTGTTTACAAATGTGGACTCGGAAGTCATTCATTCAAATCAAAGGCTTCAAGAGAGCTCAAACGATATTATTACTGACAATGCACAACTAGAATCTCAAAGGAAATACGCCAGCAAAGATATATTGATGTGCCATCTAAACATCAATAGTATCCAAAACAAATTCGAGGAACTTACTGCAACTATTAAGAAGATTGGCGCTCATATAGCTTTTATCAGTGAAACCAAGATTGACGCGAGTTACCCGGACGCTCAATTCTCAATTCCTGGCTACGCGCCGTACCGAAACGACAGGAAAAAGGGAGGCGGAGGTATTATGGCATTGGTATCATCTTCTCTGACCAAGAAAAGGCTTAAACCTGGCAAGCATTACAAAACACTTGAACTTCTTGCGCTGGAAGTTAAGACAGACGCAGGCAATATTATTATTCTTGGAATTTATCGCCCGCCGAGAGCTTTGAGCGGCGATTACCGATTATTGCTTGAGAGCGAGCTCAGTGACGTTTGTAACTGGGCCAGTCTCCAAAGCAGCTCTGTAGTAGTAACTGGTGACCTGAATCTAGACAGATTACGCCCAGACAAGCCTGAGGGAAAAGTGTTACTAGATCTTGAAAACGAGCAAGGGTTCGAATGCTTAATCACGAAACCTACACGAGTGGAAATGCGGGGAACAAAAGTCACGAAAACTTTAATTGATGTACTACTCAGCAATAAACCCGAACTTTTTAAATACTCTGGAAACTACTATCCATCTCTAAGTGATCATGCTCTAATTTACGGAGTTTTAAAAGAGAGGGTAAATCCAAACAAGCCCAAAGTAATTACTTTCAGGAGCTTCAAAAATTTTGAACCTGATGTATTCAAACAACACCTGTCGACGGCCCCCTGGCACATTGCGCAATTGTTTGATGAAGTTGATGATCAGACGCACGCCTGGAATTTACTAATGAATGACATATTGGATGAACTAGCACCTGTCAAAAGCATGAGAGTGCGGGACAAAGACGTTCCTTACATGACTTCCAAATGGAAGAGCGCAATTAGAGCGAAGCGAAAGGCAACGTCAAAATACTTGAAAAACAAAACACAAGAAAATTGGGAGCGTAGGCGAGAGGCAAGAAATGAAGCGACAAAGCAGAGAAGGATTGCGATAAAGGACTATTGGAGAAAAAAGGCGGAAGACCTCAAGACTAAGCCAAAAGACTTTTTCAAAACTTTCAAGCCTTTTCTAAGTGCAAAGGACTGCTCAAAAACTGCTGAGATTCAGCTAAGTGTTCATGGAACCGTTGTTAAAGATCAAAAACAAGTGGCCGAAGTTCTGGTAGACTACTTTGCCACAATAGCGGATGGGATTGGTGGAAACAGTGCACAGCTCAAATCAATGGACGATTTTAAAGACCATCCTAGTATCCAGAGAATTAAACAAGAAAGTGAGAACTGGTCACTGACCCCTACTGTGAAACCTGTTACGCAACGACAAGTCCTAGCTGCTTTAGAGTCGCTCAACACTAACAAGGCTACTGGTTGTGACGGTATCCCGCCAAAAGTCATGAAAATCGGCGCCAAAGAATTATCTCAACCACTTACTGATCTCTTTAATTCATGCATACATAACAGTGTATGGCCAAGTGACTGGAAGCGTGGGGATTGGACTCCTGTTTACAAAAAGGATGATAAGTGTTTTAAAGAAAATTACCGGCCCATAACTGTTCTACCACGTGTGGATAAAGTATTTGAGCAGCTAGTTGGCACGCAACTCACTGCTGGCTTTGACAGTCACATGTATGAATACTCGTCCGCTTACCGTAAAGTACACAGCTGCGAAACAACTCTGATTAACTTAGTGGAGGGATGGAGAAAGGCGAGAGACAATAAATTGGCTGTGAGCATTCTATTGACCGACATGTCAAAGGCTTTCGACTCGCTACATCCGCCATTGCTTCTGAGCAAGCTCAAAGCATATGGTTTCCAGGACAGCGCAGTACAACTTCTAAACAGCTATCTGTCTAACCGGAAGTACCGTGTAAAATTAGGAAATCATGTTAGCTCACGCAGGACCGTCAGCCGTGGCTGCCCCCAGGGCTCTGCCCTAGGCCCGTTGCTATGGAACATCTTCCAGAACGACCTGTCATACTGTGTAACGACAAACTTATCAATGTACGCAGACGACCATCAAATCTACCATACTGGTTGTAACCAATCCAGTGTAACATCCAAACTAAGGGACAGTGCGCGCACTGCTACCAAATGGTATGATCACAACCTTCTTGCTGGAAACCTCAAAAAATATCAAACTATGAACATTGGCTACAGTAAGGATAACAGCGAGGCACATGCAATTTGTGTGAACAATGAGGAAATCAAAACAGTAGAAAGTCTCAATCTCC
>OX453273.1:40986161-40991161 GCA_949710005.1 Ricordea florida
TTTGTGGATCGATGCTTGGCCATGACAAGGTATTGGACCATTGCCATCTTACTGGAAAGTATAGAGGCGCCGCGCATGAACAGTGTAACTTGAATTACAAGGTGCCTAAATTTGTACCAGTTATATTCCATAACCTATCCGGATATGATGGTCATTTATTTGTGAGGAACATAGGGGAATCGAAAGGTAAGCTGGATTGCATACCAATCAACGATGAAAAGTACATCTCGTTCACGAAAGAGATTGTTGTCGACTCCTACAAGAACAAGAAAGAGAAAACGGTTGAAATTAAACGGGGAATTAGGTTCATTGATAGTTTTCGGTTTATGGCAGCGGGCCTCAGAAGGTTGGTTGACAACCTACCACAATCTTCTCTGGTGAATGTAAAGAGTTGGTTTGAAAGGGTGATGGAAGATGGCACAGACCTGCAGTTACTCACTAGGAAGGGGGTATTTCCGTACGATTGGTTTGATGGGTTTGATAAGCTCAGTGAAACTCATCTCCCACCAAAGGATGAGTTCTACTCGAAGCTCTACGATGCTGAAATATCGGATGAAGATTACCAACATGCTCAGGACGTGTGGAAAGTCTTTGGGATTGAGAGCTTCAGGGGATACCACGACCTTTACCTTGAGCTGGATGTCTTATTGTTGGCTGATGTCTTCGAGAACTTCAGAGATGTTTGTAGGAAGAACTACGACTTGGATCCAGCTTGGTACTACACTGCACCTGGATTGGCTTGGGACGCGGCCCTGAAAATGACCAATGTGAGTTTGGAACTTTTGAATGACCCTGACATGCTTTTCATGGTTGAGGAGGGCATTCGAGGGGGTATCTCCATGATCTCAACTAGGTATGGTAAAGCCAAAAATCCATATATAAAAGATTATGATCCATCATTACCAACAAAGTACATCACATACATGGATGCAAACGGTTTGTACGGATGTGCAATGAGTAAACATTTACCAACACATGACTTTCGATGGTTGACTGAAGAAGAGCTTGTATTGAAGTGGAAAGATCTACCATGCATATTAGAGGTTAATCTAATGTATCCAAAGCACCTTCACAAACTGCATAATGACTATCCATTAGCACCAGAGAGAGTTACTGTAAATGGTGTGGATAAGCTAATTCCGAATCTAAGGCACAAACGAAAATACATTATTCACCACGAGACACTGAAACAGTGTTTGAGTCTAGGGCTGAGAGTCTACAAGATACATAGGGGCATCACATTCAAAGAGTCCGCGTGGCTGAAGCCCTATATCGACCTGAATACCGAACTAAGGACTAAAGCAACAAACGACTTCGAGAAGGACTTCTTCAAGTTGATGAACAACTCAGTCTTTGGTAAAACCATGGAGAACGTAAGGAACAGGGTGGACGTTCGTTTGGTCACTGATGAGTCAAAAGCCAAGAAGTTGGTATCGAAGCCGAATTACCACCACAGCACGATATTTTGCGAGAATCTAGTTGCAGTACAAATGAAGAAGACAAAGTTGGTGTTGGACAAACCCATTTACCTAGGCTTTTCAGTCCTGGAACTAAGCAAGACGATAATGTACGACTTCCACTACAACTACATCAAGCCTAAGTACGGTGGCAAGGCCAAGTTGTTGTTTACAGACACTGACTCACTGGCATACGAGGTGGAGACTGACGACTTCTACAAAGACATTAGCCTAGATGTGAGAGACCGGTTCGACACCAGCAACTACCCTGATCATCATCCATCCGGCATTGAGGTGGGCGTGAACAAGAAAGTCGGGGGTATGTTCAAGGATGAAGCGGGTGGCCAACAGATCATAGAATTCACCTTCTGAGCGTCAGCTTTCACGTGTAGTGTCACGTGACTTTCGATGTAAACAAACCGCCAAAGTTCGGACATTGGTTTCACCCACGTGTACGAACTTCGAGTCGCTATTTCAAGTTTCCGTTTATATAGCCGGTTTTTTCCATGACCTAGAGTCTTTAAAATTCGAATATCGAATAGAACATCCGTTCTTACCCACGTACTGTACGTGGTCGGACCACAAGTAGCTATTAAAGTCTTTAAAAATTGAACAGAACATCCGTTTTTATTCACCCTCGAATACTGTGCGAAGTAAGAGTTCCCGCTCAGCTAAATATTTTCTACGCTGTAATTCCCCGAAACTAGAATATCATCAGAGTCAAAATGTCAATGCAGAAGAACAGCAGCAACTTCAAGGCCATGAATGTGGCAGAACTTAAAAAATATTTACAGGATCGCGGCGTTTCGGTGAGCGGACATTTAAAACCTTCGCTGGTGGAAATCGCTTCTGCAGTCGAAAGAATGGTTTTACCCGTTGACCCAAACTTTGAAAAAGATCAAACAAATGATGCGGATACATTAATCATTCATGATATGGTAATTCCTGATCCATTTTCCCTGAAGACCGTGAACAACTTCAACTCTTCGCCGCCATTCGGGTTGTTCGATATTTTTAACCATTTAATCTACCACTCCACCGATTACGATAAACAGGGGCTCGCTGCTTATAAATCACTTGATGACTATAGATTATTCAACGACGGTTACGTGGAATCCTTGCTTACTATTCAGTTAAAACAAGAGGGAGTCCATGTTTACGTTGCCAAAGTGAAGCCTTTCATGAAGTTAAAGACGGACGAAGGAAAGGAGTATTACGATCTCTGGTTTATTCTCGAGGGCAGAGGGGCGAACCGCGGCAGTGTACTCCAAGCACGATGTAAGTGTAAAGGCGGTCGAGATGGGGGATGTAAGCATATTGCAGCTGCCATGTACGCTCTGGAGGATTTGTCAAATACCCGTGGTGAAGATAGTGTAACGAGTGGCCCATGTGTTTGGGTCAAGAGGCCAAGAGCGAATACACAAGCGTGTGAAATAAAAGACCTTGTAATTGAGAAAGGCAAAAAACCTTCCCACAAAAAGAGAAAACGCAAGCAAGTTTACTCACAAAACATCGAAACAGATGTCCGTGCCCCTGAAGACACAAATCCAAAAGATGAAGAGTATCTAAGAAAGTTTACCAAACGAATGTGCCACTTAAAACATTCACCTGTCATTTTGCCCCTGTTTAAAAAACTTTATGGCACTCCAGAAAAAGACACAATCACTGGAGAACTTGGTCAATCTAGCCATAATCTGCCAAAAATCGGTATAATGAGGGCTAAGCTCCTGGAGATTTTAACTAATGATCCCAAAACCTCAACGGAAGAAATTGTCAAGGTATTGTCTTTCAGTGATTCTGAACGAAAGCAGGTTGAGAGAACCACCACCAAGCAATGGCAATGTGAAGAGTGGTACCTTCATAAGACAGGGTTTATCACAGCCTCAAAGTGCAAAAGAATTTTTACCCGCCAGGAAACGCTCGAGAAAAACCCAGCTGAAAATGCCAAAAAGTTGATAGAAGAAATTGGTCTTGTGAAGTCACGTCTACCTCCCATCCAGGAGGAAAGAGAACCACAAAATGCCAGGGAGTGGGGGTTGTTACATGAAGAGAGTGCTCGCAAGGCATATCAACGTGTTGCAAGCCACACTCATCACAAGCTAAAGCTCATCCCAAAAGGCTTTTTAATCTCCCCGTCCAAGCCTTTCCTTGGTGCTAGTGTGGACAATATTCAGAAATGCCAGTGCTCTGATGGTTGCCCAGTAAAAGTGGTTGAATACAAATGCCCCTGGAAACACAGGGATCTGCACCCAAAACAAGCCTTCTTAACCCCAGAAATTGGTGGTATTCAAAATGGAAATAAGTTTGCACTAAAATCTAATTCAAATTATTACTTTCAAGTACAGCTTCAAATGTTTGTAAGTGGCCTCACCTTGTGCATCTTTGTTGTGTGGACCAACAAGGGAATCTTCACTGTTGAGGTACCCTATGATCCCAGCTTCATGTCTGCTGTCTGTGCAAAGCTGGAGAAGTTCTGGACAAGTCAGGTACTCCCTTTCCTAATAACTGAAGTTTCCACGACATCCTTGCCAGGTAAGTATTTATTATAAAGATTTAAGCCCTAACTTATTACATCTAACTTTAGTAATTACTCCAGTCATTCGGGAGTTTTCTTCTAATTTACACTTCATGCCTGACCCCATGCTCAGAATGTTCTTTTTTTTGTTGTTTTATTGGGGGTCTACCTAAGCAGATTCATCACAAGCAGCATTTTGCTCTTCCCAAGATTCCAGCATTTCAGAGCAATATATTAGCAGCTCTGCGCAGCAGCCCTGTAGCCACTCAGAAGCAGATGTCATGATCAGTTCACAAGATAAAAGCCCTGCTGCAGCTACTATTGGCACCTCACTAAGTCCCTTATATATAGATTTGTCCCAGTGCAGTACCCCTACCCCACCTACGGAGAGTGTGGAAATCTCTGGACTGCAAATCTACAAGGATGATGTCGAAACTGTTCAACCAAAGGCCATGATTACTGATACCATAGTTTTGTTTTTGTTCAAGTAAGAATTTTCTTCACATAACTGTAAGGTATAAAATAATGTATTAAAGGCATCTCTTAGGTGGCCTAATGAAGCTTCATGCTATACAGCAATTAATTTTTTGTTTATAATTAACTGTGGAATCTTTGGGCCAGACAATAATATTATTAATATGGATCGCTAATGCAAATGATAATTTGTATTGTGATTTCAGGCAACTACCTCAGATACATCCCATTGTCAGTTCCTTTTTCTACACCACCTTATGTGGGGAACAAGATGTTGGGCCCACCACCTCAAGGTAATGATATCGAATTCTAATAATTTCTTTTGTTTTGCTCACATTATATACAATAAAGTAAAAATATTAAATTCTTCTGTTACTTAATAATATTCCTGTTATTAATTTCAGAATGGTTCGCCAAACATCAGCAAAGAAGTTTTTTAAGGCAGAGCTGCTGAACAGAAGATATGTGTTCATTCCAATCAATAGAAGGTTATTAATTATCATTATTGTATTCTATGAATAATTTCAGTGCAATAAAGTGTAATACAATGGCTA
>OX453273.1:40996161-41229917 GCA_949710005.1 Ricordea florida
TTTACCTGTGATACGTGTGGGTTCAGAATTCAAAGTCTTCATAATAGCGGGCAGCCTTTTCACCCAAACCCTGGACCTAACATCACTCACCATCTCCTGTGCATATTGATGACTAAATAACTTCTCACCAATCGTTCTATTAGCCCTCTCTACAAAAGCCTGCGCTCGATGATTACCAGCTTTACTTCGCTGTATGTCTACTTGATGCTTATTCATCAAGTGAGTGACATTACCCATGAATTCTCTACCGGGATCCACCATTAATGTCTTTGGCCACTTTAGCTTCCGAGCATAAATCCTCTCAAACGCCTTGGCCACTTCACCACTATCTTTCGAGGTCAGTGCCTCAGCATCCTTGTACCTAGAAGCTATATCAATCACAACTAGCGCATAGCGGTATGTTTTTCTTCTCACTGTATCGTGAGGAAGAAACAGCAAGTCCGCCTGATGAATTTGATTTGGCTTACCAACGACCCAATGTGGTCTAGGTATATACTTCGGTGGAGGAAGATATATTTGCCACAATGCTTGCTTCTCCAACCAATCTCTAGCAACACTTTCAGTTACTTTGGCCGCACTCGCCAACTTTGGTATGGCCGAGTATCCTTTCCAGTATCCATCAGTAGAGTAGTATAATCGACTTAAAATATCGTCACTAGACATTTACAACAAGATTCAGTGCATTTAAATGGTTGGAATATCAGACATTCTTGATACTGATCGTGTTCCCAGGATGCGTAAAGGTTTGGTGGCAGAGGCCTCATTAAATCGGATCACGCTAAATCCCTCATCAGCCAATCCTGGTGAGACATTATACATTGAAATACCAAAATTGACCGATAACCTGGTGATTGTACCCGGCAGCGTGTACATCACTTTCCATATGAGTGTAACAGGCCACAAGAACAACACACTTGTCAACAACTTGGGAAGGAACCTCGTTTCACGATACAGGGTTCTATTCGGGGGTGAAATCATAGAGGACATTGATAGGTTTGATTTATTCAAGACTTATCACGATTTGTTTTTGTCAGAGACTGATCGCAATAACAGATTGAGACAGGGTATATCATCCGAGAATGTAAGGAAAATCAGAACCAATGCCGGTGACAAAGTTACCTCAAATGCAGCAGAAAATACTCTAGGTGCAGTCCATAACACCAGGTACGAAATACCATTGGACCACACGATACTGAAAGATCATGGAGTCTTCTATCCAAAAGCCTTACCACATCCACTCAAATTTGAAATAACTCTAGCTCCGGTTTCTGATGTCGTCGTTTACTCAAACGTTGAAACACCACCTGATTACAAATTAACAAATATGGAGCTGGAGTATCATTGCATATCAAGTGACCTATTAGCCAGTCAAGCTATTGCCTCGTACCAGAATGGAAGGGTTTTCTTGTATGAGAAGATACTTCTTCACAAAACGTTTCCAATCTCTGAGAACACTGATGGTGTGATTAATGAGCATATTAACGTGCCTAGGAAATCCATGACTGGGATACTATGTATTTTCACAGCCCCATATGCAGCAGGTGCTAGGGACTCTGAGAGTTTTGTAAACCCAAAGATCACATCGGTCAAGATTGACAAAGATGGAGTACCAAACAAACTTTATTCGAAAGGCATGATACCAACTGATTTACGGCAGGCTATAATTAAACGAGTTGGTATCGATGATTCCATCAAGGAGTCTGATTTCTATACGAACAAGTTTGCTTTGTGGATCGATCTGAGGAGTTACCCCGACAATGATGTTCATGGGAACGGTTTGTGGCTGACTAGTACTCGTGATGGCATAAGACTCGAGATTAACAGGGAGAAGAGAGGAGGCAGGGTTCTTACCTGCTACATGTTCGTGGTTGCTGACGCTGCTATGGAGATTATGAACTCAAATTTAAAAAGGGTATTATACTAGACATAATCGAAAGATGAATGAGTTAGTGGATAAAATCCCATTCAACTGTATCATTACGGGACCTACGAATTGTGGAAAGACTCAATACATAGTGGACCAGCTTCGAGGACACTTTAGGGGCGTGTTCGACTATATTGTCTTGATTTGCCCCACTTATATCCATAACAAGATTTACAGAGGCTTTGCAAAGGGGGACAAGAGATTTTGGGTACTCTCACCAGACTCTAGTGATGAGGACGAGATTGACTATTTGCTAACGCTTTGCTCAACTTTATTCTCGGGTGAGAACACACTCATAATACTGGACGATTGCGCTGTTTCGAAAGATTTGAAGAACCGGACAAACAAATTCATCAATCTGGCGTTTTCCGGGAGGCACCTTGGCATATCTGTGTGGGTTCTCACCCAACAGCTCACATCGATCTCGAAACCGTTTCGAGAGAATGTCGCGTGTGTGGTATCGTTTTACAACCCGTCTGAAACCGCGATGAAAATGTTATTTGAGGAATATGGTGGTGCTTTGGATGTTAATAAACGCAAAAGGTACAAGAAGCTACTCGAGAGTGAAAAATACGCCAGACTTTGCTTTTCACTGCGCCACCCGTTTGAAAAATACTTAGAGATACCCGCATCTGGGGCATAAACATGGCTAACCCTGAAGATATATTGAACGGTGAAGCATCAGTTGGTGCAACACCATCACCAATCAATGATTTGGAGTCAAAGAGGGAATCTCTTTCAATCTTGGCATGTCTGGGTTCGACGAAGGAGTACACGGGTGTGGTCATGGACCTATCTGACATAACTAAACTATCGGACAAGGATGTGGAGAAGTATTACAAAAGGTACCAAGTCGTGTCGGGCAAGAAGATTGCCGATGGCTTGGCGGACTCTTCTTTTCAATTGATGGCTAAGGCTGTGGATCGGGGTTTGAGAAATTACGGAAATATAGATGATCAAGACGCTCTTGTGAGAGATTGTAAGAACGATGAATTGATAATGAAGGAGATCTCAAATATATCCGGGTCACTTGTACTCAAAGGTGGAAGATTCACGGCATTACTTTCGGCATTTATCCAATTTGCAAAGCACTTCAAGTTAAGAGAGGATGGATCCAACACCACTCCAACACAACTTGAGCAAGACCTAAGCACCACTCCAACACAATTTGAGCAAGACCTGAGCACCACTCCAACACAACTTGAGCAAGACCTGAGCACCACTCCAACACAACTTGAGGATTAAAATGGATTCTGGGAAAAGTGTCTTCAAGATTGGTTGTACCATAAGCAAAAGCACAACAATAAGATGCAACAAAACGAACTTGAGTTTCACGTATTTACCATATATGGTGAGAATGACTCTGACTTTGAGAAGCTCTTCGAGAGAGTAAGGCCAGAGATTGTTAATGCCTTCGAGTTAGTCAACCCTACTTTCACAAGAGTTGAAGTTAATTTCAAGCGAGACCCGGATCGACTACCATATAATCAACCATATCAAACCATAGTAGACCATTATGATGATGAGACTGACTCTGCAGATACGCTGATAACGCGTACTGTGAGAGTCTTGAGAGCGAGATTTAGATATAATTTGAGGGATAAATTTCAACCCCTTTTTCTTTATGTGTACAAGGACATCTACGATAGACGGTTTGATGAATCTATTGACCCCGAGGAGAGATTCAGAGCAATGGACAATGGGGATTGGGATGGGGAAGAGGGTTTGGAAGATACTGCTCTGTATGGCTTTTGTGTCAAGGAGTTTGCAAAAGATATGGAGTCTGAAGTCTCACACATTACAATCAAAATGGTGAATGCACACAAGCACTACCATAAATCAACCTTCTACAAACGTCTGTATGATGAACTAATTCCCATAGCGTGGCACCCCGATCGTGTATTGGACTGGTGTGTTGACCACGAGGAAAGGGAAGAGATGAAAGAGCGATGGGGTATGTAAGAACCGATTGTGAGCCTCTTAGTAGATGACCTACTAAGAGACCTAAGCAGCAAAGCCCCAACACAACTTTAGTACTAAATAACCGCTTTTGAGCCTCTTATTATATGACATACTAAGAGGCTTAAAGATAGGTATGTACTATGTCATAACCGAAAGGTAACTTGTTGAACATGACTGATCCAATCTTCATTTCACTTGACTCTGATTTTGACTGGAAAACCGTTGTTGTTTCTGAACCCAAGAGGAACTCTTTCACCAAAGGCATAAGTAAAGTACCAAACCAATGGGTTAGTTCAGATGTTTATGTATACGGTCCAAACGGTGTGAAGCGACCGATATTCATTGAATTATCCAAGCAATTCTTTTCGGGTATATCAGGGGTGTGGCCATTTGGAACCGACAAAGACAGTCGCAGACTTGATAATTTGGAGGGGTTCCAAATTTCATACCCAATGACATCGATTGATACCATAAATTGCCCAACAACCGAAGAGAACAAGACTCGAGAAGCACTTGATAATGTAGTGAAGATCACATTGAACTCACTCAAAAAGTTTTGCAGCAAACCAAAATCAGAGAGGTCAGTACCACCCGCAACCTTCAATGCATACACGGCTGCCAAGAGTGAAAATGATTGGTCTTTTGCTGTGAAACCAATATATGATTACATAAACACCACAAACCAAGAAACGGGTGAGAAGACAAAGGACAGAAACAGTCCGCAACGTGCCTACCTCAAGTTCATGACCTGGGGTAAGGGTGATAAGATCCAATCCAGAACTTGCGTATACGGTCCAGATGATGAAATCGTTAACCCACTTGAATACATGTGGCAACCCGACAAGTATGTAAGCGGTTTTGGTCATCCTGTTGTCCATTGGGATGGTATATTCTGGGGATCCCACGGGCAGACCAGCTATGGCGCTTCAGCTCGTCTTCGTGTTTCTGAGATGAATTTCACTCCAAGTGATTACAACAACAAGACTCGTTTTCGTATGTTACCTACAAACAAGGCACAAGAATCAGGATCAGGATCAGAAGATGAAGAAGATGAAGAAGATGAAATCACGGTAGAACACTGAATAATTAAGACTTACTTCTCCTAATAGACATCCTATTAGGAGAGTTAAAGCTTAGTGATAACAGGGATACAAACATGGCTGAGCAAACTGTTGAGCAAATCACAAGGGAACCCACTGTCAAGGATAGAGTGAAGGATCCTAAGAAGGTGGAGGCCGGGAAGAAACTGGCCGACTACCACAAGAAGGCTAAGGAGGCATTGAAAGAAAAAGAGCAACGGGATGCATTGATAGATAATCAGAAAGAAAAGGAAGAGCAGCAGCAGCAGCAAGATGCATTGAAAGAGGATAATGAAGGATCTTCCATGGATGTTAATGCCTGGATACCCAGTCTATCCTTCGAGAATGTGTTAATAATCGGGTCCATAATAGGAATAACTGCTTATTCCTTATACACAGGATACAAAGACAGAATAGCCGACTTACGAGTACCTTCTGTAACCTTCGGACCACCTCCTGTCAGGCACATGAATGAGGTCAGAAGCGCCCCAAACAGAGAAAATAGCTTAAATGATGAGTTGATGTAATACACAAAATGTCAGAAAACAAGCTTGTAAAGACTGTTACAGATTCTGCATTTCTCATAGGACTATCCGCTGGTGTGGGCTATGTGGGTAAGAAGGTCCTGAGAGAAAAAGAATCGTTCATTGGCGATCCATCGTCCAATATCATGAATTATGTCAAATGGGTCGCTGTTTTGTCCGCGAGTATGTACCTCAAAACTTATTTAGAGGATCAAAAGATCTTACCAAAGAGCTTTGAGTAATGGCTACAGTGACACTTGATCCTAAAAAAAGATTCAAACTTGCGTTGTATGAATATATGAAAGATGGGCCTGTTTTGAGTGACTTCATTACCAGAGATGAAAATGGATGCGCAATATACTTTGACGAGAAAGGATATAATACAGCTGTACTCGATCATTTGAAGGACGGTCCCAAGTTGGAGCACTTCACGATTGAGTGAAATGTATTAAGAAATCCTACAATAGATTGATAAATGGCAAGTATAGCGATCATGCTTGGAGGCGCAGTCCCCAATGCAACGGCTTTCATTGGTGGGAATTATATAGCAAAGGCCCTAAGTGGCTCATCATCCGCTGATCTCCAACTCGAAAGGGAAAGGCATGACAAAGCAATGGAGAAGTACCAAAAAGATTACGCTGCGTACCAAGAGAAGCGCTTGGCATATATTGACTTTATGAATAAGAGGAAGAGTGATGCTGACCAGGCCTCTGAGAACATATCGAAGACGGATGAAGCGCTGAAATTGTACAATCAAATGGGAAATCCTCCTAAATTCTCTGACTATTACATACCGAATGGAGACCAAAGAATGGGTGAGATGGCGTATGTCTCCGGTGGGATGTTAGCCCTGGGATATATAGCTAGCAAGTGGGTGTGATAAACTAACTTAGAAGTTGCCATATTCGACATGAAATATGGCAACTGCTGATACTGATGAAAACGATCCTTTCGGGTTGGGGGAAGAAAACAAACAAGAAGATCCTGATGATTTTGAAAATACCCCGCTACTTGGTAGGCAGCCCACAACACCAGACAAAGTCATAGAAACATCCACGACTAAGGGTGCTAGACGTAAATCAGGGTATATTCAGTTACCACGTGAAGATATAGAGATGGAGGCTATGGAAGAAAACAAAGATGAAGTCTGGACTAAGATTGTAGATAAGTTCCCAAATGCCAAACCCAAGTTCCTTTTCAAATACGATGAATGGGGTAAAATCGTTGTCAAAATCACTGGCAGAGATCCAGACAGAAATGTATGGCATCCATTATTCGATGTGTACGGTGATGTGAACAAAGGATTACCCAAAACAATTACAAAAGAGCTAGGTCCAAGCGCGGAAGAAACTGTGGAAGCCAATGATGGTGAGATAACCAAGAAAAAAGGGTTCGTTAGTAAATTGAAAGAGACGGTAAGATTCCATCGAGAAAAGGCATTGAAAACCCCGGAAGAAGTAAGTCAAATAGAGACCATCGAGAGACAAATTGTTGAACAAGAGCAAGAGATAGCTAACTTGGAAGGGGAGAATGAGCAAATCCAGGAGCGAATGTCATTGCGAGATAGGGTGAAAGCGATCTTCAAGAAATATGGGTTCACGGTATTTGCCGTTGTGAGCGCCGTTGGTGTGGTAATTGGCGTTATCGTGTCTAATCTTTCCAAAGACCTATCCAGATTGGGTAAAGGTGTGGGGAACGGGCTGAAGACCATCGGTAAGAAACTTGGTGAGTTATTGCCCGGTATGGTGGGGGCGATCGTGAGTTTCCTGTTCAAGACCGCTGGGGAGGTAATTTCATTCCTGGGTAAGAACGCTTGGCTATTGATCCTCGCTGTTGTAGTGTACTTTGTAGATGAATTAAAGAAGAGGCGTCGCTAATATAAATGTTGAGCATAACAATGTACGAGTCTGAAACCAGGATATACTTGGACCCTCCCATTGACAAGATTCGGGAGATACAACTCCTGGGTTGTAATATACCCAAACGATTGGTGAATTTCAAGGATCGCCAGGGCATACTCAATGAGGAAAATCGACCCCTCATAATAATCCAACCCGGTACATACTCTCTGCGTGGTATACACGCGATATTTCTCAATGATACGGATAAGGCTAAGCTATCGATCATTGAGACTGATACTGTTGACTATTTGTACTCCAACAAGAACTCCAACATCAAACTTACGAGAGGACTGCAAGTTGCTCTAGGTTTACCTGAAGTCATAACTCCTGGTAAGTTATACCCCATAAATCTCCAGATCAAGGAGCCCCTGAGACTTATGTGCAGTCTAGTGAATAATCAGTCATCCTATATGAATAATGCTCGATTTACAGGCCCTGTGAAGATCTCACCCTCACAACTCCTTGCAAACATACCATCACAGGATTATCCAGTCATTCCCGTTCATAAATCTAAAACCCCCATAAATCACTTCGATCTAAGCATCCTCGACATTGAATGGAACAAATTGAATCTGAATGGGTCTCCAATCACCTTCAGTTTGAGATTCAGATAACATTTTAAAAATACGTGAGATCCGTAACTAAACATGGGTGAGTACAAAGGAATCTACCCCAACTTGCCTGCGACGGCACCTACTCATGATGGTCCTACTTTCAGATTACAACAATGTTGTGACATTTTGAATAAGCTGAAGGCTGAATTGAATCACTACGAGGTGGTACTCAAAAAGTACAACCGGTCCAAAGGCGCGCTCATAAACGCAAGCTCGACCTGTGGTATCCTATCTTGTATTTTGGCGGCTGGTGGATTGGGTACATCTCTGAGTGGTGTGGGAATTGTGGCAGCTATACCATTGGGAGTGACGAGTGGAATACTTGTTTGCACATCTATAGCGTGTGAACAAATCTCCAAGAGCCTGTCAAAGAAAGCGGTCAAGCACCAAAATACAGTTGCGCTGGCCAAGGCTAAAATAAACACAATCGAGGACTTGGTGTCCAAGGCGCTTCGCGATGATAAAATCTCTGACGAGGATTTCTCCATGATAATCGAGGAGCTCAAGAAGTTTGAAAAGCTCAAGGCTGAGATCCGACTCAAGGCTCAAAAAAATTCAGTGAAGGAGAGCGATCCTATGGCACTGAGACAGAGAGTACGAGAAGAAATTCTCAAAGAACTAAAAGGAGGGTCCTAAACATAACTTATGATAAGGTATATTATTGAGTTAAAAATTATACCCCTTCTACCCAAACGCTGGATAGAAGATGGGCTTACTCAATGACTTTAGGAATAGGTATCCAAAGGCTGACAGTGACCAATTCGTATTTGTGTCTGATGACTATGGAGGTTACATTAGGTGGAAAGTTAATGGGACAACAATCATGTCCTATGATGACCCCACTGGTAAGACATGGACTGAAGACCTATCACCCCGTTTGAAAAGACTGCTGTGGGCAGATTTAGGATTAAATGATAATGCATTGAGTTCGTTCCCAACGAGTTTGACTATGACCGATCGCTCTTACCCAATACCAGCCATTGACTTTGATGACTTCACAAGTGATACAACAAACATGCTGACATCATTGGATATTTACGTGTCCAATACGAAAAAGTTCACCGCTAAGATGCGAAACGTGTTCACATCACAAGTTGTCACGTTCAAGTTTGGAAAGCAAGGCCGAAAGTGGTTGAACGCGCCCGACATGAATTATTGGCCTCAACAGCTTAATTTTGCAGTATGGTGTGCAACCTCTGGATGTGGTGTCAGCCCATTTGAAAGTTTGAACTACCCCAAAGTGGTGGCTGGCTTCATAAAGTTTCACGTGTATTTCACCATAAGGCGAATACTGTATGAATTGAGTGTGCCACTTCCAGATGAACAACCATTTGCCATAGCTAACAACCCTTACAGTAAGGTTGCTTACCAAAGATTATGCGCTGAATTCGGGATCGGTAATGGTTCTGATTTCAGATGGAAAGGCGGGAGAAACCATGGTTTGGGTGATATATTCCTTGATTATGGTGCTGGTTACCATGGAAGAGGTGGGGGATTTCAAAATGTCCATTTGATTAGAAACTATGATGAAGATGCAAACCAATGGCCTGGTGATGGTGGTAAATTCTCAGATGATGGTGGTAAGAAAGAAAAAGGTAACCTCATCTCATTCATTCGCAATGATGACTTTGCTGGGTACAAGTATGCTTGGTTCATCCCAACGAGTGGTTATGGGCTCACCAAGGCTGGGCTGGGTAGACTGAATCGATCTGCTGAGGCCTTCGTTTACTGTGTGCTGGGATCACAAGTTAATACACGAAACTCGATTGTGGGCACGGGTGGTGGGGCAATTGAGACCCAACAAGAGTTCTTGGCTCTATTTGAAAGTACAGGGCTCAAAGTTAACGACCAACTGGTCGCATATGCGACTGGATTTTTGGCTGTGCGCCTAAAAAATTATGTGCGGTCGCACCACCGCGCCTTAAAAACCAAAGTACAGTGCGACTTTTCTAGTGCTTACTCACCTGACCATCTAACGTACTCCGATTGATAAATATAAATATAAATATAAACATAGATATAACACAACCAGGCATCAAGTAAGAAAGTTGCACCATTTTCCTTTCATCGCTGTGTGTTCTGTTCGTGATCTTTAAGCCTATTTTCCCAGTGGATTCTCCGAACTCGAACGTTTATTTTTTTCCCACGTTCTGTGTTGTAAACAACTCCGCTGACCCGCTGACACATGCAAATGAAGGAATGGAAGGAATGAAGCACGTGCTTCTTGCTCAATCGATGATCAGGTCAAAAAGAGAAATGTGTGGAACTTTTCTGTTAACTTGAAAGATGAAAACACGTAATAATTCCTGAAAGAGGGAAGTCGAGTTGATGTAAAAAAAAAACAATAGTATTTTCGCTATCTTTTGGTTCAACGTAAAGGTGAGCTAAAGGTGACTAATAAATGTCTTTAAGCTGTTGCTTTCTGTTTTTACTGGGGCTTCCGTTAAGCTAGTACGAGTCAGAAATGCAGGCCGTTAGTTTTCTTGGTCACCACGCGGAAAACTAGAAGTGAGAATTAAATCGTTTGCTCGTTCTTCGCGCACAACAGTTACAGAATGCTGCGTTTTGTAACGAAAGCTTCAGCTAGCCAAATGAGCAAAGTTCGTGCTAGTTCTCACGAATACCCAGATGTTGAAAAATTAAGAATCTTTCAGTCGTGAACAAAATTTCAAAGGTGAGGCAAACAACAAGCAATTGGATAGAGAGGATACTTCTGTTCAATCATTAGTTAATATCGAAGCTTAACTCTTGTGTGAAATATCCTGATTTTTTTATTTGTTTTTGTTGTTTTCAGTACCTCTAGCAGGCCCAAATTGCAATACGAAGCCCGGGTCGCTCGTTTTGGAGCGTTAAGCATTCGTTTGGAGTAGGTGCTCCCAGTATTTGATGCTGTGCGCCTAAAATTTTTAACTGTACGCCCAAAATTTCGGCAGTGCGCCTAAAAATTTACACCTGGTCGCACAAGTGCTCCCAAAGCCAAAAATAAACTTTGAGCCCTGAAGTAGTGTGATTGAGAACGATATATCAAGTTCAGTACAAAGGTACCAACTCGCAACTCAGGAAGCGAAGCTAAGATTGGATCTGGCAATTGCACCTGGAGTTTGGCTAATGCCCAGTAATATGATCATAAACACGGAGAGTGTGGTTGGTTACAACAACAACCTAATGAAAGCCACGGGTGATATGAAGTTTGGAGTTAACTCAAATGTAAACCTGGAGACCAAGACTGTAGGAATAAGCCATAACTTGGGCTCTTCGAAAGTTAAGTTACCATATGCAGATACAAGAACTGAAGCTATACAGGTGAAAACACCAATGATGGATGTTAAACCTGAAATCAAAGAGCCTGAAACCACACAACATGAAAACAACATGATTGCATTGATAATCGTAGTTGGTGGATTGGCTTGGGCTTTATTCCGTTGATGGACTCGATATAATTTTTGTAACGTGGTTCGCGTTACAAAAATGCACACTATATTACTGTGAATTCATAAGATCGCGGCAATCTTTACAATGCTGTTTTTGTTTGTGATGTTCACATATGCCCTTTCCACCACACTCTTTACATCTGTACCTAGCTCTACCATGAGGACATACTTGGGACCCACCACAATCTTTGCAATAGTACTTTACTCTACCATGAGTACATATGCCTTTACCACCACACTCTTTGCAAAATGCGATCTGTCTTTGATGAGGGCATATTTGTGATCCCATGCAGTCCTTACAACAATCTTTACGTTTGTGATGAACACATATGCCATTCCCACCACAATCTTTACATCTGTACTTACTTTTACCATGATGACATACTTGTGAACCTTTACAATCTTTGCAATAGTACTTCACTCTACCATGAGTACATATGCCTTTACCACCACACTCTTTGCAAAATGCGATCTGTCTTTGATGAGGGCATATTTGTGATCCCATGCAGTCCTTACACTGATACTTACGCTTACCATGGTCACATGTTACCCCACTACCACTACTAGCACTAGGTACCTCTTCAGGCATCCCCAGCGCCTCTAGTAACTCCTCCCGACGCATTTTGTAATATCTGGCTATCTTACACTCCTTGGCAATGGCGCGGAGCTCTTTGACAGTCTGATTTCGATTTGGCATGATGAGTTCTTGGATGTATAGTAACATTCCTTTAAGCTGGTAGGATCACATTTTGGAATCCTGCACACTTGCAGTCTAAGACCAGTTTTTGACCACGCCCTTTGCGCCAGAACTGTCACTTTCTTACTACTTAAGCATATTAAATGATGGGAATGGTATCCTCTATCTTAATAGATTCTATGTTCCATATATGCATGTACTAAATGTCTACTTGATAAGTTAAAAACTTTATAATACCCTTGCGAGTTAATCTGTAACAGTACTTATCTTCAACATGATCAGAACTGATATGAAACACACAAGAGGATTAAAGGTGCAACAAAGCAACACCATTTCCATATTACCTGTTATGAACTTCAGACAGTAATGTGGCAGGAAGGAACTTGTCCATATACCAGTGCACAGCAATTCCAGAAATATACTTAGCTGCAGCAAGATCAACTAGTATAGTATCTGCCCATTCAGACAAAAATGGTCTATTATCGTCAAGCATCATTATTTTGACATCAGCATGACCTTGCGCTGCTAAGCCAGGCCCCAAGTCCAGTTTGATAAAATCTCTCTCCATTTCTGCTGTGTAACCCATGCACTGAAAACTAAAGCTAAACAAAAGATATAGTTATGGCAAGGCAACTAAAGAAATTAAATGACTGTCAACCAATCAATCAATCAATCAATCATTCTTTATTTAAAACATGTGAAAAATAACAAAAAAGTAACCTAACTATATTTACAGGAATACATTACAGGGCTCAAAAAATATTTGAATTCCAGGTTGCCCTTTGGGCAAGTAACTCACATTTTGCTTGCCTGGGGCACAGCTTCCCCACTTGCCCAAGGTTTATTCATGAACCCAAAAATGGAAGTCATACTACAGGTACATTTGAATGTAATGAACCAATCTTAAATCAATTTTTTCAATTCCTCCAAGATCATGTTTGACTCCTTGAATGTTCACCTGCATCCAGCTCCAAGAAATCATTCTGAAGAGAAGCGTGAGAAATTTTAAACACCTAAAATTACAAATAATTTGCCTTCCCTCTGCAGTCTTGGCACAAGCAGTGATGAATTTGAAAAGACAGCAAGCGCAGTTTTTCATTTGGGTGAATGAAAATAACATATTGACAAAGAAATTACAAACTAACCTAGGTTAACCCATTGACTCCTGAGCTGCCCACAACTGCCCCACATGTTTCAAAACTTTGCAACTTTCTCAATCAGTTGTGAACATGAATGGAATGTCCTTTAAATCTGGATATCCAAATATGGCCTTTTGAGTTCGGACAAGAACAAACATGACCGTTTTTAACAGCAAAGAAAAACGACAAAAATGCCCCTTTACGCCTTGTCGTTTTTTAAAGAAATCATTGTCAAAAAATCAAACTTCAACCATCATAACAAAATTCAGTCCTTTTTCTAGCTTAGAAATGACATTTTGTGTTCATATTCTTCTCCCACGCTTAGATACAGTCTTTTGTTCATGTGCATTTGGGCCTTCCGGCTATTTTCAACATATTGACAGCATTGCATGCTGGGAAATAGCGAGAATGTTTGGACAATGGACAAAATACTGACCCCAACTCCAAACAAATTCATTGTTCCAGTATAATTATTCAAAACTGCGGCCTTTAGTTAGCTCTCAAAAAACTATAGCCAGTTTATGGTTAACCTACATGGATCTTTTCTTACTGCATAAACCTTTGCTTACTGTGGAATAAAACCATCTGATGGTTCATTCTGCACTGTCACTCCCCATATCTTCACACCTTTTGCTGTGTAAGCTTCAATGAACTTTGCAAAGTACAGAGCCCATGCCTTGTGGTACTTATCTCCTGCTTTGCCCTTCAGTTGACCAAACCCAGTCATGTGATCATTTGTTTTCATCCAAGCAGGGGCAGACCAGGGGCTCCCAAAAAAGAGGATATTTCTTTTGCTCAGATTTATAGCAGATAATATCACAGGAATTTTAAACTGTAGATCTTCTTTTGCAAGGCTAAAGTTTGCCATCTCAAAATCTCCATCAAAGTCATCATAAGAGTAAGGCCTGGTGGAAAAGTCACAGCTGGCCATGGGAATGCGACCAATAGAATACTCAATACCACCCTCAGAGTAATATGATGACACAAGTTTCTTTTGTAAGATGTTGCTGATATTCAGAATGTTCATTGTAGCAGCATCTATGATGGAACCAGCAAATAGAGAATGTTGATAGATGCATGTACAGTACTTAGGAATACATTTCTCATGGATAGCAACTGCTTTAGATTTTTTCACTGCTTTACAAAAGCAGTGAAACAACAGTTCTTTTCAGAACTACCCTCACCCGGATGATCAAACTATACGAACTACCAAAAGCATAAAATTCACACGGATGAAAGAGATTTTTACACCTGAACATTAACACCTCAATAGCTATCACAGATATTGAGAATCCAATTTTATACATCCATATATGTATTTACCAAGTATGAGATCAAGACATACTGGTACATCTTATTAACAAAGAGGGAGAGCCGTACTGGAAGAATAAGGGCCTGAGATCCATACATAAAAGACCAAGAGCCAATATTCTCCCAGTATGGTCTTGAACAAGCTTAGATAACGAGATATATTACACCACTGGAATCACTGCATTTATATTTGATGTTTGAAGATTCAGTGAAAATGTTTGATTCAAGATTGAAGCAGCCGGAATTTCTGTGTTGACTATCCATTCTGAAGTTCTGAATTTATTTTTGCCAAAAAATATAGTTCACACTTTCTGCCAGCTTGATTAGAAAGACAAAAAAACCTGAATTTGAATTGCACAGGATCATTTGGAACATTACCCGATAGAATATTGGCCCTCGCAGGACTAGAAAAAAAATCTAACAGGCTGATTTTAGTTACTGGCCCTCAGACTGCTTTAGTCGTGTAATAAAGCTGCATATTGGCTACGTTCTTTTTTGCATTTTTATCAACTGACGCGTAGTTGAGGTAAAAACAAAATATATATAAAAAAATTAGGCCAAAATCCACCTACTGTATCTTGACTGAACAAGCTTAGTCAATAAAGGATTTATTGTTTGACTATTTTGTTATGTCTTTTTTTTTGACGGGACAATGCGCGAAATCCTGACCGGACAAGACAGGCCCACTTTGCCTGCTTGGGTAGCCAATGAGAACTCGGGATTCACCTCAAGTTTATTAATATAATACATTATACTGTATATACCTGTAAATGCTGCCCCAAATCCAAGAATAGTTTGAAAAGAAGCACTCTTATTCACGTACAACTTTACTCCAGCCTCAGAGAAACCAACTGGTCTTGTTTCCACAGTCTGGTTGACCTTTCCAGTTGTCAAATTGAAGCGTTCGCCACTTTTCGAGCTGGTATATACTGCATACTCTCCTGAAGACAATTTCTTGCCATCGCTTTCGATAAATGAGTCGCAGTGTTGCTCTGAACAAACACATACAACGCTTCCATGTCCAAAATCTTTACCGATGCATTTGGAGTACTTTGGAGGGACAAATGCCTGGGCACAAAGGAGCAAGAATCCAAAGATAAATACTTGAGCAACCACCATGTTTGCACAACCTCGTCGTTCCCAGTCTCTTCATCGTGCACAGGCGGCCCCAGATCCCGATATGGGAAATCCAGAAATGCATGGGAAATGATATAGGACCCGAGTGAGCAGGTGAGCGGTGGAAATCGAGCCTACGGTTTTGCAGACAAAACTTGGTAGCGATGCAGCAGACGTTCTAAGGTCTTGTACTATTGATTCGATACCCAAGCAAAGAACAATAAAACAAACAAAACAAACAATGCTCCTAGCCCTGACACAATGGAAAAGTTACACATAGAGGGCCATTCAAATACGCGGTTTAGGACAGCTGCTACACTGCTGAAACTTGGAGCTGACTTTCTGGACACCTCAACTGTCCTCTAAAAAAAAAAAATTGAAATTACTAGGGTACCTAACAGTTAAAATAGTGCTGCCCAGCTTTTATTGGTAATTTAATCAAGAACATTAAGAAAAAAAATTGCTGTAGGCTAATGAAACTGTAAGACGGTGCTTTTTGGCGAAAGACCAGATAGAGAAAACTAAAACCACACGAAGTACAATCGACAAGGCCACAGATGATTGTGCTGACTGAGTAGTGTTCTTTAATTTTCTGAGACGTAAACTGAAATGCAATATTACATTATAAGCTATTTCGAAATAACTAAGCAGATTAGCGCTAGACAAAACTAAAATACGATAGTATACTGAAATACTTGGAAAATTATAACGAACTGAACTGCGATGACAAATACACCCATACATTATCTAATCGAGACGAAACAGCTTGAGAAATACTTACTAGTACTCTTCAAAACTGAGTAGAAACAACACAACCTGATCAGTGGTTATAATGAGAAAACTAACGACCTTACCACTAAAAACAAGAGATAGTTAGTGTATACTCACATAACTGTCCCGGATCTAGCCAAGAGAAAGGACGACACGAAAACAGCTTAACTTGTCCATAGATGACTCTTAAACGACGACTCTTCTGCAGCGTCCTCTAACACTTGTAACTTCACATATAGCTACAAGCACGTGCGCTAGTGACAATACATAAAGTGAACAAGGAAATACTACTATGACGAAAAATGCACTTAGTTAATCCTCGATAATCACAGAAAGTCTTTTAGACTTGAAACTATATCATGTTTCCCGATCTTCTGATATCCCAATTTTAGATGAAATAGGGATGGACCATTTTATTTTTGAGGGGATCGGGGTTTTGGGGGCAATTACCAGAAAAAATTCCCGAACAGCAAAAGTATAGAAAAATCGCTTTCAAATTGTCTGAGAATCAGGCGGTTTACTCAAAATATCACACCTGAACAAAACAAAAAGAAATAATTTCCTCCCTACAAAACCTTTGCATTTAATTTCCCATACAATCTTTTCAAATCGGAGCTTGGGCCGCCCGTGCAACGAGAAGACCATGAGAACGAGGTTGGATCAGATTAACGAATATTGCGTGACATCTATCGAAGGAGACTGGGAGAAACTGGGAGGGTTCCTCGAATCGAAAGGCGCGAATATTTCAACGGGAGGACCTAGCTAGGATTGTCTGAATTGTCTCATGGAACATCGCTTATTCTCAGCTATCGAAGAAGAAGACTACAGGTTCGTACATGTATTATTGTGTTCTATCACATAGCTTTATCGAGCTACACTAACGGAAACGAAGATTTGTTCGAGTTATCGAGGGTACATAAAATGCTTGAAGAGAAACGAAAAGTTGTTCGAGTTGTCCGAAGGTGCGAGCATAGTTAGTTACTAACTATGGTGCGAGGAATCGGAATTCTTACTGTGATGATAGTGTTAAACTACATGTAAGGGTTTATAATGTTGCGAATTTGTTTGACTGATTCTTGATTATTTAGAACCTATGGATCTCCTGAAGAAGATCATTGAGTGACTAGTCTTCAATAAATGTAGCAAAATACATACAGAAAAGCCGACCAGTAACGACAGAACGTAGGACAAACCTTTGATCGCTCACATTCCTGAATCGATCAGAGTTGTCTTTGTTGTGGTTAAATTTTATCCTTGGTTCAAGTTTGGTTTTCCTTTGTTTTGGTCATGGTAATTTAATGATAATGAGTTTGAAACAATAAAATTTGGATCAAGGATAAAATTGAACCACAACATCTTATCTTTTTAATCGAACTCCACTTTTTCGTGAAAAACATTGGAATGATTTCCGCACAGGTCCCTACTTCATTATGCATGCTGAAGCTGTCTTGTCTGGTGTAATGCACGTGCAAATATTTCTTGTGTTCGAAGAATGAAATAGTATAGTTACAGAATGCATAATGAAGTAGGGACCTGTGCGGAAATTTTACCAAAACATTCAGCAATATTGAAAATAAGGTCACTCAAACTGTTCTTAGTTGAATTCAGTTCACTTAAGACTCGAAGTCAAGCTAAGAGTTAAACATCCTACTATTTGTAGTTTTGACAGTATAATCGTGAAAACCTTGTGTTACCTATTTAATATTATGCACCTATCAATGTTAAGCCGGTGGGGGGGGGGGGAGTCAGGGCATGGGGTGGGGATTTGATTGTCTTTGTTGGCCCTTGGGTAGGGCATTTGACTGACCTTGTTCTCCCGCAGAAGGGAATATTTGAATCTTTCTTTGCCAGCCTTGGGATATTTGACAGCAATGTGCAGCCTGGGGCAGGGAAATTTGGTTGCATTTGACTGGAATGATTTGCCTGTGGGCAGGGAATTTGTTCAAAAATGTCAAATCCCCACCCCATGCCCTGACTAACCCCCCCCCCCCCCCCCTGCCCGCTTAACATTGATAGGTGCATTAGCTATGCTATTCCAAATAGCACTCATTCGTCAAGTTCGTTCTCTTTATTCTTCATGAACCAAAACATGCTTTCCTTTTTGGACACAAATACTTCTGAGATTACTTAGATTAAAAGAAATAGTTTCAATGGAATGAAATCTTAGTAATAATAATAAGAATAATAATAATAATAATACTAGTTTATTACAAACTAACTATGAAGACCTATTCACAATTCAATTTAAAAACAATTTCAATTGAGAACAAAATTATTCATTTCAATTGAGAACAATTCATTTCAATTGAGAAACACTTCCATTAAAAAAAACCAATTTATTACAATAATAATGATGATAATAATAATAATAATCGTAATCATAATTGTTAATATTTTTTGCCAGTTTATACACTGTTCAATAGTTAAGAAGAGAACTTTTGTTAGTGGTTGCTCCCATATGTTGCTTTGGAAAGCACCTGGCTGTAATACAAAACACAACCTTGCTCTTGGCTACAAAAAGACATTATTGGCTACTTGGCCATTGTGCCCTGGAGTGGAAAGGGTATTCCAAATACAGCTGCAATGTTATAACAAACTTCTGGCCTTGTTGCTTTGAAATAAGCATCGATTACTTTCTTTTTTTTTAATGTATACTTGGGAGCCTCATGCCTGGGCATTGGCACAAAACGTTGCTGTGTTCAGTGCCAGTGTACAAGGTTG
This sequence comes from Ricordea florida, assembly GCA_949710005.1. NCBI lineage: Eukaryota > Metazoa > Cnidaria > Anthozoa > Corallimorpharia > Ricordeidae > Ricordea > Ricordea florida. Next base: position 41,015,352 of record OX453273.1, read on the forward strand.
AGACCTTGTACTTGGGCACAGGCACTGTCCCCAAATTCTTGAGTGGGTATTTGAAAAAAGATGTGTTCACATTAGTGCCCATCAAGAATCATACTTGGGCACCATACTCGGGCTCCAAGTGTGAACGCAGCCTTTAACTTTCAAGTGTCTCCAAAACCCTCTTATGTTTGCAGCAAGCTTTGTAACTATGCATCTATTACTATATCTTCTATAAAGAAGTTGATGTAATTTAAAATAGTCTTTTTTAAATTCCAATTCAACCTTACCTTTTCTCCCTAGGCTAGCGACAAAAATTGTTTGTCAAGGTGAAGATACAGGAGGCCTTAACACCCAGGATGGAATTAACATCCTTCATTTGATCTCAGGGCAAAACAACCCACAAGCATCCAGTCTGCTCCACGTTTGCTTAGAAAAGGGAGCGGATCCCAACATTAAGTCACCAGATGGTGTGACACCAGTGCATGTTGCATCTCTGTGGAAAAGACTACCTAATTTGAAACTTTTGATTTCCTATGGTGGAGACCCAGATGAGTTGGATGATGAAGGACGCAATGCACTTGACTACGTGTGCCTTTCTTGTGAAAAAGAGAAGGATGATGGTTGTTTAAAATTTCTCTTGGAACATGATCACTCAAAGAGTGAAAGTAGAGAATCAGGTTTGGTCTCAAGAATTTCAGAAAAAACAAATATTGATTGCATCAAACTGAAAGATGATACCCTCTCTGCACCTTTCAAAGGAAGTGGTGAATCTGATTCTGTCGAATTAACAGACTCATTTTACACTGCCATAGCAGATAATAGTGACACAGCTTTTAGTTTTGATGATAGCATTGTCACTTTTCCAAAACTGCATCCATGGACAATGAAAAGAATGCCAACAGATTTGGATAAGACAGTAGCTGAACAAATGGCTAATCTTAATATAGAGTATGATGACAGGTAGGTTGTTACTAAATGTGATCATTAATACGATAGCTGGTGGTAGTCTCATGGATTGCAAAAGGTTCCTTGTGTGATTTGACAGTGATTCTTTTGAATTTAACAGATTTTAAAAACAGAGGGAAAACGTTGCATCTTCAAATTGGAACCAATTCATGTAGCACAGCCTCGCCTTTTGGCAGATCTGACATTAAAAACTCATGTATGCAAGTAATACCATACTTTTTAAAGTCTAATAAGACATTTTTATCATTCAGCTATTCAGATTTCAAGGAACCATTAGCTACGGGGGAGTTTGATGAAGATTTAGATGACTCAGTGTTCACGGACATCACACAATTATATGATTGGAAGGAATTCAGTATTTTAGAACAAACCTGTGATGATTCAGTGATAGTACCAGATTCATGTCGGAAATTGTCTGAGATCCAACTGCGTGACCAGTTAAGAAGTTTTGGGGAATCACCGGGACCAATAACACCTGTAACGCGTCATGTTTATTTAAAACGGCTGGTCAGATTACAGAGTGGTTCCGCCTCATCACAGGTATGTTTTTACTATGGAACTATTAATAACAGTCTTTATTAATGTTATAATTATTAAGTACAAAATTTAGTGGTGTATCGAGTGGTAAAAAAATCAATAAAATTAAAAATGATAATAATAATAATAACATATTTATGCAGGATGACCATTTCAGTTATAAAAACTGCTATCAACATGGTATTTCACATGTGTGATATCACAGGTTGGTATGCATTTTTATTGATTTGCTTCCACAATAGTATACCTCTAAGTTTTGTATGATATTAAAGAAAAGATTTTGTGAAAATTGGAGATGGGAAATTTCTCATATTTAAGTGTGTTCCAACACTTCAAGAGAAATTTATGAGAACAAGTACCATCCGTTTAACTCTATTGAAGTTGAATGGTGACCATTGACAATTCATTGCAAACATATTGATCAGATTACCAAAACCCAAAAGATTAAGAATTCAACCAATTTCTCATGAATTCTTAATAACTTGATCTTTTAATGTCCTTTTTTAAAGGCAACAAAATATAGTGAATATTTTCCTGAGTTAAGAGCTCATCTCGAGGGGCGTGCCGTAACCCCTGACCTTTCACAAGTGGAGGAATCAATGTGTGAAGAGTTTAACCTTAAAAAGGACTGGAGAGAAGGGTAAGTACTCTGCAGTCTCGTTCAAATTTTTTACTCTTTGAAAAATTTCCTTGTGTTCATTTATTCCAAATTGCACTCAAAACCATTTGATTACCAGTGTCGTTGTCTGTACCATACGAGTTACAAAGGACGCCGAAGTTTGGAGTAACACAACGTTTGATAGGAGCAACTTCAGAATACCGGTCCACTTCATTTACATGTGTCGGTGGCTTATGTAAATAAGTGGACGGGTATTCTGAAGTCTAAGAAATTGGATAAATCAAACAAGTTGATTAAGTAAGTTATACCACCGTAACGTGAATGGGAGGTGCTGACGTTTCGAGCGTTCCGACGCTCGACGAAGGGCTAACGCTCGAAACGTCAGCACCTCCCATTCACGTTACGGTGGTATAACTTACTTAATCAACTTGTTTGATTTATCCAATTTCTTGTGTTTCAATTTCCCACCGACGCAGCACCAGTTTTTTTAGAAACTATCCCCACAATACTTAATTTCATCATTGCTGTTCATGTTTTCTACATTTCACTTGTGTTCTCATTGCACTTGTACATAACCCTTATTCGATATGGCGGACTCCTATCAACCCGTTCAAGACCGCTGAACAACACTCACACATGACCAGCTCCCAGTTGGCTTGATAGTTCAGTTGGTTAGAGCGTTGCACCGGTATCGCAGAGTCATGGGTTCGGGAATCCCGTTCAAGCCTGAATGTTTTTCAGGTCTTACGTTGCTCACATAACTACGATGATTTTTCACTTATTAAAGCTCCTTTTTCCTTTATTAGCACGGAAAAGTCGTCGTTTAACTACTTGTTGTTAGACCCGCGTGTGACACAAAACCTTCCCAAGAGAGCAAAGAACATGACACCAGAGGACGTTTTTAGGATTTTTATTTTATCCATTTTCTACGTCGGAAAAGGAAAACGTTCAAGACCATACGCTCATTTGTATGAAGGTCTCAATTCTACCAAGGTAGGAGTTTATAGTTATTCGTTGGACAGAGGGTTTGTGAAATGCAATACGGCAGAGACGAGCCAGCCCGGTAAGGCGTACTGGCCTGCCCAACCGAGATATATGCGTTATTGACCAAACGTGAGGTCAAGATGGCTGCATATTAACCAAGCGTGAGGTCAAGATGGCTGCATATTGACCAAGCGTGAGGTCAAGATGGCTGTATATTGGCCGAGTTCCTTTTTTACGTTTTTATTGTAAAATCCAGTTAAAGCGCTAAAAGGAGCGAGGCCAATATTCAGCAATCTTGACCGAACAAACTTGGTCAATAAAGGATTTATTGTATGGCAATTTTGCTCTGCTTTGTTTCGCGGGAAATCTCTGGTGGTTAAGATAGGCCCATCTTGCTCTCTCGGGTAGCCAATCAGAACACAGCATTCGCCTCATCTTGCCGGCTCGCGGAACCAGCCATAAAATAAGTCAGCTAATACCTCTTTTCTTTGACAAACTCTCATTTATTTTATATGAAATGGGCTGATCCGTTTGTCGAGATCTCGGCAATCATGGGCCGGAAAATTCCCAACTGTCACTTCATAGAATTCGAGAGCGAATAATCTAATTTCTTTAGTAAAAATCATGATAAACGAAGCATGTGTCGTTGAAAAAAATACCAAAATATTAAATCTTCCTGCGAAACTTCGCTAAAGCGTGAAGACGTCTCCATTTTGAAAACGATCTTCAACCAAGTGCTGTTTAATGGCTAATAGTCTGCAGTAGCTCAGCCAATCAGATTGCGACATGTGCATTAATATACTAGTAGATTTTTATTGATTCCGACTATGTGCATTCTTGAAAATATCACCTTGTGTAATTCTTATCTCAGTAAATGTCTCTCCTGACAGAAGAACCCGAAATTGCAGCATATCAACGAGATTTGGTCAGATGGTCTTGGTGTTGTTTCTTTGCACATATTCCAGAGTGTTATTCCTGTAGAAGCCTTCACTCGCGAGGCCTGCATGATCGATGCACTTGGTAAGAAGTATACCGAGAAATACGTTCACTTAAGGTTACTGTAGACCTTCAAAGGCTGAATTTTGCGAATTTTTTTTCTGTGCTCATGACATAGCTGTTTGAAATCATTCAATGATCGTGAGATATCGGGGAAAAACTATTTTGGAGAAGAGTTAATAAATAACTAAAGGCGTTCTAATCCCATTTTATATCTAGCGCCTACTGATTTTTCGCGGCAAATCTTATCCGGGACTAAATTACAAACATTTGAATATTTTGTTTACATTGAAAGTTGTGCTGTGTCGCGTCGTTTTGGCCGTTGGTATCACTGAATATTTTAATGTAGAATCCGTGAAAACTTACATTATGAATTCATCGAAAAGAGAAAAGAAGCCTTGGAAAAAATCTCGTAAGAAATCTGGAGAAAAAGGAGAAAGGCGATTTGTTTGATGAAAGCAGGAGGAACCTCGCCGCTAGTGACAAAGGTTCCTGGTTTGACCAGCCTTCAAGCGATGTTTCAGAAGTCTCACATCCTTCAACTTCCAGAGAGGTTGGTGCCGGTAGTTTAAAGCTGATGGCTTCGAAAGCTGCTACCATTGGTTTAGCAGAATCTGACTCGACCAGTGGCGAGGAATCGAACGCAGGAACAGAATCGGAGGAATTGGAGTGTGACCACGTTTTGTTTTGGATCGCGCTCGGTTGACTGAATGTTTGGTTCTTTGGAGGTCGCCACAACTTTTCCTCCCTTTCGCTGATTAGTGCCTTTTCTCTTTAATGGTTTTCCAGAGGCTTTTCTCGTTGATTTAACTTTACCTATGTTTTCGTCGCAATCACTCGACGGTGTTCGACTGCAACTGCAAAACTTCCCGCAAATTTAATGAGCTATTTTTGTTGCGGGCGCTCGGGGGATCCGAAGCTCGTGTTTCATTGATCGGCGGCATGACCCAGTTGACAGCCGCTTCCTTTAAAGTGTGATAAGTTTTTAGTCTAAAACTCGGACTTTATTTTTGTGTGGATTTCCTTGCTTCAAGCGAATTGATAGGGTATATAGATTTGACGGATTCTCATGAAATTTGGCCAAAATGTTCCTTGGTTATCAATGCAAAAAAGGGTGTGAGGCTTTTTTGATATTTTAAATACTTCTCCTTTTACGCGCTCTCATGTGACGAAGATCGGCAAATATTCAATTCGCCAACTTCAAACCAGTCGGAATATCGAAAAAGCCTCACACCCTTTTGTAGTCTATCATCTACTGATTGACATTGTGCAGTTTGTTTGGTCGTACTTGCGAGCAGGAAGGCAGGTAATTCAGTTTAACAAATAGTGTCAGTTTTGCGTTTGAAGGCTAGCGCGCGCTTACCATTAAATCAAATCTTAAAAAAATTATTTCTTCTGATTGTACATTTTATTAGCTTTACGATGATATGTACTTTTCTATGGTTAGAGTATAAGCGGCGCGCATTCGAAGGTCTGCAGTAACCTTAAATAATTAATCGGGAGATACGCCGCCCTTAGCTAACTGCTGCACCTTAAAAAAAGATAGAACCACACTGTACACTGCAGTAAAACAAACTACATGAATAGAGCACTGTTCATTATCACACTGCATGATTTTTATCAACAGATGAAAAAGTTAGAACCGCAGTGTATAGTAAAACAAACAGTACCACAAAACACAAGAAATTGGATAAATCAAACGAGTTGATTGAGTAAGTTATACCACCGTAAGGTGAATGGGAGGTGCCGACGTTTCGAGCGTTAGCCCTTCGTCGGAGCGAATGAGAGGATTGTGGGTTACGTTCAATTTATATAGAGAAGTATGGAGCCATCCTATTGGTGGAACCATAGCATTGTGTGGATGGAAGTGAATAAATTAGATGAATGATTAAATGAATGAGAAACGTTCGTTGATACCGTGGGGATTAAGAGAACCGAGTTGGAAGATAAACTTCTGTTCTAGGTTTTTACGGCTTTCCGTATTGCCCTGATGCTCGGAAAGTCCACATACCGCCATGTTGTGAGTTGAGTGGTTTGGTAGATTAAAGTGTCGCGCTACAGGTTTCGATGCATCTTTATCATTCCGTTCGACGTCACGCAGATGTTCGCGGAAGCGGTCACCTAATCTTCTTCCGGTCTCGCCGATGTATATCTTCTTGCATAAGGTGCATTTTATGCAATAGATAACATTGGCGGAAGTGCATGTGAAACGGTCGGTGATTTTAAACGATCGTTTAGGTCCTGTTATTTTGTTTGTGTTGTGGACGAAAGGGCAAGTTTTGCATCTTTTGCGTGTGCAGTTGAAAGTGCCGGGTGATTCGTCTGATTTTAGTGTACTTCTAGCTAAAAAATCGCTTACGTTTTTGTTACGTTTGAATGAAATGAGTGGTGGTAGTGAGAAGATGCTGCCTGTTTCGTTGTCATTCTGAAGTAACTTGAAGTTCTTCAGAATGATGTTCTTGACAGGTAGGTTGAGTGGGTGAAAAGTGAGTGTGAACGGTATTCTCTGGTTCTCCTCCTTTTGTGACGTTTGTGGTGCTGAGTGTTGGTCAGTTGTTTGAGCGCGTTGTTGAGCTGTCTTCACAACTGAATCAGGGTAGCCACGGTTCTTGAAGAACTGAAGCATTTCTTCTGATTTGCTGGAGAAGTCCAACTCATCACTACATAAACGTCGAAGTCTGAGGAATTGAGAATATGGAATGGAATTTTTAACATGGGTGGGGTGAGAAGACGAGTGCAATAAATAACTATGGGAGTCTGTAGGTTTGTAGTACACACTAGTTGATAGGCCGTTGTTGTGGATTGAAACGTTGATATCGAGAAAAGCTATAGAGGTTTCTGAAATTTGCCAAGTATATTTCAATGCTGGGTGGAACGAATTGACAGAATTAATGAAATGCTCAAGTTCTTCCCTGGTGGATGAAGTTGCGCCAACGCAGTCATCAATGTAGCGGCGATATAGTTTAGGTTTAGGTCCGTTGTATTGGCGGAAAAATTGATTTTCAATGTAGCCTACGAAGAGATTGGCATAGCTAGGTCCCATTTTAGTGCCCATAGCGACACCATTAGTTTGTTGGTAGTAGTTGTTGGAGAATGAGAAACAGTTGAGAGTTAAAACTAGTTCGGCGAGGCGAAGTAATGTTTCTGAACTGGGCTCTTTAGTAGAGCGCTGGTTGAAATAAAATTTGAGTGCTAGAAGTCCTTCGTTGTTCGGTATGACAGTGTATAGAGAAGTGATATCCATGGTGAAAATAAACTTGTTTTCGCCGGAGAAGTTGAAGTCGCGGAAGATTTTTAGTGCGTGGTTGGTGTTACCACAAAACAGCACTGTTCAGTTGCTTTCAAAAGAATGAAATGGTCCGCCACACTGCATGGTTTGATCGCCAGAAATAAAGAATAGAATCACAATGTATATGAAAACGAACAGTACTGCAATATTTTGGCTTTCCAAAGAATGCTCACACTGAATGGTTTGATCCACAAATATAAAATTTAGAACAACACTGTATCGTAAAACAAACGGTACTACAATACAGTAGATTTTCCAAAAAGATGGTCATGGTTTAATTCACAGATGGAAAAGTTAGAACCACACTGCTGTATAATAAAACAAACAGTAATGATCACAATACAGTACTGTCCAGTAGCTTTACAAAGAATGGCCACACTGCATGGTTTGATCCACAGGTGGAAAAATTAAACCACATTGTATAGTAAAACAAACTACTACGGTACAGTGCTATTCAATACTGAGCTCAGCAAAAGATTTTGTGGTTTTATTCAAAGGTGAAGAAGTTTGAACCACAGCGCACAATCAAACGAACAGTGCCATAGCGCACAACTGTGGCGTACTTTTCGAGAGAAAAGCTACGACCACCTTATAAAGAAAGAGCACCACCTTATTGTATTTTCATCGAGATACGCAAGAAGAAGCGAGAAACTCAGTGGTTTTGTAATTCGTGTTATAGTAGTAACGCTGATTTTATCCCCTTTGTCTTTCAAGGTCTTTCCCGTCTTACCAACAAGAAGAGAGGCGACTACTACGGCCGAGCCAAGTGGTGGCCGCCAAAAAAGAAAAGAGAAATGGGCGTGTATCTTTTAAAACGGGCTTTAAAGATATTTCTCAGCGAAGGGGAAAGAGAGATCAAACCACGTGACCTAAAAAGCAGTCATTCGTGATAAACTAAGCGGAGAAGGCGTGGTAGTTGTAACAGCACTCGTCTCACATCTCTGACCTGGCGTTGAAGATAATTCTCAATGAAAGAGAAAGGCATATCAGACACCGTGACCGGCCTCAAAGACAGTCATTAATCGTGAATTGGAGGAAAAGGGGCCAGGGCAAGCAGCTTTCGCCTTGCCTTTGTCAAAAGATCCAAAACCTGACATGCAAGAAAAAGTGTTAATTCTCAGGCCAAGTTTGATGGGCATTAACCCTTTAAGCCCCAATAGTGTCTTCATCAGTAGATTTTACTCTGACTAACGCCAGACGATTTTACTCGTCACAGGGAGACCCCTCGGGTTAAAGCCTTTGTTACAAAATTACAGCGTGCGTTATTGCGCCCAAAAATGACTCGAAGCGTTGCGAAACGTTCGGGAAATGTGCGCCTGAGTTCAGTTTCCTGTCAGTTCTCTCCCAGTTTAGAGAGGTTTCCTCCGGGTTCTCCGTTTTTTCTTATTACGGAACAACTTGAAGACCAAACCATCGCCTCATCGCTCCCCTCTAATCTGAATTTCAATTTAGAACGCATATGTTTAGTACCCATGATGTCCTTAATCGGCGTGAGATGCGGGTACTGGTACCTTCACTATGATGTTAAACCCTCATTTCAATATCATTTGCCATAAATCTTTATCTTGTCCCGGGATACGATACGATACGATATTTTGCTCTATAGGCAGAGCGTTCAACTCGTTGGTACAAACCTTTATTGTGGGGATAGTTTCTAAAGGAACTGCTGCTGCGTCGGTGGGAAATTGAAACACAAGAAACTGGATAAATCAAACGAGTTGATTAAGTAAGTTATACCACCGTAAGGTAAATGGGAGGTGCTGGCGTTTCGAGCGTTAGCCCTTCGTCGGAGCGATTGCGACGAAGGGCTAACGCTCGGACGAAGGGCTAACGCTCGGACGAAGGGCTAACGCACGAAACGTCAGTACCTCCCATTTACCTTACGGTGGTATAACTTACTTAATCAACTCGTTTGGTACAAACCTTTGCTTTAAAACATCTCAAGATGGCTCCCCAATGTTATTCGAATGAACATATCAGAAAAATATAAGTTGTGCCCTGTATAAGAAATACTAGGAAAAAAATGGGATCGCGCCCCATGGGGAAGATTTAGAAAATATTTAGAGTGCAATGTACTAGTAATGTTAAACTGAAAATATATTGCGCTCTGAAGTGAGATGCATAAATAATGAAAATAATGTATAGGGTTACTGTTTGTATTTGAATGCCTACATTTAACTTTGCTTCTAGTTTCTTTAAAAGACTGTTATTAGTTTTGTATGATAAATAGAAAAATAGTGCTTTACAAGGTAATTTGCAAGATAATTTTTAAGAGGTGTCCATTTGGTGAATTGAAATTCAAACAAGGCTGAAGTGGATTTGAATTTACTATCGAAAGTTATTTCTTACGGTGGCCCGTAGGTGTCACGGTACCAACAACGCACAAGGTAAAACACACTGTGTTCACTGCAAAACACAGTATACCACGACAAAGCACAGTAAACCCACGGCAAAGCACAGTGAACTCACGGCAAAGCACAGTGAACTCACGGCAAAGCACAGTGAACTCACGGCAAAGCACAGTAAACCCACGACAAAGCACAGTAAACCCACGGCAAAGCACAGTAAACCCACGGCAAAGCACAGTAAACCCACGGCAAAGCACAGTATACCCACGGCAAAGCACAGTAAACCCACGGCAAAGCACAGTAAACCCACGGCAAAGCACAGTGAACTCACGGCAAAGCACAGTAAACCCACGACAAAGCACAGTAAATCCACGGCAAAGCACAGTAAACCCATGGCAAAGCACAGTAAACCCACGGCAAAGCACAGTGAACTCACGGCAAAGCACAGTAAACCCACGACAAAGCACAGTAAACCCACGACATAGCACAGTGAATCCACGGCAAAGCACAGTAAACCCATGGCAAAGCACAGTAAACCCATGGCAAAGCGCAGTGAACTCACGGCAAGATACAGTGAACTCACGACAATACACAGTGAACTCGACTCATGGCAAAACACACTCCACTCAGGTGAAACCTCAGTCAACTCTCGGCAAAAAATAGTTTATTTACTCAACTTTAATTATACAGATCTTAACATACAATACAAATTGAAGAGAAATTAACAGTTAAAATAAATACAAGATCTGATTAATTAGGTCAGTTTATACAGAATACGAAGATTCTGCAAAACACAGTCAGCTCATGGCGAAACACTGTAAACCCACAGCAGGACACAGAAAACCCACTGCAAAATACAGTAAACTCACGGCAAAACACACTCAACCCACTGCAAAACACAGCAAACCCTCTGTAAAACACAGTAATCTCACGGCAAATATAGTCAACCCCGAAGGCAAAACACAGTAAACCCTCTGCAAAGCACAGTAACGGCAAAACACAGTCAATTCATGGCAAAGCACAGTAAATCAGTCCACGACAAAACAAAGTAAACCTGCCGCAAAACACAGACTGTCACGGCGGAAGTGAAGTGCAAGTCCATCGCTAAACATTTCATTACAGTCCGAGAAGCAAGTTGATGGGTGGGAGGGCTGTGTGGGACGCTATTGGTTCACGATCCATTAGATACAATATGCATCTAATGCAACACTGAGACGTTCAGACAGATAAGATGGCTACACCACTGCAACCCTGCTTCAACCAAATTATTACATTGGCCTTTCACTACGCATGAGGTCCGTCGAACCAATCAGAACTCAAAACAATTATATTTCATCAGCAGAATGCGCAGGAATACGCGTGCAACCAATCACGGCTAGTTATAGTTTTACTACTGACTGAGTGGTCGTGAAGTCGCCCGCGTCTCTTTAGCCGATCACCTATCATAGCATTGCACTGCAGCTAAAGCAATCGTAGGTAACTTTTCACAGTGAATAGTAAACCGTTCTAGCCGATAGGCCAAAGAATCTCCCATCACTTTCTGAACCAGTCCAAACTACAGAAATGTCTTCCTCGCCTAGCACAACGACACTTGCGCCCAGATTGGTTCACTGGACGTTGTGAACCTGTTGTTCGGTCAGTTTGGTGTTAGGGAAGCCATTGCAAACCCCCTTTTCTTATCTTTGACCATATCCTAGACACATCAGGATAAAGGAACATGGAAGTAACTGGCGTCATGAAAACGAGTTAGTTTTCTTAGGCCTTTTTTTTTTAATCACTTGGTTTACGGGACCGCCGACGTTGAATTTCCCGATTTCAGAAAAAAAATAAAATTGAAAATTTTGTATTATTTTGTTCCCGCCGATCGTATACTTCAAATGTGCTTTTTTATTTTCAAAAGCGGAGAAAATGAAACCTCATATTGTCATATTTTCGGAAATAAAACTATTCAAATGGCCAAGGTGTGTTTTATTTTCATTCATTTTCGTGAGATGTAATAGTCTACCAACACAACCTCGCACCCAGTGCCGAGTTACACTCAGGACTGTAATGTATTAGAGCACCAAACTGAGCCCTAGGTACGAGGTTTGTGTTACATTGGCTACGAAACATCTTATTTTTCCCTCCGATATAAAATTATACACGTTGCCTGAAAAGAAAGGTTGAATACTCTATTTTATTTTTATTTTTATTCCCCCCTCCGACATTAGTTTTTTCCAGAAATGTCCCGTAAACCAAGTCATTAAAAAAAAAGGCCTTATGAACGTTTGTTGGACCGCATTTCTGAGACACTGCAACCTAGATTTACACCGTCGAGACACTTTGCTCCGTCAATGTAAGAACATAGTCGCCTATTTAACCCTTTCACTCCCAAGAGTGACTGTATAGACTTTGCTATGTCGAACGCCAGACGATTTTACTCGTCAAATGGAGACCCCTTGGGAGTGAAAGGGTTAAGATATCGGATAAGGAAACAAGTTACACAAAATCGCAAAAATAAAACGAACGGAAACCTAAGCGAAGACGAAGGTTCTTCGACTTCAGCATCCATTTCGGGAGATGGTTCCCTTTTGTCGTTGTGCAGGTATTCTTTCCATTACTAGTAAAGATATGAAACGAGTGCCACTTTCCGCAAAACGCTTCAACATTTCCTTTTGACACAAAAGAAAACAACACTTTCAACTGGATAGGTTTCCACACGATCTTAGAAATGACACAGCTGTCAGTTGCACGACTTTGGGAGTTTAGGGAAACTTGGAACCACATTGTATGACTCTAGGTTTCAGTTTGAGAGTTAAAAGTTGGGGCCACGTTATGTCTTATGGCTTGACGCTGGGAGTGAAACGGTTTAAAGGTTGAACTCTATTATGACTCAAGGTATGATTATGGTTATGAACAGGGTTAAAATTGGAAATAACTGTATATAATGGTGCAAAGGGGGGGGGGGGTACTCCCATAAAAATTGGGTAGGGGTGTGCGGCCCGCTTCACAAAACCATTACCCTGTTTATGACCAAAATTGACGACTTTTTCTACCCTATTTATGGCCTGACCAAACATTTGATACCTGAGCGCGTGACAAGTTGCTGCAGCACGTACACAGTTGCCGTAAACGTAATTTGTGAAGGGCGTTTGTTGCTGGTAGCAGGCGTTAAACGGGGGAGAGGACGGTAAAGGAAGGCAAAGCGCGGATGGAAGGAGGGGAGCATGATGAAGAAGTAGCTTCTACAAAGAAACGAATTCAAAACTAGAGTGAAAAAATCGATACCCTATTTATGACCAAAACGGATGAAAAACCATACCCTTTTTGACCGCACATACGTATATAACCCATATAAGGGAGTATCCCCCCGTATCGTGTGTAGCTCGTGGTAACCTGACTAATCTGAGTATGCTGAAGTAGAGTGATCATCGCAAGAACTGACGAATCCCAAATATTTCCCAATATACGAACCTTGTCGTACGTTCCCATACAAATCTTTTAATCGTATTCCACAGGAAACAGACGGATTGTCTTGAGCCTCCCACTCGGGCTTCTTTGGGGTTGTCACGCATTCCTCCCCACGTCGTGAAGGAGGATTGCGTGACGAGCCCTAAGGGACGGACCATTAGAAAAGTGATGGGGGAGGGGGGTGGGGAAAAAACAAAAAAAAATTCATGCAAAGAAGGTAAAAAAAATTCATGCAGAAGGAAGATCCAATTGTGACTTTTTCGCACGTAAAAAAAATTCGTGCAGAGGGGTTCACCTGAAAAAAAATTCCTGCACAAGCAGTGAGCGAAAAAAAAAAAGTTCGTGCAAACTGAAAATTCCCCACCCCCCCCCCCCCAATCACTTTTCTAATGGTCCGTCCCTAACAAGGTCTGCATGGGAGGCTAGATTGTCTTGGGCTTACTGTGGTCCTGAGACGACCATCAAATCAGTGTCGAACTACAAAATATGTAAAAGTTGTAATTTTATTCGACCGATTTAATCTGCCAACATGTTTTCGCTAATTCGGGCTGAAATTCAGAATTTGAGCAGTTTCGTGCGAACGTGCCACTCGATAGGAGTGTCCAATTGTTTTAAGCTATGTATACTTGACATTTATCAAGGACCGACATACAGGATTAAGTTTACTCCACAAATACATTTTTTAATATGGAAAATTTGATACTTCTAATCAGACAAGTGTTTAGTCGCAAAATAAACTGTCTTTCTTCTCGATTCGATTTCCTTGCCGTGCAATTCAGGTGGTATCTCTCGCTTGTATCAGTTCCCTTGTCCCCACAGTACTTAGTGGTATTTTCAACAAGTTTTGAAACTCCGTCGTCTACTCGAAAAATCCCGTAACACGTCAAATCGAACTCTCCAATATGTCGGACATGCTCTACCGTAAGCTGCGATATGAAGTTTCCCTCGTAGAGTTTTCAGTTGCAACGCATAAAAACCATTAATCTTTTCCCCATAGTGATGGTACTCCAAATGATATGTACAAATGTACTTCTCAATTTCCGTGTCATAAACTATGAAACAATAAAGTTTTTCAGCACCGCCCTCCAACGAACCCTCCAGCGGCTCTGGCTTTAGATACTGTCCAACTTTTATTTGGAATCGTCCTACGTAAATGTCTTCCCTTGAAAAAGAGGTCATCCTCAAAGAATCAAATACATTTTGTCCCCAGACATGCACTAGTTCTAAGATAGCGTTGGCAATTTCGTCCGCTTCATTGCATCTGCCTTCAGCTGCTAGACGGGTCATTTCTGTTTTTGCTACGCAAAACAAAGCATTTATCGAAATTATTGAGGCTGAATTTGGAAAGAACATTTCCCTTTCAGGCCAAAATCGAGCATCTGAGAAAGCGGACAACACGTTTTCCAGTCCTTCGTCTCTGGTATCGTCCTGAACATGCTCCCATTCACACTTCTCGGCGGTTTCGCAGTCGACGTATTCCCAGTCTGCAAAAAAGTCTTCGCTTTCCTTGTAAAATTGGACGTGCTTAGTGCTAAAACATACACAGTTTGCACAAGCACTGAGGCAAAGGCCCATTCTAGGGTACACATTCGATCAGTCGTTGAATGCTGTCCGTGAACACTTCACCCGACGAAAGTCTCGTGGGATTAATCTCGATTGCCTCTGCAGCTTACAGCAGGCGGCTATATTCTGTATATTTTCAGTTGTCCATCTCTTTCTTAACAAGAGCGCGAATCAATACAAGAGAGAAACCGAGCAAAGCAAAGCAAACGTGAAACGCCGGGCCTCCTTCAATACTGCTCGAGCGTTCCACGTCTGAAGGAAGATACAACAACGTAAACGACAGAGTAAATATATTCACTCACGCATCCGGAAGTTATGTAAATCGCCCTTTGGTATGGCACGTTGCGCCTGTCACGTCCGTTTCGTTGCGTTCACAGCCCCTCCCGGCCTCCGTTGTTTCTGTAGTTACTTGAGGGTCTGGGGTACCTCGATAACCCTACACTTTGTTTTTTGGCTACTGGTGATAGAGCCTAACTTTAGTCAACAGCTCAAAGTTTAGTGCACCACGTGTTACAGAGTGACTTAAGACAGAAAAAAGTGTTGGGGACCACCACAAGGATGGCAGTAGACGAGTCGTCTAGGAGAGCCTGTTATTATGTCTACGTCTATTTTTATTCGGCAAATAACGACCAACACGCCAACTTCTCAGCAGTAGATTTGGCACAGAAAAATTGGCCAATTTGTCTAGTCCACACTGTGGAGCAAACACGAATTGTCATCGATTAATATTGTCACACAAATATTGCTGGTAGATCACGCTTTTAATTTGCCAGGTGTGACGCATTTCTCTTTTTTACTTGATAATAAGACAGGCCGAAAACAACTGCTAATTATCAGCAGCCTTTTTTTAAATCAAAACAAAAGAAAACTGACAAAACTGCAGGAGTTGGCGTGAAAATTTCAACCAACACACTTGCTGTATAACTGGCACGGACGTGAAGGAGTAAATCAGTCCAGCACCTTTTTCGCTTCCATATTGACCAGTTGATTAACTCTATAATCGTGTCAATAACAAAATGCTCGAATATAATTGGTTGTTAACAGCCCTTATTTCATGGCCTAATTGTCTGTTTCAGGTGCAGACTGTCCGATTCGACCTGCGTGTCCGAGTTCAAACATTTGTAATCAGACATGACAAATCGGTCAGTTCAGCAGCCAATAAAAACTAAGCACTTCGTGTCATTAGTCCGTAAACTTTAACTACCTAGCCCATCCTAGCCAATCAAAATCTGAGCAGGTTACAGGTGCAGATTGAAATTAAACATGGACGAAATTAACTGGTCCAATGACTTTTATTCAGATATGTTTTCCTTAGATTTTGACACCACTACTTGTTCCCGAGTTCCTAACATTCTGTTATTGATACAAGTAATTGGCAATCGGATCTGGTAACGTGCAATTCAGGGAAAATCGTGCTCGTAATTTCAAATCAGCCTAGCGCGTATTTGAAATCCCCCGCCCGATTACTCCCTAAATTGTACTCCACCCTGTCCTATTACCATTAAGCCTGGTTCACACTAGCGACATAACGACATAAAAAGGACGTTATGACGTTATGTTTGCAGTGTGAACATGCAGACATAATGACATATTATCAACATAACAGCATGAACATAACGACATAAGGAAAAAACTGATCTTTTCTTTATGTCGTTATGTCTATGTCGTTATGATGTTATGTTTCGGCTAAAGCAAGTGTGAACAACATTGACATAACAACATAAAAAAGAACCAATCAGAGCGCCGCAAAAATTGTAGACCCAGTCCGACACCGGCACCATTTTCAACATGGCGGCGACTACGCACCAGGAAATTCGAGTTGATGTCAAAACATATTACAGGTTAAGCATCAGAATTTGATAAAAAAATCCAAAACGTAGGTGGTTTTCACATTACGGTATGGCCCCATGCTGGTGGAAGTAAGCAATAGATTAGCTCTTTTTCCGTTGTCCACCAGTGTAAGTTCGTTTCACCAGTCTCTAGCGCCGTGAGATTGAGATGATGTTGCTAGTGTATTGTTTCGTTTGGCCACTCGTGTATTCAAGTTAGATCAGATTAATAGCGTACACCTGAAATAATATTCTCTATCACCCAAACTGAGTTCTCTGACAAGGTTGTGGTACTGGCCGTGTGCTCTTCTAGCTTCTTGCTGAAAGACTGGACATACCCATTCTTTTCTTCTCAGTAGCATATTTTTTTCCCAAAAGCAAAATTATCCCAAACGCAGCAATTGTTTCGTACTCCATCTTTAAAGTCTTGTTTTCATTTACCGTTTCGTTCCTATGTCGGTGTTCACATTACCGACATAAGCGATTATGTCGTTATGTCATTATGTTGTTATGTCGTTATGTCGCTAGTGTGAACCAGGCCTTACTCCCGCTAAGGACATAATTAACTGTCTTAACTGTTCGAGGCAATTTGAATTTGCCTCTTCTCATATGAAATTATTCATTTTGCCTTATTCTAAATACTCGTATAGTTAGAAAACGTAACTCAGGTATCCGCTCTTCTTTGGTCAGTTTGTCGGTGAACTTTCGATTCATCAGAAATATCGATTTCACCGACTAACGGCTGCGGAGGAGACTAACTCTTTACGTGCAGCGTTACCAAATGCTAAACATTGGCTTGTCACTTAAAATTCCTTTTTAAAAAAACTGTCATTTGTAACGCTTTGAGCTTGATTTGTAGTTCGACATCCATTTTGAAAACTAAACCAATAAATCCTTAATCTATCAGTGGGAATTTAGACCGTTAACAATGAATGGCGTGGACGCCATAAAAACAGTTCACTTTCGTAATTACCATTGCACGCAATATATTAAGTGAACGTTTTAAAACATTAAGGTTGGTGTTAGGAGAAAAGTAAGGGAAAAATAACTTCTTTAAATGAAGCTTTTCAGTGGCCAAGGTGATTTTCGTATCTTTAAAAATATACAAGCAAGACCAGTACTAAATCGAAGCTTCTCTACTTGATGACAAATGCATATCTATGGAGACGACATGCACCATTCAATAAGTGACTCAGAACGCTTGTATTATCGTGTAAATGACACCGCTTACTCCAACATTCTTCTTAGAATTTTTAACTTTATTTCGCCGGTGTCTATAAATCATATTTTGACTCAATTAATCAGTGAAAATGTTTCTGTGAAAAATCGTCTGCAATCTCTTCAGTATATGATTATGGTAAGCCGTATATATTAAGCCGTTCTTGTTTATGACCAAAGTAATTTTTCTCTGTTACGTTTGTTTACTAAAATCAATTTAATGTAAGTAAAGAGTATTTCACCCCAGTAAAACTTATAATTAAGACACCAGAATCATTAAACTGTAAAAATTCGCAGATTCTAAAAAGCTTTGACCGGTCGGTAGTCCATTGCATTTGTGAAAATTGTGCGGAAAGCATTCTTACCACAGTGAGTACATTCGACATCTTCATTATTAATCTTGGGAAGGTAATTAACATACTAACGTTTTTCTAACCAATCGCAAGCACTGTTTGTATAGGTAATCACATGATTTCGAGTGCAATTTGGGATAAATCAGCACGAGTAAATTTTTCAAAGGCTAACCAAATTTGTAGTCTTTGAAAAATTTACGAACTCGTGCTGATTTATCCCAAATATATTGCACGAGACAAATCATGTGATTACTTGTTAATAATATACATGCAAAAATTTAATTTTAACTTTCTGCACTCAATTTCAACTTTTTGCACTCAATTTCAATTTTCTGCACTGTTTGGGATTAATTGACGTGCTCTCAGCCAATGAGCATGCTGAAATTTTTGCATGTATATTATTATGGTGCGAACCGTGCATAATATTGAACAACTTAGTCTGAAAGAGCGAGATAATGAACATGGTATATGTTGAGACTAGTGAATAAGTGAAAAGATGTAGTTTTAGCATGTCTTAAGGCTGGTTTCACTACCGTCGCAGACGTAATCAGAAGCGTAGAGCGATACGATCTAGTGAAAATCAAATCAACTGAATCGGAAGAAAAATATCGATTTTGCTTGCCACTCCGCCGCTTACGATCTAGTGAAAACTAGATTGTCGTGTTTTTTTTTTCAAATTCGGTCTATCTGGAATTCCTCTCCTTTCCTTTGGTAATCGTCTACATTGTATTTATTATTTATTGACATTTTTCGTTTTTATCTATAGCAACACTATAAACATCGAGCTACGGATCGGTCAAATAACAGGCTATTAGAGGAGCAAATTTATTATTTTGCAAAATCTTTCTTGTTTAAAATGTTATCAAATTATGTTGGCTTCTAATGAAGTATGGTCCATTTCATGTTATGTGCTCAAAACTCTATTATCAGCTATTCTGAAAAAAAAAAGCAGGAAGGAATTGATTTTTGCTTTCTGCTGAGCTCACCTATGTTGCTGGTTCTGACTTTGCAGGCTTAAGGTGGGGGTACACCCAAAAATCAGGCCATTTTTCAAACAATTTTCACATGTAATATATTATTCCAAACTATAGCAAACTATGTATTTCTAGAAAGCTTATGAGCCAAAGATTGTGAAAAAAAAATGTTTAATGCCCCAAAAGCTTATTGTAAGCTGATACCAAACAGTTAATTACACCACCTTCTGGGTGATACCAAGGCTTACTTGAGAAAAGATATCTCCTGCTAGAATGAATGAAATTGAATTATTTTTGCTTAATTTTTAAAAAGACAAACTGCTTACTGTTTTAAGCATAGAGATTTCTGAAATAATAAAAACATGAGAAATGATGGCTCATCAAATTTGGTACAAAAAATCTAAGATATGTTTTACATCATAACTTCAAGCACATGCATCATATGAAAAATCTCTACGCTTAAAACAAACAACTTATTGAGAACAACAAATCCTGAAAATTTCAGCTCAATTGGATAAATTGTTCATGAGATATCTTTTCTTGAAGGCTAAAAACAGACGTAATGAGAAAAGTGACTTTAAAGTTGCAATTAAAGTAAAACATTGATTTACACATCAGTTATGCCTTAATTGTTGCTATTTTGTACACATTTTGTGATAAAAAGTTTCTAAAATCATTTCAGAAGCCTCCTGCTTCATAAGTCACTCCTTCGGCTTCTCTTAGAGCTTCTTCATGACGAGTACGCAGAAGCTGTTCTCCCTGACAGTGTTTCTTTTCTTTCGCAGTTGCTTGCAAATCTGACTTTCTCTTCCTTTTATTGTCTTTGACATTAGAAGCCAATCTTGTTGATGCTCCACCAGGGATTGAAAGTCTCTCTATTACTCTTAGTCTACTCCTTGCCCCACTATGGAAGTGACAGACTGCTGACACCACTGCACACCGAACCACTTTGACACCATGGCAGGTGTTACACTGTAAAGACAGTTCTGACATCAGTCCCTGTTTTTTTGTTGTGTCATCTTCTAGAGTTAAACTCCCTAAACAGAAAAATTAAGTGTAACTAAGTAAAAATTGAAAAATTGCCATGCAGTTTGACAGGAACACACAAAAACAGAAAACATATTGCAGTGTAAAATAGCCTACACATAACAATGCCTTCTTGAAGCTAGCCCTTCAATCTAAAAGGTCAGTCAATACACAAAAAAAATGTGCTAGAATTCAGGAGCCGAAGTCGAAAGCAATAACCAGGACAAAATCCATATCTGGAAAATTTGGTAAGGACTCTGTGATAGCACTGAGAAAATTTCTCACCTTCAACACACACCTGGGCACTTGATACCGCCTTGGATAAGTTTTCCAGGTCAATGATTCTGTATCCCTTGCTTTCCACGGGTTGGAATGAAATCTCATCGTCAGAGTTTCTATGGAAAGCTTTTTGCTTGTATTCTCCATTTTCTTCCTCGATGAACCAATGGGTTTTTCGGAGTCTGAGTCCGATTGATTTGCAACACGAGATGTGCTTGGTTGTGTTTCGAAATCATCAGCCAGAGTGGGTTTCTTTTCTTTTGCTGCATGTCTCTGCGTCCCAGAAAATCCTTTCCTTTTCTTTTTGTAGAAAGATCTCACCGTCTTTCCGACCATTGCCAGTAAATTTTACGGTAATATATCGCTTCCAGATGATTCTGATCATTCTTACTCGTTCTGTATACACCGTGATCTCGATCGATTGAATGTAGCCGGTCAGAGCTATCCCATAATGCGTTTCACCAACAAATCGATTCAAGTAAGACTGAATGCAGTGTCCTTAGTCATATGCGGTCCAGAAAGATGCACAAAAACATCATAAACAACTGGAAAACAACGAAATGCTGTTTTCGTTGCTATGGCAACCAAATTAACCAACAGAGGCGGGAATTTTAAAATCGCTCGCAAAGGCATAAAAGAAAAAATACTGTCATAAACTCTTACTCCATAGTAAACTTAAATACCTAAAGTTGCAAAATCTGAGAAAAACAAAGATTTGAGTTTTCCAGCAAATTTTGGGTGTACCCCCGCCTTAACATACAATCTTACTTAAAATCAATACTTGCTTTGGTCTGTTTTATACACCACTTCTTGTTTGGTGTGTTAATTATAGCGGAGCTCCACAGCGGCTCGAAGAGCCGCAGAGCGGAGCCCCATAACTACCGTGCGAGGATAGAAATTGAGAAAACCATGCGTTTGAGTTTTCATGGTCATCGTGGCTAGCGGCATGGCTCGTGGGCGCGTGCGCCTAGCGACGACGACGACGACGATGTTGCCCCAACATGGCGGCCATAGTCATCCGGGATATTTAGAAGGTCTTAAACCAAAACGAGGCTTTGCTTTCGCGCGCTTTTCGCGGCTTGCCGCGGCTACACAACCTACAGCCAGCAGTCTACAATGTTTTGCTGAAGAAACGGATTATTCATAGCGGTTTTGGAGGAAAAATTTTCTTCCTACAAGTTTTCAAGCGTTTTTGGAGGGACATAAGCATAAACCTGAGTTCTTTCTACAAGTTTTCAAGCATTTTTGGAGGGACTGTGTGAGGAGCTCCGCTTTTAGGTTTGCCTAAATATATTTAATATGCCTCATTGTTTGTGTGGATCAGGAGCCCATTGGCTCCTGTGTGGATACACATCTGTTTATTAGTGTTTTTTTTTTTGGTTGACTGATTGAATTAATTCAGACTATATTTTTTGACTTTTATTTTTGCTTCAGACATCCAAGCAAGTTCATCACTAGCCCGTGCCAGGCTCTCGGTTCATGGTCGAAACAACTAGCGGGTGAGCGGCGGGAGTTTGGAGGGAAAAAAATGCGAGGAAAGGGAGAGAGCCTGTAAGAATTGTTTTTTGAAAAGACAAACATGCGACCACCGTGGGGTAGGATCATTTTCTCTACTCCACCCTAGTGAAGGGCTTTTTGCCACAGTTACCGTGATGAGGGTGAAGATTAGCTGCGCCCGCGATGTCTTCTCTCAATGGATTGCGGAAGGATGTCAAACGAAGCCGAATACATGAACTTGGATAATGAAAACAAAACTTCGAAAGCGAAACTTGCATTGTTGACATTTTTTTAAAACAGAAGAAAATCGTCAATTTGGCAACCCAAATTCGTGATATTGAATTTGAAAAACAAAAAGTACCACGTACAATCTAAAAGTTTAAACAGGAAATTAACGCAGTTGGATGTCGCATTGTGCAAGGTAGCATAAAATACAGCAAGTCGAGTATCCAATACAAAGATCGAATTTTGGCGGAAATGGACCTCCATACACAACAGCTTTTATTATAATGTACCGATCAAATCGAAGCTTCAACATCCCACCGGGCATACCCCGGGCATTTGATATATGAGTTAATTAGTACCATGTTTGGAGAAAGCGCTATTTTTACAAAATACTTAGTGTTGTGTTTGCTACACGTTCATTTGTCCGCCGGTGCATTTACCTATCCATTGTTAGACCGCGGTTAATATTTCATTTTCAGTCATTCGATATAATTCAAATAAATATATGAAAGGCCATATATCTGAACTGCGGAGTAATACATAATGACATTAGTTGATCATCGCAGTTATGTACACAACTTAAGTAGCTGTGAAATCTTAGCGTCCTTTCTTAGCGCGTGCTCGGTAGCTCGAGTCAATCAACTTTGCTTGGAGCGTATGCCTACCAGATGTAAGTTTTTTCGCTTTTTTCTTCTCGTTAATTATTTCCGTGTGATGTTGTCAATTTTCAGGTATATAATGTTCTTCTAATTATTGTAATCATATATTTTAGTTTTCACCGTGTGTGATCCAATAAAGCTTATTGTGTAGCACACTGCTTGACACTGGCGCTTCCTCGATTTAAAACTTCGCCCGGGGAACGCAATACACCTGAAATTTATAATAACTTTAAGACAATAGTCTACCAATGTAAGGGGTAGGGTTGTGTGAGATACCAAACAACGACTGGGAAGGGAATAAAATATTCCCGATAGTACAATTCATTTTCCCGAGTGATTAACGAATGACCAGACCATGCCAGCGTCATTGGCTTACCATTTCTTTTCGTGAGGATACTGGCCAATCTGTAAAAACATTCGATACCGGAAGTGACATAATGATTTGCATTATTGACCCTTTGAGCGTCACCAAGCAGCATGGTCTAGGAAATTGTTTTTTCTAACTGTTTATATGAATTCTTGCATTTATTATGCGGCGTAGCGCATCCATCCGTATAACGACTGTTTTGGAGACATCTTACATAGGATTTTGCGGCGAAGTGGAACTTCTATTAAAGATGGGTTGCTTTCCATCGAGGAAAGACGGTTCAGAAAGCTATAACAATGATTATAATGAACTGGATCTTGACAACACGCCGCTTCTCCAGGAACGTTCTACTTTGCAAGAGCAAGAGGAAACTGATAGTCCACCGAAACATGTTGTTGACACTATGGACACAAGAACAGAAACTCTCTTACTAAAACTTGAACACGCTCATAACTTGAAAACAAGGATCGCTGATTTACACACAACAGCGGAGATCGACAACTATCGTTTGAAGCTGCAGGGCCTACTAAATGCTGCAACCGTGGAAATGGGCCGTTTGACAAGGGAAGAAAAATATCATGACGCAGAAAAGGTAGTGAAGGCTATTATGCAGCTAAAGAGCACTCTGGGAGATGAATTTTTTGACACTGTAAAGATAAATGCCTTTGGAAGGGAAATAACAGATTTGGGAGACTTTATTTTAACCGGTGGACAATATTTTAAACCAGTTATGATGCATGAGGACGACGATAGCATTGTAAAACTGTACTTCTTTATCATCTCTGATGCGGAAACAACCGAAATCCTGTATCGTTATTACCTCGAACATGCAAGTTTTCTTGACGAATATTTTGGTTTAGGTTTAGTGACTCGACAAGGTCATACACAAGTCGAAATTTACGGCGATTTCTGTCCACCGTACTGGAAAGTTCGTCAAGATGTCATCAACAATTTAAAGAGTAGACTTCCTCCAGTGGGACAAACCGAATAACAAACAGTGAATTAAATGTTTGGTGTACCGATAATAAGGTGATGAAATTCCAAAGTGCAGCAGAGTTCAGTCGGTCTGTTGTTGTCAGCTGTTAATTGAGAGAACAAACATTGGTTGGAAAGAGTGTAAATTATTCAAGGAAGAGTAATATTTTTCTATTTTCAAGTGCAAAGCATAGTGGTAATTAATATAAATCTTGGTTCGATTTTCATATCACCCCATACTTTATTATGTATCCCGTGTAGCCGAACTGTTTCGTTCTTCGGAAACAAGAAATGTTTGCACCTGTATTACTCTAAACAATTCAACTAGAACATGTAAAATGAAGTGTGGTGATAAGAACATTTAGTGACCAAACGTAACGCGCAGCTTGGAGTTTAGTGTAGCTTGTTAAACTATGACGAAGTATTTTTTGAGTAATTCAGGCTTTGAGACCCTAAGCCACAATTTCTAGGGCAACTTTTTAACTTAAACTGAGGGAACAATTAGTTAGCCAAGCTGCATTTATTTTTCTTATATTACTTTCGGGATACGGACACATCTCAAAGTGAACAGCGTAATCAGTGATTTGATTTAAATCGGCTCAGCTACTGATCCCACCTGGCTCAGCCGGGAAGAACGGCTGTAGACCGGCTTTGATTCGGAAGACGTACTGCACAGGAGCCGAATAAAATGCATAAATTATTATAATGTATTTTACTTGATGTAACTCCAAAGTCATGTGACTCCAAAGTCCTAATCAGTTTTACTACGACACCGTGCCGTTCACCACGATCAAGTATATTTGCTTGAAATGTGCACATGATTCCCATATGCAATATATAGCTGTTTAATTTTTGAAGAATACGAATATTACCAGAGATCGGTCGCTAATAAAAGCGTTGGGTTTAGCGAGCCACATGCAAAAGTGACAGGAAATTAGAGGACGCTACGAAAGCTGAAGGAAGTGCGTGAAAAGCTGGCACTGATAAAGGCTCTTGTTTGCTGGTTACTGCCAGACCTCTCGGCGTTCGCCATTAACCATATCTCCCTCGTTGAATTCGTTTCGGCCACATTTAGTTCGGCGTCTGAATCAATTCAGTCGGGATTAATTAATTCAAGTCGGCCTAAATTTCAATTCGATTGGTGCGGCTGAAGTATGGCGTCTGCACTGAGCCTTCCTTATGCATGTATCTAGAATGAATGAAACTTACAATAACTAAGAAGTCGAACTGTACATTTTCATTCAGTAAGCTTGGTTGTTAGAAGAAAAGGTACGTCAGTATCGAAACTTAAACAAGGGAAGAGATATAAATAAATAGATGGATAAATAATTGTTTGCCGACTGGCGGTACTTATCTCAAAGGCATTTGATTTTACGTCGTCATAGCACAAAAACGTATAAATCTATTCATATCTTTCATACGGGTATATTTCTTCCACATGGGTGAACAACGCTAGTTTTTTTCCGCATATCCTGTTGACGTCGTTAAGTGTTTTTTGCCACAGTTTTTTTTTCGACTTCGTAAAGAAGAATTCAGCTTTTATTATCGTTGATTCGTATCTTTAAAATTTGTCAGTAGTTCGAAACTTGCTATTGTCACAGGTGGCCTGTTTCATGTGATACTGTGCCCAGCTTCCACAGGTGCGAACCAGTTCGCACTCCCCTTTATAACTCCCCATTAGGGCTAAGCTGGGATTAATCAGTGACTGGCCAACATGATCTCGAGCGTTCCCAGCGGTTATTCCCATGTTAGGAACCAGGTCCTGCTTCAATATGATTACTGATTGGCCCTCAATTTCATCCCGAGTATTCACACTGTCAATCCGTTTTTGATGCGGCGCGCCGTTTCTCAAAAGATACGAAAATTTTTGAGGCACCAAAAACAAATCGTAAAAATGAAGCATTCTACAAAACTCTTATAACTAGGCATATAACTAGGGGCTATATAACCCATGGAAAAACTATTTGCATCTTTTGCATATTTCATTCTTTTTTGAATTTTTACTTCATGAAAGGCAACTATTAATCAGTATTAAATTATCTAAAACAAGGGCTATCACCCTAATTGATATTTCGTACCTTTAGAAATCATATTGAAAGGTGATAATAATTTCCAGTGAGAAACCAAAAGTTAGAATTTTTGTTTAAATCTGGTGATTTCAAAGTTTCTCTAAGGGACGGACCATTAGAAAAGTGATGGAGGGGGTGGGAAAAAAAAAAACAAAAAAAATTAATGCAAGGGAAAATGCCAAGAAAAAAAAATTCATGCAAAGAAGAAGGTAAAAAAAAAAAATTCGTACAGAAGGAAGGTCCAATTGTGACTTTTTCACACGTAGTAAAAAAAATTCGTGCAGAGGGGTTCACCTGAAAAAAAATTCCTGCACAAGCAGTGAGCAAAAAAAAAAATTCGTGCAAGCTGAAAATTCTCCACCCCCCCCCCCCCCATCACTTTTCTAATGGTCCGTCCCTAAAAATTTGACTAATTATGCAAATTATGCTTATTGTGACGTCATGATTTTGACATGTGTCATAATTTCAGTGATTGATGTGAAAGCATTTTTAATACACTTCACAAATATATATAGTTTTACAGGGTTTTCTAGTAAAGAACAGGCTTGACAAGCATTCTTGTAAACTATACTCATTTTGTAAGAAATAAATACCACCCCCCTTGGTATACAAAGGGTTAATGTGTTTTTGAAGTCTTGTGTGGCAATGCGGTTGATAGACAGAAAAGCCTTTTTTACCAACCTACCATGAGCAGCCTTGCAATTGGCCGCCTGCGAGTAAGATAAGTGCGTTACGGTAAACTCAAAAGGTCCGTAAGCGACCACTTTGTGAATATCAGTCAGTTTTATTTCTCAATAAATCTGATAAAAACATCGTCGAAAGTAGCCAATTTTTGCGCCACACTCTTTTTTTCCTTTAAGTCTCCCACTAGCAACATACCAAAAAGAATTCATTATTATCATTATTGTTATTATTACTGTTATTATTGTTATTATTACTATAATTATTATTTTTTCCGTACATGCACCGTATCAGCCCACTTTTTCTTGAACCAGAGGTGGACGGCTGGACAAGCAACAAACCAGCAATGGTCATTTCTTAAAACTTAAGCTGTTTCACCGGTATCCGGTCAATAAGCCCCCACTAAGTCGGTCAGCTCGCAAACTAGACGTCGATTAGCCCCTAACGGAGGGTCTGAATTGACTGAGATGTGTTTTGGACTTAGTAGATTACTCTTTCCCTACAGGTTTCTCTTCGTTTTACTCATACATGGAATTGAAGTCACTAATTCTAAGATCGTTCGTTTGTTCGTTCGTTCGTTGAAGGTGACCGGGTTTCCTTCCTTTACTCTTTATTTTTTATAAATAATAAGCTCATGTTGATCATTGGCCTTTGAAGATGTTTTGGCTCCTTAAGGAAGCCACAAATTTACAAGATACAGATCTAATCGATCAGGTCAACTGATTTGTCTCGATCGCAATAGGCTACTATTTCATCAACATTAAAAACTCGGTTTGATTCGTGGACCATCGCAGGTTTGTTAGAATGCCGATGTAGTTAAGTTTTTATAGATAGCGAGTTTGTTTGATAATAGATAAGTTATTTGACTGCTATTATCGATCAACCGTTGTTTGGGGGCTAATCGACTTACTGGGGGCTAATCGACCTACAACCGTTTCACCCTAAAAAATGCTTTAACTGGTTGCGAGTTTGCTAACAGCATATTGTGGAACAGTTCCGACAGGTCGTAAATGTTTGCCCTTTTTAGTTGAACTCTGTTTACTTTCTTCACTGGATGCGTTGCAACTACATTTACTTATAGGAAACAAGACTGGTTTGAAGCGATTGGCGAAACAAGTTTTGTAACTAAATGACAATTGACTTGAATTGATTTGAAACGACTCGAATCCATTTCGACGTTTGACGGGAATGGATACTTTAAAATAAGGTGAGAGATTTTGTGATACATATACAACCAAGATTATCACAAAATAAGGCGAGACATATATTATATTGGTCATGTTACGTGGCAATATCTGTTGACCAGCTTTTCCAGATATAAACAAAACTGTTTACGGAGAGAATAACTGCTGGGTTAGACACTTATCTATACTGATTAGGGTTTTAGTGCTGAGTCGAAATGGTTAGCTTTTATACAAATTGTTATGGTGACGCCATATTTTATGTCTGGCCCTATTTTGAGATAATCTTTGTTGTACATGTGTCACGAAATGTCTCACCTTATTTTCAAGTATCCATTCTAGTACACTTCGCAGAGAAACGACTGTGAACCACAACCCACCCAGTCGAGGCCTTTAGCACGTGACCACAGTCATCAATTCAAGATGGAGGAAGAGCGAGGTAATCCGTTCGATGACGAGGATGAGTCTCAAGAAACACAGAAGGAAGAACTTCCCGATAGTAGTCCGATTTTCGGAGAGACAACTGAAATCTCTCTTGATGATGAGGGGTCGAAGGAAGATGAAAGTCCCGTAGAAACAGAGGAGGTGAAAATACGCGGTAGCGAAGATTCCGCGGAGAAAGATGAACCATCGAGTGATGCGGCCGCTTCAGTTGATGTTACTAACCTTTCCAAGCCAGCCAAGGAAACGAGTAAGACAGAGTCTAAAACAAAAACCGAGGTAAACATGTACTGCGTATATTAGAACTAGGGTTTAGAAGTGCATGCGTACCCAATTTGAATGTATCGCACTCTTAACTAACGTGAGTTTTACTGTATATACTGTATATATCACGTTTCATCCTCTATATAGGGCCATTTAATGTTTGCATTACTCAAAATTTCATGAAACGCAAACCATCCCTTTTAAACAATTCCAAGTGCAGAGTACTTAATTGAAACAAGAATTACAATATGTCAATGTTAGAGAAGGGTTAGGCAATTGATCAGCCACCCATAGTGGTACATAAAGGAAAATTCAGGCCTCTCTGATAACCAGTCAGAATGCTCCTTTACTTATCAACAATCACAATAATTATTACAGTTTGTATTTTATAATGCACTGTTTTTATGCAAATTAATTTTGATCAAACCTGCATTGCAAATGTAAATAAACACTATAAAACTAACCTAACCAGCCCCTAACTCTGTATAATATTTGCATATTAAAAGGAATTAGAAAAAGTGCATGTTGTAAGATTCAAAATATAACTTCCCATGGTTATTAAGGTTAAAAGGCGCAGTCCCCCAAAGTTTTAGACAAATATGGCTCTATGAGAAGTTGTTTTTCTGAACAAAGACCCTAGCAGAACTATCTTTTACATGTAGAACAATAAACCCTGTTTAGTCATTTATAAATAGCACAGTGACATTTTTAAGTACTTTTATTTACACTGTATATCCTGTCGTACCAAGTACTACGTTTTTTTACTTTCAGGAAAAGGAAGAAGCAGAAGATGAGGATTCTTTTGACATGGATATCAAAGTGACAGATCCTGAAAAAATTGGTATTAAGAAATTCATCAAACCCTTGTTAGATGATTTTATAAATATTTAATTTTATCATACTTTTCATAATGATAACTGTGCAGTTTTAGTACGTATAAATCCATACTTCAGTGGAAATTAATATTGTGAGAGTATTTATGGTACCAACATCAGACACTTTATCTAAAGGAGAGTTACGTTCTTGACCTTGCTATGGCTGAAGTTGTTACTGAGCTAGCTCCATTTGGCCTATTTCAGTACTCAATGACAGTCCAGGATCCAGATGACCTTGCCTATTATCAGAGCCACTTAAATATAAAAAATAAGATTAATGATGATCTAAAACTTGCATTTGGGGACTAATTGGAACATTCCTTTATCCTCTCTCACACACAGTAGAGATATACCTGTTGTAGTTCAATTTTTTCCTTAGTTCAAATTTTACTTTGCTTTGTTTTTAGGTATGGTAATGTATGATAATGAGTTTAAAACAAAGGAAAATAAAATTTAAACCAAGGAAAAAATTGAACTACAACATACCCACTGTAGTTGAGATGATGGCCTAGGCTTTCACATTCAGTTTTGCTATGGCAATTGAGAGTTTTGTCATAGTTTGATGTACACATGTATCTGTTTGCTATTTTGTCTGTAAATTGAATTTATTTTCTTGTGGTGAAAGCAAAATTTGACGCTCCGTGCTCGTAAGGTAAAATATTGTTTACACCGATGGACAATATCTATACCCAACTACCACTTTGTAATATCCTCTTTATGTTATTTCTTTTAGGTGAAGGTATGGGTTCATATATGGTGTTTAAAGTAACAACAATGGTAAGTATTTATAAATAATCTCAACCTTAATCTTCACGCTATTACAGACAGATTATTTTCAAATAAATCTGCTTAGCAGAACCCAGCTTGTATACTACCGTGGATCCTGCAGTCTGATTGGCTGACATACTCACTACCTCTTTTGTGGTAAACAAGTCGAAGCAAAATGGCTGTGTTTGGAAGCATCTTGCTCTTTTAGTTTTACCAACCAGAGAACTTGATTGTTTTCTTTTCGTTCTGCTTTGTATGAAAGTAGTAGACTGAAGGCTGACTGTGTTCTCTAGATGGTAAATATTTCCCAGAAAGAAAAATGATGCAAGAAAAAATACTGGGCAGTGATTACCATATGGAATCAAGTCTGTAAACTAAACATTAGGAGTTTTAGAGCAAAGGTCAAAATACCCTCAGAATGCAGTTTTCAATCTGTTAAATCAAGGCATTAATTTGATGCATAGTAACAAATGCCAGTGTTAAGAATATGAAAGAATAATTATAATAACGAGCAACGAAATATTATTTGGCATATGTATGCAGACCACATTTAGTATATGATTTATCTTGGTGATCAAGTACTTTTGTATGTTGTAAAGATTAATACAGTGGAAACCCACTACGGACACCGCTTATAACAAACAGTTTCATTTGTCCCAACAAAAAGCTCATATATTGTCCCTTGTCACAAACTCTCATACATTGTCAATCCTGCTAAAGGGACAGTGGCTATCTTCACACTGTCTATTTTCGTTGTTCAGTCATCTATTTTCATAATTCCACATGTTGTCGCATACTAAAAGCGTTAGTACAAAGTAGAGTCACAGACTTTTTCAACTGAATCCATTCTCATTCTTGTTTCAATTACAATTCAATACTTGAACGATCTTACTCAGAGATTATGATAATTGATGATTCATGAGGTTTCTTTATGATGAACGTGTTACTGTTATAGTTCCGAAATTAAACAAAGTTTTCTTGTAAAGCTATCTGCTTTGGTCTTTATATTGATAAAACATGTGTCCCTGACATTTTCTCTGATAGCCTGCTTAATACAGACATCTGGATAATACAAACACTATGGCATGTCGCCTTGATGTCTGTATTAACTGGGTTCCACTGAACCTTGTTAATTATGATCTGTCAGACAAGTATGCCGACATTCAAGAATCCAGAAACGTCCGTTAAACGTCGATTTAGTGACTTCCTTGGCCTGAATGACCGACTGAACAGCAAGTTCCTTCATTCGGGAAGGATTGTCCCACCTGCACCAGAGAAGTCTGTTGTTGGTAAGTGTAACAGAGTGGCTGTGTATGCTTTTGAATTCTTATAACCAACTTCCTTGACCTTGTCCATGTAACAGCAGAGTCCTGAATAGGAATTGAATGCAAGACACTCCAAGAAATATGTTCACTTTCATGCTATTTCCTACAAGTTAAATGGTAATCAAATATTATTCTGCACTTTTAACTCCAACTTACAGCTTTCATTCTTTTAATACTTTGGTCTTGCAAAATTTTAGACACGTGTCTTGTGAACTGAACAAGACAGCAGTGGACATCCAGTTTGTTGGTACAATTCCATGTGAACTCCATCAAGTTGTTTTGGGCTAGACAAACAACATATCATTGTTAATTGTAGTAATCCTTTATTTTTAGTATTGGGATTTGCTTAATTTGTGGGACAGTTTCGATTATTTTTTCAGTGGTCACATTGTTAAGATATCTGTTTTAAACTGTACTTGAAAAGTAAGACTTGGACTGTCATTATCAATTTGTTTCTTGTTGATAGGCATGGCTATGGTAAAGCTAGGAAAAGGTGAAGAATCTACTCCTGTTGACTTCATCAATAAGAGAAGGGCTGCATTAGAGAGGTTAGTAAAACAATGATTTCTATTGTCCATTTTAAAGACATTTTAAAAAATCATCCTAAAAACATATCTTAGAAAATACTGTAATTTGCTGAATACACTTTATTTTCTTTACCTTATTGCCAAGTGAGTATATCGTATAGATTATTTACTTATACATTCATTGTCAGACAATAACTTTTGCACATTTTGCTAGGAATAAACCCTCTTCTAAACAAATTAAGCCCTCGCACTATGTACGACAAAATTTCACGTTGAACGTTTCAACAGGGTCATTTTTTAGGGAGCTCTTTATATGAATTAGTGTGCCTGTGACTGGTAGTACTTTTCTGCACAGTTCAATAAAAATCTAGCACAAATAATATTGTATTTTTTCTACACTGACAGAAATGCTATAACAAGTTAGAGTAAATGGAGGATATTACATACAATGCATCTGCTTGGATGTACACTATTTCTCTTTGAGTGTTTGCTCACTCATGAACTTTTATTTTCATGAGAAAAGAAATCTGGTATGTTCAAGAAGCAATGGAATGTTGTCCAATTTAATGGTGACCTCAGCCCCTGGAAAAGTGGATCTTAGTCTTTAGGGATTGAACATTGAAATTTTATGCAGGCAGCTGTTCAGTTGACTTGTTTGTTTCTTGTAGATACCTGAACAGAGTTGCAAGGCATCCAATCCTGCGTGAAGACCCAGATTTTCGTCAATTCTTAGAGGCTAATGTGGTAATGAGTTAAATGAGGACCTTGTGGATACCTTCACTTTTTAAGTTATTTTGGCTTGTCTTGATATTAGTACACTATAAAGGCTACAGTTTTTCCATTATACAACAGCTTAAGGATATTGGACTGCTGTAAGACTTAATTCTCTGAACTAACATATAGACCAATGCATGTTAGTCAGTGAAAGAATTGCTGTTGAGCAGAATTGTGCTTACTGATTTTGTCTTTTTTCATAGTTACCCAGAGCTAAAGAAACAGCAGCTTTCAGTGGTGGAGGTTTGAAACGTTTTGCAAAGTCTGTTGGAGACACCATGTTCCAGTTGACTACAAAAATGTCTGAATCAGACCAGGTTTGGTCGACACTGGCACAGTTATAATCTGTAGTTTTTGTACAGTGAACATGCCATATTGTTAATTAGTTTTATTTTTTGAGAGGTATGCATGTGTTATGGTGGAATTTCATACACAGTATTTTTGATCATTAAGTTTAAATGGTTTTTATATGTTTGAATGTTAAAATTATATTCTCCTCAGGTATTTTTTAAGTATGTCTCTAACGTGAAATCCCTCCCTGAAACAACTCTTTTGATGTGCTTATTCTCATATTCATTATTATTGAAGTTATTATTTAATATTAATGTTATTATTGATATTGTTATTTTCGTGTATTGTGTGCTTCCATTTCTGCATCCTTTTGTTGTGACTCTGTGTATTGATGTTACACTCATTCTTTTTGTTATTTTGTTTTATCGTTCTTAGTGGTTTGAAGAAAAGCAACAGCAAATAGAAAATCTGGACCAACAACTAAAGAAACTCCACCACAGTATTGAACTGCTTGCAATGCAAAGAAAAGGTATGCGTTAAACTGAAAATCTTTTTAGCATTATTTACTGGCCCAGTTATGCTTATATTTGGATATCACAGTTTTATTCATTTAGCATTGCATGAATATTTCAAGGACCTCCAGAGAAATTGTGATAGGTTTAACTCGTTATATTGTATCAGGTTTTGCATTGTATTTAACAAATGTGACCCTCCATGGTATTTCAGGGAATAATGTAAGGGCACACACACTGCACGCTCGCATGATAGAACAAAAGAACATGCTCATGCTCTTAGCATGACAGCTGCATGCAAACTAATATTCCGGCCTCATTAACATTGGGTCCATTGTTTTCATTAGCATGATTAAAATAATAATGATATTATTACTTTGATATATTAATATTGCATATATTATAATATTAGTATATACATGTAGTATATCATAATTTTAATATATTAATATAGTGAATGTTAATCTAGGATCTCATAGGCAAGAAACTAAAGAAAGGATTGCCAGAGTCGTATTGTCTTCACAGTGTGCACAGTTCAGTCTACAATCGACTGTGTTGATGAAACAAAGAAAGTGACTGTGTTAAAAAACAAAGGAGACATGCATGCTAAGAAAACAAAGGTCTATTGTGTTAACCATGCAAAAACAATGGCTTTGAACATGCTAACTATATCAATACTTCTTATGCGCATAAGCACACATTAAGCGTGTCAGGTCAACAGCGTGCAAGCATGTCATAATGTGCCAGGTGCTGCATTCAACTTATTCCCTGAAGTCCCGTGGAGGGTCACAAATAAAGAAGCCAAAGCCTTGTATTACACTCTGATAAAACACAACCAGCATTTGAGAACACTAGTGAAATGTTGAAAACACCAGCTGCATCCAACAACTCACATATTATTCAGTTGAAACCGTTATAGATACATGTTTATTAGTTGATAAACAAAGCTGCTGCTCTTTTATTGTTTATTTAACAAATAAAGAAGCTTAAGCCATTTGTTACACTGTGATGAAACACTCCAGTCATTTGAGAACACTCGAGAAATGTAGAAAACACTCCTCTGTGGCTTGTGTTTTCTACATTTCTTGAGTGTTCTCCAATGCCCAGTGTGTTTTATCACTGTGTAATACACAGCTTAGGCTTGTTCATTTGCTTTATGATATAGATTTTACACATCGCGAGTAGAAACAACAGAGCACATAGATTGACAAACTGAAGCCATTTAATTTCAACCTCTCGACTGTTTTTGCTTCTTTTTTATTTGTTATATTTATCTCAGCTTCAAAACTTTCTGCTGCTTCGCAGAGAACTCCATCATGAATTTCTTCATCTCTAACATAAATGTTGATTAGAAGTACATGTAATGTTGCGAAAAACAATAAATCATGTGTTTTTGTTTTGTACTCTGATAAAACATGGGTTTCTGACCAATCAAAGCGTTCACAGGGTCCTGTCTATATTATAATGTACAATACTGTAATTATCACAAATGAGAAGATGTGGTGTTGTGAGTGATTTTTTTGTTCAGATTAAGTTACAACCACAGCATGTCATTTAGAATATATCTTCAGTTGAACCAGTCATTCCAACTAATTGTTCTCAGACTTATTAAAACATTTGTTATTTACAAGTAAACAATTGGCCAATTTTTAATATTTTAAACACTTCTAGTATTTGATGTTTGAATTTTAAATTTTTCAATGTGAATTTAATTAAATTCTATTATTATGATTTTTTTAGCTGTGTTGTTTTGTTTAAAATGTCTTCTGTAATGTTTTTCTTGTAGATTTGAGTACTTGTACCAATGCATTTGCCAAGTCAACAGCAATGCTAAGTAAGTGGTAGAGCATGGTTGGCGCTGTGGAGAAAGTGCTTGCCTTCCACCAATTTGTCCGGGGTTTGATTCCCGGCTCATCGTCATATGTGGGCTGAGTTTGTTGGTTCTCAACTCTGCTCCGAGAGGTTTTTCTCCTGGTAGAGTATCTGTCAAAGCACCGGGCAGATTAATCTTTATTGGTCATTCCAAACATCTAGGATCTTAAAAGATGAGGAATGTTATTCATTTGAAAATTGCCGATAATTTTGCATGCCTTATTCCCCCAAAGTGAAATGGCAAAAGAGAAAATATTTTGTACCAGGGCACTTGTTTCTTATTATGGCAGAACCCTCATTTGCAATTCATTCAACCAAATCATCTCGTAGGATAATTTTATTTTAAGATGCTTGATCGTGAATTATTCCAACATTAAAAGGTCAAACTCAATGCACGTTTTGTGCTCAGTGATCAGAAGAGGACTGCTTAGGGAGCATGGTCAATTGGCAGCTCTTGAAGAGATTCCATAGGTTTTAACCCTTTCACAATCCATTATCATAGCATTGCACCAATTCTCTTGAAAGACTACCATTCCTGTCCTATTGTGTTCGGCAAGAGATCAGTGTAGTACTGGATCAATATTCAGACTCCTTGAGTTGATGGTTATCATCACAATTCTCACTGTCTGTTGCTATTGAACTTGTGAGAGTTAGTAAATGCAATCATATGGTTTTGAGGTCAATTTGTGATTTAAGTGAGTTTTCAAAAAGCTCAAATTGTGTGAGCCACTTTGGTAAGTGCAATTAATGCTTTTTGAAAAACTCGCAAGTGCTAATAAATCACAAATTGGATGAGAAAACACCTGTGTTACACTTCTTGTGTTGGTGTTCCACTTTTTGCACTGGTGTGACACTTTTTGCATTGGTGTGACAATTTTTACATTGGTGTGACACTTAAATTGCTCTGGTCTTAGCCAATCACAATCAAGTATTTTTTCATGTATATTGTTAGGATATTTATTCTATCTTTTTGTGACTGTCTTTCAAAGGCAATGCAGAAGAGCATCCAACATTGTCTCGTGCACTGTCACAGCTTGCTGAAGTAGAAGAGAAGATTGAACAGTTGCATGTGGACCAGGTATCACTGCGCTTAAACAGCTTGTCTGTTTCAGTGTACCAGTTAACACATATTGACCGTTGTGAGGTTAAGATGGCTGCATAATGGCCGAGTTCTTTCTTTCGGTTTGAACCCTTTAAGCCCCACTATCAATATTCATTTTCTCCCAACTGTTCTCATATATTTGTTATGGTACTAGTGAGGAGAATTTGATTAAATACAACTCTTTTTGGTGATCATTTTCGTTATTCTCATAATATGAATGATTGATAAACAGTAAATACTGTAATGAGAAATTGGATGCTGGTTGCTACAGGGACTTAAAGTGTTAATTGACCACATTATAGTTAAAGTCAATGAAAACACAAAAAAAAGAATGAGGCTAATGTCCAGCCATCTTGCCTGGACACACTTTGTGAGTAAAGGATTTATTATATGGCAATTTTGTGTTATTTTGTTTCACGGGACAAATCAACAAAATCCTAAACGGGGAAGATAGGTCCATCATGCCCACTCATGAAACTAGTCTTACCCATTCATACAAATTATTATATATTTGAACTGCTTGAATTTTTAGTTCATAGAAAAAGAAATATCTTGGGCTACAATTATTTTAGTGGCTGTAGTTACGGTGTAAGTTTCATGTGCATCCCTACTATCTAGAAACTCTTTGTAAAAGGTAGAGATAATTTTACAATCGCTGCTTCTGTTACATGCAACCTTTGCTAGTGGGCGTATTGAATGTAAACAGCCAAACTGGAACTTTTTTTCTTGCTTGGCATTTCCCTTGTTGGGTTGGTTGAAGTAAATTCACTTTTATAAATTCACTTTGTGGAAAGTGAAAAGTGAACTTTTGGAAATTCACTTTTCACTTTTTACTCACTTCAGTTAGCGTTTTAGTAATCCTTAGTAAACATTACCTTTTTTTGTATTAATAAATTATATTATATTATATTGTAAAGTTTAACTTTCTTTGTTATTTGATAATATAGCATGTTTTTGTTGTTTTATCCAAGGTTATTCACTCAGTGTTGCTGGATTTTGAAAACTGCGTCATTATTTAAATGTACATGTCTAGTAGCAAATTTCACCTGCTTTTTTACATAACCCATGTTTTCTGTTATTGCAGGCAGATTCTGATTTCTTTCTTATGGCTGAATTGTTTAAAGATTACATCGGCCTGATTCAAGCTGTGAAGGTAATGCTGACGGCATAGGCCAACACGTTATTCATCATACATGGAAACAAAAGCAACTTGAGGACTTCAAGATTCTGTAGCATGAAGCACCAAGGAGTGTTACTACACTGTAGTCCCCCCCTACCCCCGCTCTTCCCCCCCCCATAAGACATACTAGTTCAGTACTTGGTTTCCCTCAGCAGGGTTACCCGTGGGGCTCTCCCCTGTTATGAACATTGTTACCCCCCGGATCATTTGTTAATTCATATCAGGGTCCCCCTGCTTTATATTGGATGTACCCATTTGTATTACCAATGGGAAGAGAAAGGCAGTGTTACCTTTTATGCAGTTAGTTAGGGACAGCCTTTTTACCTCATGGTATGTATGTCGTACCATGAGGTATAGTAATGGTTGGATTGGTCACTCCATTCCCGTTAGACAATTAATTTATGCATTAAATCCGCATTAAATGTGAATTAAACAGTTTCTCCCCTATCTTCCCTGCTAGGTTTGGTTTCGTCCACGAAGTCGTGCAATTGTTTTATGTTCACATGTGCGGGGGGAGGGGGTGAGACAAAGCGGCAGCACATGTTTACAAAATGGCGTCTGTTGTGTTGAGGCCGACGCAAAGATAGTCAAGGCGGGTTTTTCGTACCTTTCGCTCCATCTTTGATCAAAATACACTTTTGAAGATCTCGCGAACGAACAGGGAATGTGTTCAAGAATGCTCGAGGGCAAAGTAATTGTAAGTGTTAAAAGTGACGATGTCTCCAATTTGGACGACGAGTAATCGATCAGCCGTAGCAAGAGTGCACAAAACGAACTATTCGGAATGAACGCTTTATGGTCTGGGGAAACGACAGCACTTCATGGAATAATTACCACAGACCATGAGGTAGCTCGAAGGAGCCTTTGATTTTCCAGGTTCTCTAGTCATCTACTTTGATCCATAGATTTTTTTACCAGCTCACTGTTATTCTACTGGAGCTTTTAGGATGGTGAAGATGTCAAACTGTATATGATGTGACAATTCAAAACTGTTATTAAATTGACAGGCGAGCTTTCAGGAACGTGTTCGCGCATACAGTAACTGGCAGCATGCCCAACAGATGCTGACCAAAAAAAGAGAGGCGCTGGTGAAGTTAGAGTTGGCGGCAAAGAATGAAAAGCTTCCGCAAGCACAGGATGAAGTTAAAGAGGTGAGACAGCATGTTGTGAAAAAAAAAACGCTATTTCCTCATGTTATTAAAAAAAAGAAGAAGAAAAATCAGGTAACAAGAACGTATGAAAGATTGCATCTTCCTGAGAGCAAGGGAACATGACGTGCCCCTGCCCGGAGAGGTGACCGGTATCCAACTTTGCCTTACAATTCGTAGCCATTTTCCAGCAAACAAGTGATGACAATAGAGAAAACAACCATTTCAAGATTGTGAATCAATAATACTCGAAATTCTGCAAACCGACCTACAGAAAAGAGTATGGCTTTAACCAAGGAGAATTAGCACTCAGATCTTGGGCTTGTGTTGGTTCAATAGGTTAAAAGGGGATTTTTAGATTTATTGTTCGCAAGCTACTTGACAGAAGATGGGGGAACACGCCTTTAGTTTTAGCTTTCCCCTGTTCACAATCAGCAGCTTAGTGTATCGCACAATGGTGGTAGTTCTCTGTTAATCTGTTTTAATACAGTCGACTCCTGATAACCCGAGCGTTCAAAGGAAATCTAAAAAAGTTGGACTTATCGGAAGTTGAGGACAAATGACCGGAAAAAGGGAAAGAAACGTCGTTTACTGTTTTTCTATTCATACAGAGTACGTTGTACTGAACTGTTTATCTTGACTTGTCAGACGTTTTTCGTGTTATCGAGGGTAAAAATATATAAAAAACAACCTAAAGGGAAACCAAAATTGCTTGGATTGCTTCGGACCAGTAGAAAATACTGGTGTGAGGTCTCCTACCAGAATGAGATTCTCGCTCCGGAATGGTATTTTCTGGTGGTTTGACGTAAACGAATATGACGCGTCAAGAGGGAACCAGGTGACCTCGCTCTGGTAAGACTCACTACGTCATGAAGTTTTCTGTTGGCGTCATGTAAACGAATACAGTAGCTCAAGAGAAAAGCCCGAGTGAACTCTTGCTAGTCTCCCCGGTATCATGTTAACACACTTTCAGGGATGTAATGAGTGGCAGTACATTCAGTATTGTTC
Organism: Ricordea florida; assembly: GCA_949710005.1. NCBI lineage: Eukaryota > Metazoa > Cnidaria > Anthozoa > Corallimorpharia > Ricordeidae > Ricordea > Ricordea florida. The sequence continues at coordinate 41,055,503 of OX453273.1, forward strand.
CACTAGCAATAAGTGAGAGGTAAGTATGTCGATGTATATAGCCTACATGGTCTACTTGGGGACACCGCACTAGCTATATTTACAAATTATCATAAAAAATATCATAAATTACGAAGACGATAGTAAAAGCCTAATATAGTTACAGCATAGATATGTACTCAAAATAAAACAACCATTCAGGGACTATGATAGACTAAAGTAGCTGGCTAGAATAGCTGTTTTGTCGCTTCCTCTAACACATTACACAAGTAGAAAGTTTACTGGCGAGTCGACGTCGAATTCATTGTTATTACTCTAATGGATGTTCCGTTTCAATACTATCCTACAGTGGGAGGATAAAGTGGAGAAAGGAGAGGAAGATTTTGAAAAGATTTCCAAGATGATCCAGAAGGAAGTGGCACGATTTGAGGTGTGAAAACTTGCGTCAGACAAAGAATTGCATTACTAACGTAGTTCAAATGTTTTGAATATCAATATTTTTATGGACTTTATTAGAGTGGTGAGGCCATAACTGAAGTATTTACCCTGAGCAATCGCAGCAGAAGTCCACTGTCTAATAAACCGGTCGGGACAACCGCCGACCGGTTAGCTCAGTTGGTTGAGCACTGGACTATCTTGTTGGGGGTCGTGGGTTCGAACCTCGGCCGGACCATCACTCAGAGTCTTTAAATAACTGAGCAGAATGTGCTGCCTCTGCAATGACATCTGTAAATGGTTAGACTTTCTAGTCTTCTCGGATAATTACGATAAACCGTAGGTCCCGTCTCACAACCGTTGTTCGTTTAACTTCGTGGGACGCTAAAGAACCCACACACTGATGCAAATGAATATATGAAATACCATATATTTGAACTGCGGAGTAATATGTAATGACATTAATTGATCATCGCAGTTATGTACACAACTTAAAAGCAGCTGTGAAATTAAAGCCTGAAAAAAAAACTCGGGCTTGAACGGGACTCGAACCCATGACCTCTGCGATACCGGTGCAGTGCTCTACCAACTGAGCTATCAAGCCAACTGGGAGCTGGTCATGTTGTGAGTTCGTAATATACCCGTAGATGAAGAAGAATGATGCAAATGAATATATGAAAGACCATATATTTGAACTGCGGAGTAATATGTGATGACATTAATTGATCATCCCAGTTATGTACACAACTTAAGCACGACCATGACCATGGGTTCGAATCCCATTCAGGCCTGAGTTTATTTTCAAGCTTTAATTTCACAGCTACTTAAGTTGTGTACATAACTGCGATGATCAATTAATGTCATTACAACCCACACACTGTTTGCAGAGTAGGGGACTTAGATCCCGGTGTTGTGGTATGGCCTTTGTGAATGTAATTTATTTATGTATTTATGTAATTTATGTCATTACAACCCACACGCTGTTCGTAGAGTAGGGGACTTAGATCCCGGTGTTGTGGTATGGCCTTTGTGAATGTAATTTATGTAATTTATTTATGTATTTATGTAATTTATGTCATTACAACCCACACACTGTTCGCAGAGTAGGGGACTTAGCTCCCGGTGTTGTGGTATGGCCTTTGTGAATGTAATTTATGTAATTTATTTATGTATTTATGTAATTTATGTCATTTATGTCATTACAACCCACACACTGTTCGCAGAGTAGGGCACTTAGATCCCGGTGTTGTGGTATGGCCTTTGTGAATGTAATTTATTTATGTATTTATGTAATTTATGTCATTACAACCCACACGCTGTTCGTAGAGTAGGGGACTTAGATCCCGGTGTTGTGGTATGGCCTTTGTGAATGTAATTTATGTAATTTATTTATGTATTTATGTAATTTATGTCATTACAACCCACACACTGTTCGCAGAGTAGGGGACTTAGCTCCCGGTGTTGTGGTATGGCCTTTGTGAATGTAATTTATGTAATTTATTTATGTATTTATGTAATTTATGTCATTTATGTCATTACAACCCACACACTGTTCGCAGAGTAGGGCACTTAGATCCCGGTGTTGTGGTATGGCCTTTGTGAATGTAATTTCACACACGTGCGTCTTATGAACGAGCTTGTACAGCTTCTAGGCGTTACGTGTATCTAGAAGATAGTGATGCTGCGGCACATTCTGTTGATACTGACATAGTTTAGGCAGTGTTCCATCTACCTGCGCGTCCCAAGACTTGTGAAAGCAGCTTTAATTCTCAACATCGTCACAAATTTTGGCGTTACGAAAAGTGGTTTAAGATCCCCCTACCACTCCCCACTAAAAAAAAATTGAACTGCACAAGTATGAAGGAAAATTAAAACCACATTACGTCTAGGTTTATTTAGTTTTATTTTCAGTCATTGACTTTATACTAAGACGCTGACGGGTCTATAGGTATTAGTTTTCGAGGGTCTCAGTTTTCTTAATTCCCCAAATCATGGGTAAAATGCTTCCTCTAGAACGCACAAAATTCCTTTCTGTTCACTATTACGGTTAACCATTTCCATGGTGTAATGAACTCATTGAGGGTTACATCATTGTCTGCGGAAAAAAACGATTATGTAACTTAAAATCTGACCTGGTGTGTATCAACTTCATGCATGGTGACGCATCGACGGGGAGGTGTGACTATGTTTGGATATAAAACGATACATACCAACTCCCCCTTTACCAGATTGGGACAATCCAAATATGTGGAAATTGTAGGAGCAAAAAGCTGACCTATGTTTGGACATAAAACAACACATATCAATCTCCCCTTTACCAAATCCCGAAAATCGAAAGATGTGGAAATTGTAGGAGCAAAAAGCTGACTGGTACGATTTAAATGTCTCTAGAATGTTGACAGACTGTACGTGTCGAGGACGCGTCCATCGCGATATGTGAAAATGCTAAAGCTTAAGCTTAAATTCTTGTTTGGATAAATGATCGCAGCAGATAAGAAATTAGCGTGTTCTACGATTCTCGTTTGTTTTAATTATTCTACAAGCTTTAGTACCGACAATTTCTCTTCATTTAAGAATTCGACCAAGGAGACTGATACGAAATGACATACTAAGTTTTAAATTATGATGTCACAATTAATCGTCCAGATTTACAAACTTTCACCAAAATCCACGCGAAAAAGGACGCCGGTGCGACGGTATGACATCCTCATGCTTTTCTGGCGCAATACATTCTAGTAAAAAGTGCCGCTAAGAGCTCTGGTAAAAACTGTGGTTAAATGCAAGGCATTCTGGTATTAAAGGGACCGTTCATATTTTACGAGGCGGCGGGGGGGGGGGGGGGGCTGGTGTGATTCGGGATGAATCATTTAAAAATTGCGTAACCCCCCCTTCGGCTTGCCAATATTTTTCACCTGGTCCCCCTTGAAGCAGCAATTTCATTGATGGGCTCCTGTCAAAACATTATGCCATTTTAGAGCATTACGAACATATTTCAGGTGACCCCCTCCTTTTCCCTATTTTTTTTTGGATGACCCTCCTCGAAAGCCGTTTGTTCGCATGCCCCCCCCCCCCCAACCCACCAGGCGCCCCTTCCTCGTAAAATATGAACTGTCCTTAAAGTATTGATTGATTGGTTGGTTAATTGAACACAAGTCAAATGTGGTCAGTGCCAAGTGTGGGTAAACGCGTGTAAGATTTGGTTGTTGAAAACTCTTTAAAGTAGATGTCATTTGTGTTTTATCTTGCAGAAAAATCGCGTAAAGGATTTCCGCGAAGCAATGATCAAGTATCTGGAGGCCATGATGAGCTCCCAGCAGAAGGTGTGAACTTACTGTAGTTTAGTTGCCTGATGGAGGAATTATGTACATACAAGAAAACAAAGGGGAAGAATATATGAACAGACAAAAGTTTTTTGTAGTGTGCGGTGTTCTCTTGGAGGCATCTGAGATGATGTTGTGGTCAGTGTTGTAGACTTCCGTCTTACTCGTGTTTCTGCGCCGTTTTGTAGTGTAGAGGCAACCGACTAGTTTCTTCTGTTCATTGCTTCAGATAAATCCAAGTCTTGAGAAGTCGCATTTTTTAAAAACTGACTTAGCGCTGCGAGAAGAAAAATCTTAAATTCGTTAACCATCCGCAGGACAAATAGTTTCTGTAATTCGTAGGTTGAAAATTGTAAACACCGACAGTGTTTATGTTGTGGTTGAATTTTATCCTTGGTTCAAAGTTGGTTTTTTGTTTTGGTTATGGTAATTTTGATAATGGTTTGGAAAAAAGGAAAATAAAATTTGAACTAAAGATACAACTGAACCACAAAATATATCTTATTTTCTCGCAGCCGTTGTTTGTCTCATCACGTTTCTCCTCAAACTAACTGGCGAAGCAGCGCAGCGTGACCTGCCAGACAATGGCTGCGTAAAACACAGTATATCTTTGTAATTCCAGTATTTTGAATTAATAGCTTTTTGCTTGTCTTTCACTTTCTTTCTTTCTTTCCTTCTTTTTCTTGTTTTAGGTTATTAAGTACTGGGAAGGATTTCTTCCAGAAGCCAAAGCCATCGCCTGAAACGATCATATTTTAATACCACAAACTGCACTTGTCTAATTCTTAATCGACAGATAAACGTTTTTGCAGATCCTTATATCTGGTTACATTGTCGCACTTTGTGTCTTTGTTTACTTAGAAATTCAAAGGTGATCGTTCTGAATGGTTGTTTAAAAAACTAGGAGTACTTTTAATAGAGAGCTGAGACATGAAATATACGTACAGTAGCTCGACAGTAGAGAGATTAAGATAGAGGTTTACACAAACACTGCATAATTGCAACTCACGAATTGCATCTCTGCGCTAAAACCATATTGAATGAAAATTACAGTTGTGTATCAATTAATCTACACTCCCCTAACGCGACTTGTTTGAAAATAAAAGCAAAGAAACCTTGAGGCAAATGACTTACCTGAAAACCGCCTACTTCACGTCCAAACGCGAACTTCAAACCGCAAACCTGACGGCGGGAACTTGGTCACGTGACTTCTTGGCGTTCGCGGTTCGCGGGAAATGCCGAAAAACCTCAATCTTAATCTCTCTATTGATAGCATTTCGACTTTGCTTGTAACGCGAAACGTATCTTCCTTGTGAAGGGATGGCGACGTTTTCCCACCGAGGGACACGTTGGTGGCGTACTTCTCTTTGCAACTGTTAAGTTTCAGTTAGCCTCATTTTTTTCTTTTCTTTTAAAGATCACAGCTGTAGAATTCACACAGAGGTTGAAAATTGCATCTGTCCTGTAAACCAGGATAACAACAGTTGTAGTGCGATATATATGTTGTTAAGAAACTGCTGGTGGAGCGGGGCGTGCACTCTATACACCTTATTCCAAAATGGTTCCTATTCTAATATGCTTTTGTTTTTATTCAAATCAGCCCTTGTTGCCCTTTCTTAAGAAGGCGAAAGTGAATGACTCTAAATCTCTGCTAAAAAGCCAAGCTTCAAGGGCCTGTATATTTCTGATTGGTGTTGCATTGTCAAGATAGTGACGATTCACAAGAAAATGTCCACATTCGCTGTGAAACATTTTTGAAGACAGCTCGCTCAATTTAGCCACAAGAGATAACTTTAAAGGCCCGGCCAAACGGATCCAACATCATCCAACATTGTTGAATCCAACATTATTGGACGATGTTGCTCAGTGTTGGACGAGGTGGCCAAACGAATGCAACATGTTGGATTCAACACTTGGGCTCGAGAGGTCTGGGTCCAAAAGTTACCCAGAATCCTTACAAAACAAAGGCGCGCCATATTGGTTTTCTCAAAAAATGGCACGCGATCGATCGACTGTGAAGAGGTGTTTAGCCGCTCTTGCTCTGCTTGAAATGTTGGAAGAGGAGGATGATAGAGTCACTAGAAAAGGAAAGACTAGACACTGGATAAAAGCGAAGAGGAGAAAAGGGATATTTTAATAAGCTAGTCAGAGAGTTAATGACTGAGGACATGGTCTCTCTTCCAGTATTTCGATAAGTCTGTCTGCCTCCGAGTCACACCGTCTTCTTGATTTCCCAGTTCTCGCGTTTTCAATAGCTGCTTTGCCCTTTCTTTTTCTATTTGCGGAGAGATCGCTAGCTCTTTCTTCGTTGAGTGATTGAAAACTTTCCTCGTTCGCCATACCGAATATTAACATCAACGTGGCAACGCACGAAGCAAGTAAAAACAGTGAATCATTGCCGTGGAAACAGATACCAGCAAAGTCAGCTTAGTGGGCATGCGCGAGTTCAACAATGTTGAACGCGGTGGCCAAACGAATGCAACATTTTTGTTCACACTTGAGAACAAAAGAAATGTTGGATGATGTTGAAGACGATGTTTGATGGAAATCAAACTTCGTTCAACAACATCCAACATCATGCAACATGGTGGCCAAACGAGTGCAACATGTTGGATTCAACAATGTTGGATGATGTTGCATCAACATGTTGGATCCGTTTGGCCGGGCCTTAATTAATCCAGAATTTTTGTCAGCTTGTGTTAGTGAATGGATAACGCGCAAATTCCTGTATGGCTTTATTTACGGATTTTCGGCCCTGGCTATAACTATGAGTTTAAGGAGATGGTTTTTAACCCTTTAAGCCCCGAGGGGTCTTCCTGTGACGAGTAAAATCGTCTGGCGTTAGCCAGAGTAGAATCTGTAAAGACACTATCGGGGCTTAAAGCGTTAAGGAATGTGGGAAACCAGCGTTTTCTGTCAACGAACGGTAAGCGAAACAAGGAAAAGGTAATGTTGGCCTCATGATAGAGGATCTGCAAATAGAGTGCATTTGTGGTCCTTACACCATCCCCCAATCCATAATATTAACAATCATCTTGATCTTTCCTGGCAATCAAAAAGCAGTCTTAAGGTAACGTTTGTGATCAACTTAGTTAGGAATATAATGACGACTTTGAAGAGATAAATAAAGTCAGTATCTTTTGTCAGAGCTTGTAGTTGTCAAGGGTTCTGCATGGACTGGTCACAAGGAAACACCACTCTCCCCACCCAGGCTTTGATTCCTTGCATTATAAATCTCCCAATAACCGGTAACTAAGAAAGTAGCAGGGCTACACAGTCAATCATCAAACTTTTACCCATCACAATAACTGGATGATAGGGATCGGCAAATAAAGTGCATTTCACGGTGGTTCTTACACCATCCCCTAATCCATGATATTAACAATCATCTTGATCTTTCCTGGCATGCAAAAAGCAGTCTTCAGGTAACGTTTGTGATCAACTTAGTAAGGAATATAATGACGACTTTGAAGAGAAAAATAAAGTCAGTATCTTTTGTCAGAGCTTGTAGTTGTCAAGGGTTCTGGATGGATTGGTCACAAGGAAACACCACTCTCCCCACCCAGGCTTTGATTCCTTGCATTACCTAGTTGCCAAGTCGGCTGATAGAGGCTGCGATGTTTTTTTTTTGTTTTATTGTTCTGTTTTTTTTTTCTTTTTTTTTTTCAGGTACCCTCTTGGAAGACTATTATCCCAATTTCGTTCCATGAAGACCTGGTAAACGTTTCCCAAAAGTCCCTTCACTTTTCAGGGCGATTTCGGGAACAAGAACTCACATTGCAATCTTGATGTTTGTTTCTGCCCATTACAAAGTTAATTTTGATTACAAAAACGTGTGAAAAGAACAGATTTTTAGAGAGAGTGGTTCATATTTTTATGATTGAGGCCTGTAAGGCTCTCGGATCTTTCGAGAAATAGCGCCTGGTGAGAAAACTGTATTCATGAAATATTCGTATGTATAACAAAAAATACTCAGCAGTCCCCTCTTAATTTTCCGAAAATTATCTGAAATCGCCTAGGCTCCGAGCGGACATAAGTTTGGAGTATTCATCCAGCTTCAACCGTATTTTTCCCTTATCTGTAAAGAGGCCAAATATCAGCCAGTTGAAAAGTGCACCGTGAAAGCTTGCAGCCTTCTCCAGCTCCATCGCAAAAAACGGCACGTTGATTACGCATACGGTTCGGGAGGTATGGCCGCTCAAAAACCATGTTTTGATATCCGTGTCGGTTTTTAAAGCGAGTCACTTTAGCTGTGCTCAATCACATTGAACCAAATTACCCCAAGGACTAGTCAGGACGGTCTACTTTCCATCGCAAAAATCCAAAAAGTATGAAGGTGGCATAATAAAGTGCTTATAAGGGCCGTTCATATTCTACGAGGGATTGGGGAGAGAGGGTCATCCTAATTAGGGAAAAGGGGCGGTCACTTGAAAAGTATTTTAGCAATTGTTTTATGCCATAATGTTTTAATCCGAAATGACTTCTCTTTCTTTTGATTGGGGGGGGGGGGGTCATGTGAAAAAAACTGGCAAGCTGAGGGGGGTCCTACTATTTTTAAATGGTGCTTCCCGAATCACACCAGACCCCTCCCTTATAAAAGATGAACAGTCTCTAATATAAACAGCTGTCCTCGTTAGATTTTTTGCCAACAGCTAAAAAGCAACGTACGGTGGCTTTTGAATGTTGTAGAAAGCCATTGACGTTGACTTCCGAAAAAGATTGCTGCTTTTTAAAATCGATCTGTTTATTTTATTTGTACTAAATTTTTTTCGCAAACATTTTCTGAAATTAAAGCTGTGTTTTCACCGAAGTCATTCAGACGGAACATGAACGATTAAACTTCATTATTAACGCACAAGGAGCGTTTGGCCAATCGAAAGCCCGAACGATGAATTTTGATCAATGACGAAAGATCGCACTGATTTTATTCATTTTATTCATCTCAGTCAGGAGCCCATTACCCGGAGCGTGCAACTCCCATACTAGGTTTGTGAAACGACGTTTTCACAAGTAACGTTATTTTTAGATCGTCTCTCCCGCGAATTGGTTTGGGAGAGCCAATCACAAGCTAGTGCATGATTGATATGTAGCATGATAACCGCCTGTAGCGACAACGAACATAGCCGACATACACGAGTCTTCATCGGAGTGTTCGGACAGCATTTCTGACGATAGTCAAGGTATTTACACTGAGAATAGTAGCTCCTATGAGATAACTGAGACAGCGAAAACAACTTTTTTTTCGCGGAAAAAGCCGCTCTAAAAATAACCTTACTTGTGAAAACGCCGTTGCATAAACATATCGCAGTTGCACGCTCCGGGTAATGGGCTCCTGTCTCAGTACGTACAATGTAGAAACGCATCACAAGTGAGCGTCTTGAACGAATTACACTCAATCAATGTAACGCGGCAGGCGTAGCCGAGACGTGCTCTCACCAATAGCATACATAACCGCTTATGTACCTCCCCATGTAAGATCTAGAATCATAATCAACCTTACATTGAGATGTACCGCTCGGAGGTGAAAAGTACTAAGTATGTGTACAATAGCTATGTACTTAAAAGTAATAAAGAGCTATTTACAGGATATCATAAGGCTGTACAATCGCGTCTTTTCTCGGCTGGAAGTAATTCTCAAATTGCTTTTTCAGGTTTGATTTTCATTCTATGTAATTCCTAATATTTTTTGCAGTTTGCATGATAAAAAGGCTGATAGCCTCTGACTCTTGAGAAACCGCAAACCCGCTCTGATCGTTAGCCACTTCGTCCAGGGTGCATCTTGCACAATTTCCACGCCGAAGATACGCAAAGGTAATGAAAAATGAAGTGGTATTGGTAGCGTTAGTGGTAGTGGTAGTGGTAATGTTAACCGGCCCTCTAACTGCGTGAACTGTAACCGTAAGGTTTGGGTTTAGAGCTTTTCTCTGTCAAATATACCTCGTTAAACTTTGTTATCCTGCTTATGATCTGCTGAGCAACCACAGTGGTTAGATAACCATGTCACATAGAAGTCAGGGAGTGTCTGTACGAGTTCCCGAACCCTTGGAGTCTAGCTTCTGTTATAAGTATCAACCTGAAAAATGCAACCTGAAAAAAAGTCAACTGAGCCGTTCTACGACATTCAACTGATAACCAATTAATCAAAAAAGATCAGTGCTTAATCAAGCTCTCTTGAAAGGGGGTGCCGGAGCCTAGGAACAAGACTAAAATGGGGGGTTATCACTCTAAAAATATGTAATGGTGAACAAGGTTGTAATGTTTACATTATGTACCGGAAGTATAACAACCGGATGTTGAGAGTTTGTGCCTGTCCCTACGAACTCTGGGATTATTTCTGTTTCCACGATCCGGGCGCTCCATACTCTCTTTGTGACTGACGTTTTGAATTTGCATTAAATCGTTCGTTTATCGCATGTATCTTGAGTTAGTATTGGAGGCAAACATCACAAAGCTTGCTCCAAAACGCATCGTGAGTCTGAGGAGCATAACCCAGGAAACGACAAACTGCGGAATAAAAATGTAAACTGAAATGCTTATGTCAGTAAAAAATTATGATATAGAGATGCCAACCAGTAGATCGCCCAAAAAATGTGAGAACTTTTCAGGGTCAATCGGGTCTAACGTCTCACTTCAACAGGGTCTAACGTCCCTATCTGTGCCGGAATCTGTAGTTAAGCTACAGAGGAAAAACAAAACAGGTTATACTGAAACTGAATAATTGAACTCAAAACGGTAGGGTAAGTAATGTCCCTGTCAGGGTTCAGATTTCCGGGAAAAATTAGCATGTAGATCTCTGACCACGTTGTCATAAGACCTTAAAGCAGTGTTGTTTTGTTCAAAGTCTGGACTTCCCGTTTGAGCTGTGTTAGTAGCTGTTTGTGTTCCTGACCTGCCTTTCGAGAGTATTGCACATGTTTTTGCAGATATCGTCTTCCAGTCTAGATACACCAAGCATACAAAAATCCCAAACAAATTCTTTGTCATAAATGCAAGTCCCCATTCGCCATGTTTGGCCAGCACAGCAATGCGAATACACAGAAACGATAAATTCTGCAAAATAGAGCTTGCATATACCGCTTGCCTAGCATGTTGCCACGGTCCTTGATTGCACTCAAACTTCTGGCATTCGTGGACGGTTACGGTAGCGTAAACAACCAAAAAGGCAAGTGTGCATAAAACTTGAATTGCCATCTCCACGGCTCCATCACGTGCAACATCAGATTTAACACAATCGTCCGTCGAAAGAAACTCCACCAAGTCAAATATGTCAACAAAATCCAGTATTGCACGTGAGAGAATATCTTGGTCTTTCTTCAGGTTTTCCACTCTCCATTCTCTTTGCACGAGAAAGCCAATAATGAAGAACGCAAGACTTGCCTTGAGAATTGTAATAACAGCATTTAGCCCGAGAAATTCGCTTCCGAGAAGTTGATAGTAGGCCACGCGTGTCAACAACGTGAAGCTACACATTAACATTATCAAAACACCGATTATACATGAAGTGATGGCAAAGGAATCCTTGCAGTACATCAATGGAACAATAACGTTAAAGATTCCTGGCACTATAGCGAAGATCCAATAAAGAGGATTGTTTCTTAAATCAGCGAGGACATATATCAGCCCAACGCTGTAAGCAATCCCGCATATCCCTACGAAAAACCTTCCCGACCAGTACAGGAAGCATCTTCGCCAGCACGTTTTCGAGCAACAATCACAACAGTCACTGCATTCGCAATCGCATTTACAATTTGCCATATTTCGTTCCGTGTCGAGGGACCTTCTTGAAAGCCGTTTCTCCTTTTCCAGGAAACGCATTAGATAAATAGCGAATATGATTGGCGGAAACATGAAACCGCGTTCCTTCAGGTCTAAGGAACGCAGACGCTTCAAGATTTTGTCTTTTCCTGAATTCGATTTCCGTTTGCAATGAGTATTCAAGAAACGTTTAAGACAAACTTTAATAGCGAGCTTCTTGTTACTTGGAATCGTTTTCTTGTCGAACTTGTTATAAGGGAAGTGTTTGTCAAATCACATAACTGGTTCACTAAGAACCCAACTCGAGCTCGTAATGACCGACAAAATCAACCACCTTTTTGCTTGATGACAAACTTTGCCAATGCTCTCTATTTGGGGATGGACCATGTTATTTTTGAAAGGGAGGTGGGAAGTTGGGCAGTTACCTGAAAAATTTCTTGCACAGCAAAATTATAGAAAAAATCGCGCACGGTGGACCACGGGAAGGTAAAAAGAATTCTTGCACAGCCCAAAGGGGAAAAACAATATTTGTAACAAGACAAAACTGCCCGCCCATCCCCCCCTTCAAAAATAAATTGGTCCATCCCTTTTATTCAAACTGCGACAAATATGCCACTTTCATTCATGACTGAATGCAGCCTATTATGTTTCAAACGCCTTTTCAAGGAAATCGTTCTTTAAAGACAAAATAAAGAACGCCTTCAGCTCGTTGTAATAAAACTGAGTTTGGCACTGGAATCTATTAGAAACCGAAAAACCGCACATAAATTCAACCAAAACCGAAAAACTGAAGTGAATCTCGAATAAAACGGAAAACCGAATATAAAACCGAGGTTGAGGCTTGTCAGGTATTCCTCTGTCTCATGACGTCTGCGTTTGGAGGCTACAGTATTTTTAGAACTCCCGCGGCACGGGTTCGGGGCTGAAGCTCGAACCCAGAAACCAAACAGGCAAAACCGAAAGCTGCGTTGGATACCGAAACCGAAAAACCGCTTATATTTTTGGTCGAAAACCGAAAATCAAATGCTAAAAGAAGGGAAAACCAGAAACCGCAGAGGACACAAAAACCGAAAGACTGAAGTTTTTCGCTGCAAAAACAGAAAAACCGGCCTAATAAATAGCCAAAACCGAAAAACCGAAAACCCCAACGCTCCCTTCATGAAGCAATTATCCTGCTCTTGAAATCTTGTGGAGTATCTCGTGATTTTTGCTAAGAAACAGTCTCCAAGGCAGCCGTTGTCTAGCTTGTCACGCAACGCCTCTCTCGTTCGTAGGATACCAATTGTTATATACACAATCGAAATTTCCAAGAATTTTGTAAAAGTAATCATACGGTTTCCAGTTCAATTTGGAACTAATTTGTACGAGTGAGTTGTTCAAAAAACTCTAATTGCACAAACTCACAAGTGCAAATTAATTCCAAATTCAACGAGAAAAACGGTATGATTACTTAAGAGAGTAGAAAGTGGGGGGTTCTAGAACACAAGATTAATTTCAGTCAAATTTGAGTAAAAAATTAAACAAAGATTAATTAGAAAAAAATTACATCAGAAAATTGCATCAGAGATTTATCAGAGATTTTATCAATGATTTTTTGTCGGGATTACAAAAAAAAATGATTTTTAATTGCTATTTAAAAATAAAAAAAATATTGTAAAGATGGAAAAACAACAGTTAAATAGATTAAGTGCTGAGCAATTAAGAAAATTAGTTTACTGGTATAATCCACCAAAAAAGTCATATTATAATACTAAAGCGAAACGTATTGATTTTTTGATTAATATTCCTGAAATATTTGATAACGTTCAAAAAATCATTGATAATATTCAAGAAATTATTGAATCGCTAATTAATACACCAGTGCGTCCAGCAAACCAACCAAATACACCACTTCCAATTCCTAGAAATAATGTACAAAATGATACACTAGAAAAAGAAGATGAAGAATGGGAAAAAATTAAGAATAATGCAAAATCTCGCAAGAGACAAAAAAAGTATCATCGTGAAAAAAGCCAAGAAAGAAATATGAAACAACCAAAACTTGAAACTGAACTTCCAAAAACACAACTAAAAAAAATTTTTTTGAATGGTAAATTATGAAAAGGAGGGTGCAAAACCAAAAACAAAACCCACCCCTAGAAAAAATATTACAAAAATAAAACCACAAAAGCCATCAAACAAAACTTTTAATTGGGGAAATTATTCATTTAAGGTGATGGATAAAGATGAATTTTCCAAAAAGCTTGCAGAATTAACCAATGAAAATGTATTAAAACTTACTAATAATAAACAACAAAAACCAAAAAGACAGGTAAATATATCTGATAGTGTGAGAGATGAATTGAATGAAGAAAAAGAAGAAGAATTCATTATAAAAGAACGAGAGACAGCATTGAATAGATATTTGAAAGTATATAGGATAAATGGAAGGAAAGGGTATGATCCTAAAACTTACCTAAATAAAATAAAAGAAAAAGTTGTGGATTTAATTAATAATAAAAAGAAACCAATAAAAATAAAATTTATATTAACAACTAAGTTAATAAAAGAGTCTCCAGATACAAATCGTATTGAAGAAGAGACACGAAAATTCTTTCATTCACTTACAGAAATAATTAATGATTCAGATGATATATCTAACTTTTATGATACTATGGCTAATCGCATACTAAAGGAGTATGAAAAATATTTAAATAATGGTTATAAATGGAAATTTAGAAATATAATATGTTTTGATATTGGAATAACACCGTACAAACCGCTTAAGGGAAGTTCATATATTATAACACCACCACATTTAGCGGTAAAAAAGGCAATTATTAACCACCAGAATTTTAATGATAATGAATGTTTTAAGTGGGCAGTAACTGAAGCTGTATTTCCAAGAGATAAAAACCCTCAAAGAGTAAATAATGAATTAAGAGAAAAATCAAAGAACTTTAACTGGACTGGAATGGAGTTCCCAGTTTCATTAAAAGATATTGATAAGTTTGAAAGGCAAAACCCCTACTATATTAATGTCTTAGGATATGAAAATGGTTATGTATTTCCTTTAAGAATAAGTGATAATCAATTAGGAGATAATGTAATCAATTTAATTATGATATCAGATGATAAAAATAATCATTACTGTTTGGTAAAGAGTTTAAGTAGACTTTTATCATCTCAAGTTAGTAAACATAAATGTAAGAGACACTTTTGTGTTAGATGTTTTAACTCATTTCAAAAAATAGATTCATTAGAAAAACATACTGAATACTGCAACAAAAATAAAGCAGTTAGGATTGATATGCCAAAAGATAAAAATGGAAATCCTTTATTTATTAAATTCGTTAATTATAAAAATAAAATGCGAGTGCCATTTTTAGTATATGCCGACTTTGAGTGCTATCCAGAGAAAATTGATATAGATATAAGTTGTCTAGATAATAGTAAAAGCTTTACACAAAAGTATCAGAAACATAAACCATCTGGATTCTGTTATTATATAAAGTGTTTTGATGAGAATATATTACCATCAAACTTTGAAAAAATTGTAAGATATACTGCAAAATCTCCAGATGATGATGTAGCACAGATATTTGTAGAATATTTAGAGAGAGATATTAGAAGAATTTATAATGAAATAATAAAACCAAGAAATAAAAAGTTATATTACTATAAAAGGAGTAATATGTCACAAATAGATAAAAAAGACTATGAAAATGCTAAGAACTGCCATATATGTGAGTGTAAATTAGGAGAAGATAAGGTATTAGATCACTGTCACCTTACAGGAAAGTATAGAGGAGCAGCTCATGAAGATTGTAACTTGAATTTCAAGATTCCAAAGTTCATACCTATTGTATTTCATAATCTATCTGGATATGATTCACATTTATTTATTAAGAATCTTGGGAAAACAGAGGGTGAAATAAACCCCATAGCACAAAATGATGAAAGGTATATTTCTTTCTCAAAAAAGATTGTGGTTGATGAATATATAGATAAAAGTGGTGAGCAAAAGATAGTTAAGAGAGAAATGAGATTTATCGATTCATTTAAATTTATGTTATCCAGCCTTGATGGTCTAGTTGATAATCTTACAAAATGTGGAAAGTGCGACGCGTGTAAACAAGGAGATTGTATAAAGAAATACATTGAAGATGGTAAGATAATTAAGTATGAAGGTATTGGTAAATGTGGTCGATGTAAGAATTGTAATTTAGCTGAAAGTAAATGTCTTTCACCATCAGATAAATACCTAAATGAAGTTAAAAAGTATTTTAAAGGTGATGAATTAAAGCTAGCGTTAAGAAAGGGTGTATATCCATATGATTATTTTGACAGCTTTGATAAACTAAATGAAACCCAACTTCCACCAAAGGATGCATTTTTCTCAAAACTAAATGATGAAGAAATAAATGAAGAAGATTACCAACATGCTAAAAATGTGTGGGAAATTTTTAATATGAAAACATTTAGGGAGTATCATGATCTATATCTCAAGTTAGATGTATTATTGTTAGCGGATGTATTCGAAAACTTTAGAGATGTTTGTATTAAAAACTATAAGTTAGATCCCGCTTGGTATTACACCTCACCCAGTTTATCTTGGGACGCTATGTTAAAGTTAACTAAAGTGAAATTGGAGTTACTAACTGACATTAACATGTTACTTATGTTTGAACAAGGTGTAAGAGGAGGTGTATCTCAGATTTCAACTAGATATGCTGAAGCAAACAATCCATATATGAAGAAATATGATCCAAACAAACCTAAAAAATATATAATATATTTTGATGCAAATAACTTATACGGAGGAGGAATGAGTAAACCACTACCTACTCATGGTTTTAAGTGGATGTCTGAGGAAGAGTTTAAAAACTGGAGAGATATACCATGCATAATCGAGGTTGAATTAGAATATCCTGAACATCTTCACGATTTACATAATGATTATCCTCTAGCTCCAGAGAGAATGAAGGTTAACAATGTAGAAAAATTAATCCCAAACCTAAATAATAAGGAAAAGTATATAGTTCATCGAGAAACTCTAAAACTTTATGAAAGTCTGGGATTAAAAGTTACAAAAATTCATAGAGGTATTAAATTCAATGAGTCTGCATGGCTAAAACCCTACATTGATTTGAATACTAAACTAAGATCTCAAGCAAAGAATGATTTTGAAAAAGATTTCTTCAAGTTAATGAACAATTCTGTATTTGGTAAAACTATGGAAAATATTAGAAAAAGGGTAGACATTCGTTTAGTTACAAATAAAGAAGATGCAGAAAAATTAACAATAAAACCCAACTTTGATCATTTTACTATATTTAGTGAAGATCTGGCAGCTATCCATATGAATAAAACAAGATTAACATTTAATAAACCTGTTTACTTAGGTATGTGTATTCTAGATTTAAGTAAAGTAATAATGTATGAATTTCATTATAATTATATCAAAAATAAATATGGAGAAAAGGCAAAGCTGTTGTTTACAGATACAGACAGTCTTGTATATGTTATAGAAACAGAAGATTTTTACAAGGATATAAGTCCAGATGTTAGAAAAATGTTTGACACAAGTAATTACCCTAAAAAACATCCATCAGGTATAGAGACGGGTATGAATAAGAAATTAATCGGAATGTTTAAAGATGAAGCTGGTGGAATGATAATTAAGGAGTTTGTGGGATTGAGAGCGAAGTTATACGCGTATATAACTGAAAATGATGATGAAGTAAAAAAATGTAAGGGAATGAAGAAAGAAGTTATAAAAAAGAAAATAAAATTTAATAATTATAAGGAATGTCTAGACACAGGGGAAAAACAATATAGAAAGATGAATGTAATTAGAAGTCAGTTACATGATGTTTATACTGAAACAATTAATAAAATTGCTCTATCTGCTAATGATGATAAGAGAATAATTTGTAAAGATAAAATAAGTACTTTAGCCTATGGACATTATAGTCTCAAAACAGAATCAGGTGGAAGTTCAGTATCAAATGGTACAACTTGAATTTCTTCTCTTACAAAACCTCGTCTTGGCCCATCTATTAAATAATATAAAACCGGCTGATTAGGTGAAATCACACTTCTAGAAATATCAAAAACTTTAATACTCCAAATAGGATCTGTAGCCCGACTTTTTTCACCACCCTCAAGTTCCCCAGGAGAAAGTAAGTATCTAACTTTAACATAAGATGGTAGCCTAACCTCATCAAGACCAACAACTCGCTTATACTTTTTATGTTCAATATCAACTTCTTTCTGTTTTATAGCCTCGTCAGGTTCTTTACCAGTTATTCTAGTTGGTGTATTATTCAAAGTTTTCAAAATATCAGGTAATCTTTTAACCCATACTCTTGACCTTTCATCACTAATCATTTCTTGCGCATATTGATGACTAAATAATCGTTCACCTAATATTTTGTTTGCTCTTTCGACAAATGATTGAGCTCTATGATTTCCAGCTTCACTTCTCTGTATTTTTACATTATGATAATTCATAAGTTTTGTAACCTCGCCCATAAATTCTTTTCCTGGATCAACCATTAATGTTTTGGGATATTTTAACTTCCTGGAATATATTTTTTCAAAAGCTTTGGATATCTCATGACTTTCTTTTGAGGTTAATGGTTCAGAATCTTTGTATCTCGAGGCCACATCAACCACAACCAATGCATATTTATATGTTTTTCTTCCAACTCTATCATGCGGTAAAAATAATAAATCTGCTTGGTGAATCTGATTAGGTTTATCTACAGTCCAGTGTGGTCTAGGAATATATTTGGGAGCTGGTAGATATATTTGCCAAATTGCCTGTTTTTCAAGCCATCTTTTTACCTCATCTTCACTTACTTTAGTCTTTTCAGCTAATTTAGGAATTGCAGAATATCCTTTCCAATATCCTTCTGTTGAATAATATATTTTAGATAACCTTCGGGATATTTTTTCGTTACTCATTTAAAGATTACTCCGCACTTCCTTAAAATAAATATGACAAACGTATCTGAAAAAATTAACCCAAACAGGATTCCAAGAGATCCACTCGGGTTGAAAGCGGAATCAACATTGAATAGAATTACGCTAAACCCATCCTCAGCTAATCCTGGAGAAACGCTTTACATAAATATTCCAAAACTTACTGATAATTTAGTTATTGTACCAGGAAGTGTATCTCTAGTATTTAACTTGACTGTTGAGGGCCATGAAGATAACACCCTAGTGAATAATGTAGGTAGTAACCTTGTATCCAGACTCAAAGTTCTTTTTGGAGGCGAAACACTACAGGATACTCAAAGATACGATCTATTTCAAACATACCATGACTTATTCTTAACAGAGGAAGAACGTGAGGATAGATTAAAACAAGGCATTTCTTCTGAAAACATGAGGAAACTCAGGACAAATGCGGGTGATAAGGTAGACACAGATGCTAAGGAAGTAGCTCTTGCAGTAGTACACAACACCAAGTATAATATCCTACTAAACCATCCTATTCTCAACGATCATGGAGTTTTCTACCCAAAGTCATTAGATCATCAACTAATCTTTGAGATTACACTAGCTCCAGTTAACGATATTGTTGTTTATTCTGATGCGACTAAGACTCCAACTTATAAAATCACAAACCTTGAGTTGGAATATTCTTGCATAACAAGTGAATACTTAGCTCGTGAGGCACAGGCAGCTTATCAGGTTGGTAAGGGATTCTTTTATGAGAATGTCACTCTACACAAAACTTTCACCATATCAAGACCTACAGACAGCGTTATAAACCAGCATATTAATCTACCTAGAAGGTCAATTACGGGGATATTATGTTTGTTTAAATTACCATACGGTGTAGGGGCGCGAGACTCTGAAAATTTTTTCAATCCAGGTATCACCTCAATTAATATCGATGTTAATGGTGTGCCCAACCGTTTCTACTCTAAGGGAATGGTACCTTCAGACCTATGGGAGTCGGTAAAGAAACGTTTCAGGGGTTCCTCCCGTTGGTCGGTAAAAGAAAAAGATTTTTATAGTAAAAAGTTTGCTCTGTGGATAGATTTGAGAACTCACGCAGATAATGGTATTCATGGAGGGGGTCTGGCCTTAAATAACGCACAAGATGGTGTAAAAATAGAAATGAAAAGAAAAGTTAGTGGGTCTGGCATTATGACTTGTTACATGTTTGTGGTAGCTGATGCTTTAATGGAGGTCATGAATTCAAATTTAAGATCCATCATTTACTGACCATCGAGCAAAGCGCTCCCGGTGAAGCCGAAAAGGGAAGAAATTAGTTAAAAGAAAGACCTGAAGGAAAGAAAAGATGGAAGAATTACGAGAAAAAATTCCTTTCCATTGCATTATAACTGGACCAACAAATTGTGGGAAGACAAAGTACATCATTGATCAGCTAAGAGGTCCATTCCGAAAAATTTTTGATTACATTGTTTTAATATGCCCAACTTATGGCAAAAATAAAACCTATCATAATTTTGCTAATAAAGATAAACATTTCTATGTATTATCACCTGATTCAAGTAACATTGATGAGATTAATGAATTGTTAAATGATTGTCAAACTTTATTTTCCGGAACAAATACATTAATAATTTTAGATGATTGTGCTGTTTCTAATGATCTTAAGAAACGATCAAACAAGTTTATTGATTTAGCATTTTCTCGAAGACATCATGGATTATCAATGTGGGTTCTAACTCAGCAATTAACTTCAATAGCAAAACCATTCCGTGAAAATGTAGCTTGTGTTGTTACTTTCCATAACCCATCACAAAAAGGTATGAAGATGTTTTTCGAAGATTATGGAGGTGATTTAGACTCTGAAACTAGTAAAAAATTTGTAGAACTACTGAAAAAAGAAAAATATTCTAGACTCTGTTTGTGTTTACGTTATCCATTCCAATGTTATTTAGAGATTCCCGAAGTGATTTCCACGTAGTGGGGCCGACAAATCGAGCGAAGCGGAAAGTAGGTTTAAAAATAACCCATGTATTATCACAAAGATGGCAAACGTTGAAGATTATATTAAAGAAAATACCGAGACAAAAGATGAAGTAAAAGATAATAAAGTTGAAATAAAACAAGAATCTCTTTCTATTCTAGCAGTTCTTGGAACAACAAAGGAATATTTAGGGGTTGATATGAGTCTGGGTGATGTAAAAAAATTATCAGAAAAAGATGTAGAAAAATACTATAACCGTTATCAATCGGTAATGGGTAATAAAATTAAAGGTGGTTTAATAGATTCATCTCTTCAATTTGTTTCAAAAGTTATTTCTTTATTTGTTCCTGTTGATGATATAGAATGTCTTTGTAATGATTTGAAGAATGATGACTTGGTTAATCGTGAACTGACAAACATTGTAGGCCTAATAGCATTAAAAGGGGGGAGGTTGGTAGCACTTGCTAGCGGACTATTTCAAGTTGTTAAACACGTTAAATTCAACAAAAATCAACAAGTTACAACTACAACTGAACAGGCTGATAGTGGGTATGATACTGTTCACTAATCCGTTTAAAGATTTCTTAATGATATGTAAAATAATGTCTGAACAAAATGAACAAGTTGAACAAATTACGGCCGATCCCAAACCAGAAAATAAAGATACTAAAAAGAGGGATAAAGATCCTAAAAAAGTAGCAGCAGGTAAGAAATTAGCTGAATATAATAAAAAAGCCAAAGAAGCATTAGCTAGAGAGACCCTGCGAATGAAACGTGAAGAAATGCAAAATGAAAATGGAGAGAGTGAGTCTAATCGGGAAGCGAAAGCAAATCGGACGGAGTCCTCCCCGCGAAGCGGAAGCTGGCTTCCAGAACTATCTTTTACAACCGTTTTATCTATTGTAGGAATAGGGTTTACAGCATTTGATATTTTTATGAGGTACCGTCAAAGCATAAAGACCGGCAAAGCTGAAAATGAGGATAATAAAAATAGAATAGTAGATTTATCTCAAGTTCCACCTACAAGATACGTAGGACCACAAACGCTAAAAATGGGAATGATATGATGTTATTTAAAGGTTTATTAATGATACAGTAAAAAATTATGTCAACTGAAAACAAACTTGTGAAAACTGTTACTGATTCAGCAGTACTTATTGGGTTAGCAGCTGCTGTTGGTTATGTAGCTAAAAAGGCTATGAGAGAATCCTTCATGAATGACCCATCCTCAAGTATCACAAATTATGCTAAATGGCTGGTTGTATTGTCGGGTAGTATGTACCTAAAAACATATTTAGAGGATCAAAAGATTTTACCAAATTAAAGAAACATGGCAACAATAGCAATGATGTTTGGAGGAGCAATTTTGAATGCAACCGCCTTTGTTGGTGGATCGTATCTTGCACGATATCTTTCTGGTGATAAAACAGATACAGAACGAATAAGACATGATAAGGCATTAGAAAATTATCAAAAAGATTATGCTAAATATCAGGAAAATAGACAGAAACTAATTGATTGGAAATTACAACAAAAGGATGCAAAATATCAAGCATCAAAAAATATTTCGAATACAGATGAAGCTTTGAAATTATATAGTCAAATGCATGAACCAAAATTTGCGGATTATTATAGACCTAGTGAAAATCAAAAGATGGGTGAAATGGCATATGTAGGTGGTGGTATGTTGGCATTGGGGTATGCAGCTAGTAAATTATTTTAGGTTATCGTATATGTTTAATTTGCTTCGCGGCCCTAAGGGGTCTAAAGATTTCTTACTGATGAGTAAAAAATCATGGAAGAAGAAGAACCATTAATACCAAAATTTGAAACAACTGATCTAGATGATGATGATGATAGAGAAAAAATGGAAATGGAACCAATATCATCCACCACTAGGGTAATTAACCCTGATGATGCGGTGGCAGAAACATCGTTTGACGGTGTGAGAGGTGATGATAAAGAACCTCCACCGATTAATGAAAGTGAAGAAGACAATAGGTCACGAGCTTTACAAAAGATAAAAGAAAAGTTCTACAATTTCGACCCACTAAATTCACCATTCGCTGCAAGAATCGATGATGAGGGGGCGGTATGGGTTATATTGACTGATAACCCTAAAAGTATTGAACATTTAATCATTGACTCTAATGGGGATTTGGTAAAAAATTTTGAAACACTTCCTGTTAAAATTAAGAGAGCACTTGGTATTGATTCTCAGTCACTTATTATAAATAATGATAAACTAATTAATGATTTGAATGAAGCTAATAAAAAAATTAGGGATTTAAATAATGTAATAGGTGAGTTAAGCTCAGTTGTAGAAACAGGTCAAAAGGAGATAGAACAATATGTTACAATTGATAGAAAAGAGTTGAGAGCTATAATTGAAAAACAACAAATCAGAATTGCGGAAAGTGAAAGCTATTTAGATGCAGCTGTAGAACAGAAGGTATTAGCTAAAACAGAGGTTGAAAAACTTAAAGTTGAATTAAAACAACACAAAGATGAGTTAGAAAAAAATAAAAGAGGATTATCAAATTTAAAAAATCTAGAAAAAAGTAGAGATCGTTTACAAGATAGGGTTAATAAATTTGAAGAACTATCTAGAAAGAAGATAATTTTAAATCAAGAACAAATAGCTGATATGGAGAGTAAAAATGAAGAAATACTTAAAAATCTACCATTACGGGAGCGATTAAAATATATCTTTAAAAAGTATGGTTTTACAGTATTTGCAGTTGTGAGTGCTGTTGGTGTAGTAATTGGTGTTATAGTTTCTAATATTTCTAAAGGTCTAACAACATTAGGTAAAGGTGTGGGAAATGGTTTTAAAGCTATTGGTAAGAAACTTGGTGAAATATTGCCAGGAATGGTTGGAGCGATTGTAAGCTTTCTGTTCAAAACAGCTGGTGAGGTCATTGGCTTTTTAGGTAGGAATGCTTGGCTTTTGATAATGGCTGTGGTTCTATATTTTGTGGAAAGGGTAAAGAAAAGTCGATAACAAAAAGGTCTAAAGATATCATGTTGATCAGTAAAATACAATAATGGATGACTACAATAGAATTTATCCTAATTTGCCTGTTAATTCAGACCCGAGTTCCTCCTTTCAGACGATTAATTTCAGACTACAAAAGTCATGCGAAGTACTACAAAATCTTGAGAAGGAAATTAAACATTACGAAGATGTTAGGAAAAAATACAATAGAGCGAGAGGTATATTTACAAAAATAAGTGTTTTTAGTGGGGTTTTTTCAGTTATTCTATCTGCAAGTGGGGTTGGAACCTCCCTTACTGGTTTTGGTGCTGCTGTTGGTATCCCATTAGGAGCAGTGGGAGGTATTTGTGGGGGAATATCGGTTGGTTTCGGTTCAGCTTCTAAACGACTTTCATATAAAGTTAGTAAACATGAACAGACAGTTTCTCTAGCAAAAGCAAAAGTAAACACCATTCACGACTTGGTTTCAAAAGCAATGAAAGATAATGCAATATCCGACCAAGAATTTTCTCTAATTTTATCAGAGGTGGATAAGTTTGAAAAATTAAAACTCGAAATCCGCCAAAAAAACAGGAAAGATACAGAAAAAAAATTAAATATGAATCAGATAAGAACAGAGGTTCGAGCGGAAATATTAAAAGAACTGACCGCACGTTGAAAATTTCATATGAGAGAACTGATGTAGGATGGAATTGTTATGCTGGTGTTAAAAAAGAGGTGATTTAAAAGCAACATGTTATGAACAAAAAAATGTCATTATTCAATGATTTCAGAAATATGTACCCAAGGGCTGATATAAGCCATTTCACATTTGTACCTGATTCTTATGGTGGATATATTAAATGGCAAGTTGATGGTACAACAATAATGTCAAATGATGATCCTACTGGAAAAACATGGACTGATAATATTTCACCCCGTTTGAAAAGAATTTTGTGGAAAGATTTAGGGTTGAATGGTCCTTCTGGGTTTACCTCTGATGAATTGAGTTCATTTCCTGAAAGTTTAACATTAACCAATAGATCTTATCCTATACCAGCTGTTAATTTTGATGACTTTTCAACTGATATAACAAAAATGCTAACCTATCTGGATATATACGTGTCAAATACTAAGAAATTTACAGCAAAGATGAGAAACATATTTACATCCCAAGTTGTGACTTTCAAATTTGGAAAGCAGAGTAGAAAATGGTTGAATGGCCCTGATATGAATTATTGGCCACAACAACTTAACTTTGCAGTTTGGTGTGCGACATCTGGTTGTGGGATAAGTCCTTTTGAAAGTCTAAATTATCCTAAAGTAGTAAATAGCTTCATACATTTTCATGTGTATTTCACAATAAGGCGAATATTATATGAATTAAGTCTTCCCTTACCTGATGAGAACCCTTTTGTTATAAATAATAATCCATATAGTAAAGTTGCATATCAACGATTGTGTGCTGAATTTGGGGTTAGTAATAATTCTGACTTTAGATGGAAAGGTGGAAGAAATGGAGGGTTAGGAGATATATTCCTTGATTACGGTGCAGGATATCATGGAAAAGGTGGTGGATACCAAAATGTACATATTGTAAGGAATTATGATGTTGAAGCAGATAAATGGCCTGGTGAAGGTGGTAAATTCGCTGATGAAGGTGGTAAGAAAGAAAAAGGTAATTTAATTTCATTTATCCGTAATGATGATTTTGCTGATTTCAAATATGCCTGGTTTATCCCAACAAATGGACATGGGCTCACTAAAGCTGGCCTTGGTAGATTGAATCGATCTGCTGAAGCTTTTGTTTACTGTATATTGGGAGCACAAGTTAACACTAGAAACTCGATTTACGGTAATGGCGGTGGCGCAATCGAAACACAACAAGAATTCTTGGCTTTATTTGAAAGTAGTGTGATCGAAAATGACATTTCTAATTCGATTCAAAGATATCAATTAGCTGTACAAGAAGCGAAATTACGGCTTGATTTAGCTATTGCTCCTGGTGTATGGTTGATGCCTAGTAATATGATAATCAATACTGAAAGCGTGACAGGTTTTAACAATAAACTCATGAAAGCGAGTAATGATATGAATTTTGGTGTGAATAATTCCCTAAACACTGAAGCAAAACAGGTTGGAATAAGTCATAACTTAGGATCTTCAAAGTTAAAGTTACCTCATATAACTGAAACGAAGAAAACCCCGAAGGAACCAAAACCATCAATGAAAACAGACTCGATGAAACAGGAAATCCACAGTACCAGCTCCGCTGAAAATAATATTGACTCAACGCAGCATGAAAAGAATATATTAGCATTTATAGTTGTCGCGGGTGGATTAGCGTGGTATCTATTTCGGTAGATGACTGTATTTTTTGGCTTACGAGTAAGTCGTTTTTTATCACAAGTTAATTAACATAACAATTTTTACCAGCTTACGCGTAAGTCGATTTTTATCACAGGCGGTTATTATAGAAATTTAAAGATGAATACGGTGTAATCAAACAAAATGTTAAGCATAACAATGTATGAGTCTGAAACTAGGATTTATTTAGATCCGCCGCTGAAAAATCTTCGGGAGATACAACTCCTGGATTGTAATATACAAACCAAAAGATTGATTAATTTCAAGGATAAACAGATAATATTCAATGATAAGAATCAGGGATTCATAATAATTCAACCCGGTACATATTCTCTTCGTAATATTCAATCAATCTTTCTTAATGATCCTGATGGGGAAAAGATAACAATAATTGAGACTGATACTGTTGACTATCTATATTCAAATAAGAACTTCAAAATTAAACTTACGAGAGGGTTGGGTTTTGGTTTAGGAGTTCCTGATGTCATAAATCCGGGTAAATTATACCCCATAAATATTCAGATTAAGGAACCACTGAGACTTATGTGTAGTATAGTTGATAATAAGTATTCATATATGAATAAAAATAAAAATGGAGAACTTGTTAAACTCTCACCATCAAACCTACTTGCAAACATTCCCTCAAAGGATTATCCAACAATTCCAGTTCGAAAATATGATTCTCTAATTAACCACTTTGATTTAACCATATTAGACAATGAATGTAAAAAACTTGATCTTAAGGGTTCTCCTATAACTTTTAGTTTAAGATTTATGTAAATTTCAGCGTAGATGGTCCTTCAGGTCTTTTTTTTTTTTTTTTTTTTTTGTTATATAACACTTACCTGAGTTATATAACTTAATGACATTCTTGTTTTTCATAACATTCTTTACAAAATGCCTTCTGTCTAGTGTGTTCACATATTTGTGATCCTCCGCATAACTTACAAAAATTTCTTTGTTTTCCATGAACACATATTCCTTTACCCCCACATTCTTTACAACGTGCCTTCTGTTTTTTATGTATACATATTTGTGATCCTCCACACTCTTTACATTGATTCCTTTGTTTTTTATGCTCACATATTTGTGACCCTCCACACTCTTTACATCTTGATTTCTGCCTTTTATGAATAGTTTTAGGTTCTGAAGTGGGTGTGGGAGTTTGTTTCTGAAGATTTTTCATCTCATCCATAACTTCTGGAACAAGTGTTTGTTTAAGTTTAGGCGGTGTTTCAGGATTAAATACATTAGGTAAGTCTAGAAGTGGGGTTGATAAATTTGCTTCAGGTGGAGGTGGAATTGGCAGAGGAGTATTCTGATCGGTTCTATGTGGATTGGTATTTAATGATTCAATAATTTCTTGAATATTATCAATGATTTTTTGAACGTTATCAAATATTTCAGGAATATTAATCAAAAAATCAATACGTTTCGCTTTAGTATTATAATATGACTTTTTTGGTGGATTATACCAGTAAACTAATTTTCTTAATTGCTCAGCACTTAATCTATTTAACTGTTGTTTTTCCATCTTTACAATATTTTTTTTATTTTTAAATAGCAATTAAAAATCATTTTTTTTTTGTAATCCCGACAAAAAATCATTGATAAAATCTCTGATAAATCTCTGATGCAATTTTCTGATGTAATTTTTTTCTAATTAATCTTTGTTTAATTTTTTACTCAAATTTGACTGAAATTAATCTTGTGTTCTAGAACCCCCCACTTTCTACTCTCTACTTATTATAATTTAAACATGAAAAAAATCGCCTGGAGGAAGTGCCGGAAGATCTCATTGCGGACAGGATGTGAGCATTTGAAGCGGATTTGACACTTTATTTACTGATTGGCTGATGAAGATCAGCTGATAACGCTACGAACTCAATGCGGTTCGCTTAAAAATAAAGAATATCATAATCCAGAATATCAATGGCCGTTTTTATGCTAGAGACGTTAAAGTCGTCTTGAGACGACTTTAACGTCTAGTATAAAAACGGTAAATAAGACAGACGCATTTAATGTCTGACAGCTTTAACGTCTTCTGTTAAGTGCGTCGTTTAGACGCATTTAACAGACGACTTTAACGTCTCAGACGTTAAATGCTTCTAGCATAAAAACGGAACGCCCTTACTGGGACGCATTTAGCCCTTACTCGTCCACAGACGACTGGCTCTTTGGCTAGTTGGTCCTCTATCTCGCCAAGCTGAAACGTTGCTCAATTTGTACGCAAACGTTTTTTGAACGCAGTATCGTCCCAATTTTGGTAACCATTTCTCCACCACGAGGAACTCGTTTCTTCATCTACGCTTCGTCCTTTCTTTGCTTTGGTCTCTTCATAGCTACGGCACACGTGCCAAGTGCCTGAGCCATATCTAGTTCTCCGTCCATGGATATCCTGCAAAAGCCGTTTTCTCGATTGACTTTTCTTCTTTAAAAAACATTTGTATTTCCATATCTTGCCTGTTTTGGCGACGTCGAGTAATGGACTAAGAAGTTGTAATTCCGCCATGTTTATTTTATTCGTATATTCGCGCGCTTCAAGTTTATTTGGCGCCGATTTTGCTCGTGTCCAGTGTCTTCCGAGGATAGAATCCAGTCTTTTTCAGAAGAAAAGTTTTTTTTTTTCTGTTAGGTCGTCTACTTTTATGCGTTCCGTTTTTATACCAGACGGCTTTAACGTCTCAGACGTTAAATGCGTCTGGACGACTTTAACGTCTCTAGCATAAAAACGGCCAATGTGTAATTTGCACTGGTGTTACATTTTTTGAACTGCATGGTGTTACAGTTGAACTGCACTGCTCTCAACCAATCAGAATCGAGTAATTTTTTCATGAGGATATTAAAAAAATGAAAGGTTCATTCGCATATTTTTTACCGTATGTGATATGGGGATTTCTGGTCATGAATATACTTGTGGATCACATGGTAATAACTAATCAGGGTCAAACAGGGAATTCATTCTGAGGGTAAATGCGAGTGCTTCGTTAACAAATCACTCCAACAATTCCTACAGAATCAATGCCACTTTCACTGTTTGAACTACTGAACAAGTACTGCACTGAGGTAGTTTGTTTCACAGACTATGCAGTGTGATTTTGACTTTTCATGTGGTTATGTTTGTTTTATTAAACAGTGTTGTCCCAACTTTGGGTTAACGGTGCGGATCCTAACAAGCTATTTTGGAAATTACGGAGAATCTGAACTCAGCAACGAACAAATTACCTGTGGCTTATTTCTCGCATTCTCTGCAGTTAACCATGACAGTCTGCTCTCTAAATTATATTCATCTGGAATACGTGGAGCTCCATTTAAATGGTTTAACAATTAACTACTTATGAAATTCCACTCAATATGTAAAAACTGATGAATTTGAATCTAGTATGGAAGGTATTACAAGTGGAGTTCCTCAGCGTTCAACACTTGGACCGTTGTTACTCTTGCTTTATATTACTGACTTGCCATATCCACTCCTCTTACAAGCTTTCTTTTGGAATATTTGCAGATGATACTAATATTTTCTTTATCAGTAATAATGCAAAGGAGTTTCAATCTACAATGAATGAGTAGCTTAAGTTAGTTCGGCTAAAATACTATGTTATTAGTAAGTTATCTGTAAATGTTAAGAAAACCAATTATTTAACAATTATTCACCGGCGAAGGCGAAGTGATCATCGGTGAATATTCACCGAGACGAAGACGAGGTGAATATTCACCTGTGGCGAATAATTCTTTTAGTATAAATACACAGGTGATTATTTCAAAAAAAGAAAAGAAAAAGCATTGTACAACAGGAAAAAATTTTATTTCATCAAAAGCACGCGAACGACTGACAGCCACTTTGTTCGTCGAGGTGATTTTCGGCTGATAATCCGGGATGTCGAACCAATCAGAGCGCGCGATTTTGTATAATCACCTGAGTATTTATACTAAATGCTAATAACATCATAAAAGAAAAAAATAGACTTTAATATCCAAAAATTTGAATGGAAAAGCTATATCAAATATCTAGGTAATATTATAAACATTGATGAGCATCTACAGTGGGAACCCCAAACCAAATATGTAAATAAAAAATTAGCAAAGAATACAGGTATAATTAATAAGTTAAGACTTTATCGTGATCTCTATATGCTTAAACAGTTATATTAAAGCCGTATCTATCCAGATTCAACTATGGTCTTGCTAGCTGGGGTATTGCTTGTAAAACCAGGTTAAACAAAATTTGCACTAAGTAGAATAATGTATACGCAGCATGTTCTTTGCTCATGTACGAGAACATGTCAACCCCTATGACAACCTTTTCGGAATTTTAAAATATTTACAAACTAAAAATATCACTCTTCACATATAAAACTAGAAGGGCACTCGGTAGAGCGCATACTTGATATTACACTCATCTGGATCTGAGATCCGGAGTTTAATCCGGATAAATCCCAAATTTTAATCGATTGATCCTGGGTATATTTGCGACCTTTCCACCAAATTTGGTGCAAGTCCGTTGATTAGTTTTTGCGTAAAACGATTAAAAGACAGACAAACAAACAGACAGGCGTGAAAACATAACCTCCTTGGCGGAGGTAATTTTAAAAGAATGATAAAAGTAATACCCCAGTCGAACTATTGAATATTTTTACACCTGCATCAGAGATTAAAAATAAAAACTTCTGTGAGCCATCAGAACGCACTAATTATGGCTTGTCTGCATTTAAATTCTCCGCGGTATTTTTTTTTTTACTAGTGTTCTCTGGTACTTATTGCTTTGCTATGCACATAGGGGTAGAAATCCATAAGGTTTGAAACGTGTACTGAACTCGAGTTCACAGCTTAAAAGTCCAGATTCAATATTTCCCAAGTACCACATCTTTAAACTGTTTGCCCCAGTCTTTGAGCTTGCTGTCACTGATTGGTTTATTTGGTTTCTCTGGCTTTCCAAATATGGTATTAGTAGATTGAATTTGGACAAGCTGCGGTTGAAGACATTCAAAGGCAGTTGCACATTTCAAGTCTTACATTGTTACATTCTATTTCACATTCACATCAAAGCAAGCACTGTGACCATTGCTGTAAGGCTCAGACGAAATAAGAACTCTTCGCAATTTTTAACTTTCTTTGCTAGTATTCCTCAAACAAAATAGTAGCTGTCCTCATTAAACTTTGCAGTTTACCGACTTCCTCGTGAAGATGTGACACTCGTACTGGACACAGATTAACAGAGTTTATTACTGTTATTGTAAATCCCTTTATTCGAACAACGTTAATAAACCTTACATTATAATTACAAACGAGACAGTTTTTGACAATCCTTCATTTATCCTGTTACAAAAGACACAGGTTCACAATTAACCCTCGTAGACTAAACGATAAAAATTCCAATAACCGTTAGCCATGTCGGCTGGTAGAGGCTGCCATGTGTTTTTTTGTTGTTTCATTCTTTTGTTTTTTCTTCTTTTCTTTTTCAGGTACCCTCTTGAATTAACCCGGGAATCGTTCCATGAAGACCTAGCGAACGTTTCCTAAAGGTTCCTTCACTTTTCAGGGCGATTTCGGGAACAAGAACTCGCATTGCAATCTTGATGGTGCCTGATGAGAAACCTATATGCATGGAATATTCGTATGAGCCAGAAAAGCATTTTTACCTGTTAACAAAAAAATACTCAGCAGTCCCCTCTTCCGTAAATTATCAGAAATCGCCTAGGCTCCGAGCGGACATAAGTTTGGAGTGTTCATCCAGTTTCAACCGTATTTCTCCCTCATCTGTAAAGAGGCCAAATGATCAGCCAATTAAAAAGTGCACCGTGAAAGCTTGCAACCCAACCTCGTTCCCAGGGTATATTCCCTGGCTTTGGGGTGGGGCGGGAAAAGACCCTGGGAACGAGGTTGCTTGCAACCTGTTAGATTAGGATTGCATTTCCACGTGAACTGTCTCGTTATCGGAATTTTGATTGACATTTAGGAAATGCCCTCTTTTTAGGATTAAGTTTCACCTTTATGTTTTTCGACTCTCTCTCTCGGAATGTAGTTCGTGTTTCGGATCATTATTAAACGGTACGGTTTACCAGGGAAAAGGTCTGGAAGTTTTCTTTTGCGATTATTTTTCACTCTAACATTTTGGTGCCGAGACCCGGGAACCTCAGAAGAAATGGAGTGATACGAGGTTCACAACTTGAGAGGAATGTCGGATTTAAAGAAGAAAATAAGGGTGAGGGCCGGTCATAAAGCCTATGTGACCAAAACTATATCAGAGGTAGGGAAAGTTATCGGTTGTGGCGGTGAAGTTGATTTGAGAAAGTTAAGGTCTCTACAGTCAATTCTGCGGGACAAGCTCACTGAAATCAAAGCTCTGGATCGTGAGATCGTCGAAGAATCGGGAGAGGAAAACATTGATAAAGAGGTGGCAGACAGCTGCGAATTCGCGACTTGTATTTACGATTGCATTGAGGATATTGAGGTCGTCTTTCGGGAAAACGAGTGTGTGGGAAAAGAAAGTCCGGCGGCAACACCCCAATTTTCTGCTCATGGGTCCTCAACAAATCAACAGGTAACGCAAGGGCAGGTCAAGCTCCCCAAACTGAAATTGAAAAAGTTCTATGGCAACCCAGTGGAATGGTCGCCGTTTTGGGACTCGTTTAACTCAGCTGTGCATCAAAACCCTAGGTTGAGCGAAGTAGAAAAATTCAACTATTTAAAGTCTCTACTCCAAGGTCAACAGGAGAAAACTACAAGGAGGCGATCCGCCTGTTGACAGATCGGTATGGAAATAAGCAAGTCTTGATATCTGCACACATGGAAGGCTTATTGAAACTGCCAGCGACCACGTCAATTAATGAAACCAAGAAATTGAGAGACATTTACGACAAACTTGAATCTCACGTACGAAGTCTCCACAATATCGGCATTAACTCAGAGACGTACGGAAGCTTTCTTTCTCCTGTGATCATGTCGAAGATTCCAGAAGAGTTGAGAATCGCGATCACGAGAGATCTTTCAACAGAGGAATGGGATTTGGAGCCTATGTTAGAGATTTTTCGAAAGGAATTACAAATACGCGAGAAGTGTCAATTTATTCCGGGACATGTCAGCACCCGAGAGCCCCGAACTAATTATCTGCCCAAGCGACACGCAACCTTTGAGCCATCATCGACGACATCTGCCCTCTTCACAGACGGAATCCCTCAGGTACAACGGAGTTCTTGGTGTACGTATTGTAAAGGCCCATATCCCTCTTCGAATTGCACTGTGATGACCAATGTTGCAGCCCGGAAGCAGTTTATTCGACAGAAAGGCAAGTGTTTTATATGTTTACGCTCCGGTCACGTGGCGCGTCGATGTGTTAATGGAAAAAGCTGTCATCTCTGCGGTCAGAAGGGTCATCATCCTTCCCTATGCGAGTCACTGGGGATATCAAACCGTAGCGTTCAACAATGGAAGGCCAGTGGCGAGGAAAGTCGAGAAACTCCGAATCTACCAGCCCATACTTCAACTACAAATATGTTCATCGGTGCAAAAAACAGCGTTCTCCTCCAAACGGCCAGAGCAAACATCTACAAACCAGATGATAATGAGACTCCTGTCAACGCAAGGCTAATCTTTGACAGCTGTAGTCAAAGAAGTTACGTCACAGAGAGCCTACAGAGATTTCTCAATTTGCCAGTTTTGGGACGGGATACGCTACTCATTAAGACGTTTGGAGAGCCAATAGCAAAGCTAAGAGAGTGCGATATTGTGCAGTTGGCAGTA
Source organism: Ricordea florida (assembly GCA_949710005.1). NCBI lineage: Eukaryota > Metazoa > Cnidaria > Anthozoa > Corallimorpharia > Ricordeidae > Ricordea > Ricordea florida. Next base: position 41,089,014 of record OX453273.1, read on the forward strand.
GAGTCAAAAGACGGAATGAAGATTTACATCTCCGCGTATGTAGTACCCTTAATTTGTACGCCAGTGAGCAATCAAATGGTGGAATTCACGCAGACGCACTACCAGCATCTACAGAGTTTAGAATTGGCAGATAGCACGCAAGGTACTGACGAGCTAAGCATCGACCTCTTAATCGGAGCCGATTTCTATTGGCAGTTCGTCACCGGAATCACTGTTCGTGGTCAAGAACCAGGCCCCGTGGCGTTATCTACCAGACTCGGCTATATCTTATCTGGTCCAGTTGGAATTTCGCCTTCGAGTCCTGAAAATTCTATAGTCAACTTCACGGAGACCCATGTCCTTGAGATTTGCACCTCTGTATATGATGAGAAGATAGCCCTTGATCAGCAGGTGAGACGGTTTTGGGATTTAGAGACTTTAGGGATCAAACAAGAAGAACCAACTGTCTATGAGAAGTTCATCGCAAATATTAAGCATAATGGGGATAGGTACGAGGTCAAGTTGCCCTTCAAGGAATTCCACCCAATTCTACCAGACAACTATCAGCTAAGCAAGAGAAGGATGGAAACACTCTTAAGAAGACTCTCTTCCAATAACAACTTTTTGTCCGAGACGTTCTTTACCGAGAAGTTGATAGTAGGCGATGTGTGTCAAAAGCGTGAAGCTGCTCATCAACATCAAGAGAACACCGATTGTGCACCAAGTGATGAACGGAAAGCCATTGCAAGCCTTACAGAAGGCCGAGCATGGAAATATCAAATTAAAGACTACTGGCACTATAACGAAGATCGAATAAAGAAGATTGTCTTTTAAGCGAACGAGAAGACATATGAGCCAAGAGCTGTACACAATCCCAGCAAGGACTAATAACTTCCCAATGCGAAGGAGCCAGTTACGCCAGGACTCCTTTGAGCAACGATGGCAACAATCGCTGCATTGACTGTTGCATCCACAGCATGAAATTCCTTCCTGTTGGCTGTTTTGCGCTAATTGTTCAGTTGAGTTTGTCATATTTCACTCCGGCGGTGAGCAAAAAAGCCAGTTTCACTCCAACAACCGTTTCTCTTTTTCTAAAAAACGCATTAGATAGCAAGGAATACGATTGACTGGAAAATGACGCCTCGCTTTCTGTTTCCAAGAAATTATACACCTCGAATTCTCTCCTTTTGAAGGAACGCAAACGTTGCAAGATTTTGCGTATTTCTTCTTGAATTTCACTTCTGATCACAAAACGTATACAAGAAACTTTACAAAGTTTAAAAGTGAGTTTCCTGTTATTTGGAATCATTTTCTTGCCAAAGGGTAGTACTTGTAGCAGTAACCTAATAATTCAGAATGATTGACAATGTGCAAGGTAATTGAATATTTAACAATTATTCGTAGAAGTCGTGGTCAAAAGGGCAAAATATTTACCAAGCTGCGAAGCAGCGAGTTAATATATTCCTAAGGCCACTATTCACAGAAGAAAATGAAGGCTTGCCCGATTCCAGATGAGCGAACTAAAACTGAACGCAGAGCGGAAAGACCAGCTAGAGGACTATTACGTGAGGATGGGACATTGCAGAGAAATGCGATTACAGCGTACACGAAGTCATTCGAGACCACTTGATTCGCACCATACGTCACAAATAACGCAGCAAACTATTGGCTGGAAGTCACGCTTATGGCTCCACAAGCGACCCTCCTTTGTATGGCGAGAAGCGGTGCGTGACGAGTCAAGCAACTGTGGTAGTGTTTGTTTTACTATATTTTCATCTATGGATCCATGTCCCTCCTACAGTGTGGTTCTACCTTTTTCACTTGTGGATCAAACCATGCAGTGTGACCATTATTTGTAAAGCTACTGAACAGTACTGTACTGTGGTACTGTTTGTTTTACTATACAGTGTGGTTCTAACTTTTTCACTTGTGGATTAAACCATGCAGTGTGACCATTCTTTGGAAACCTACTGAACAGTACTGTACTGTGGTACTGATTGCTCGACTATTTCATGTTCTGATCAAAGAATGCATTGTGGCCACTGTTAGAAGGTCACTTAACATCTTTGCAATACTACTTGTTTCTTTTGTATGCTTATTCCTCAAAAAAAAAATCGTAGGTGATCTCATAAAAACGTTTATTTCCTTTTAGGTGAATATTTGGCTCACAGGACACAGATTAACTGCAAATTTTATCACTGTTATTATACTGAAATCCCTTTACTCGAAGAACTTAACACTTATTACTGGGTTGCCATGGCAATGGCAATCCAGTATTAAAATGGGGTTGGGTTTTTTTTCTCCGTGAGAAATTGCAATTCTTGCGCAATATTGCCTATATAAGGCTTAGCAAAGACGCCGCCGCTGTGTGATTGGCTCGGCATGGACATCGCCATAACAACCTGATTGAAGTAAGCACGACCGTGAAGAGAACGTGAAAAGTTTTATGTGGACTCCATTCGCCTAAGTGTTTTTCTTGTGTAGAGCTGCTCTCTTTTCGAGCTGTTAACTCGATTTATTCACTAAATGACTTTATTAGTGTCTATGTTTGCTATTCCTGGATGTGTTTTCGTGCGGGAGAGTGTTTTGTTCTTTAAACGTTGAGGTCTGTGGTGTTAGCGATTCCCTCGGTGAAAGGATTCACATCTTTTCTGTTGGAAATGTACAGCTTATTTTTAAGAATTGGTTCACGCTTAGCAGACCACGTCCATCGAGTTCATGAGTCGATCCACGCGGGAAGTTTGGAAAGCAAGAGTGTGGCTCGCTGTGACATCACGGTATTATTTTGAATCCGAGATAACAAGCTGGTTACGCACGTCAAAATACGATACTTCGTCTTAACTTGACTTCTAAAAGCGATCAAATCGAAAACATCGGGGGAAGCATTCTCATAAAGTGTTCATTTATATTTATAGCGTTGGATCCTCTATACTGTACAAAAACTACAAAACCCGATATATAATCAACTGGAGTAAAAACAGTCCGGTGGTATGCAGCTTCATTGAATTTCAAAATCATTATTTGCGACAACACCGAAACCGGCACATACCCACCAATTTAAGGAACTTATCTATTTCTGGTGAACTTCACGCTTTCAAATAAAATGTTGAACCTCGAAAACGGGTCAGAGGAAGGGAAGATGCCAAGTATTCACGGCTGGGTTTGTGCTGTCGTGTCACGTTTCAGGTTTCACTTTCCCCATAAAATAAAACACGTTCGTCAATGTTTACCACAAATTTGTCAATTCTACAACGGCATCTCCATTTTAAATATCGGTTTCCAGATAAAGCCTCGGGAATGACGGATTACCTTTCATGAACGTTGAAAAACTAGACGCTTTCGGGAGCGTTCACTCGGGCTACATTTTATAATACGGCTAAACGTGAATGTCAGTTTACGCGTTTTGTATATATTGTATACTATATGGCTGGTTCCACGACCGCAAAAAACCAACTAGACTGTATATCGCACCGCAATTCTTGTCGACGTCGTGTTTAACCTGAGCGATTTTATCGGAAAGATGTCTAAGGTTTAACAGAAATTTCAGTAATAATTGTGTTTGTTTACTTATCCGATTAATGTTGAGCAATCAGCTTTCTTGGTTCCCACGGTAGAAAAACAATTGTGAAACCTGATGCCAGTTATCGAAGGTGAAAAAGCGATATGTGGGAAAAACAACAATATTACACCTCAATCGGATATACTATTCTTCCGATTTAGCCTTTTTGGCCCTGTTCCCGCTAATTCTTTCCACACGAACACGCAGGCAAGAAAAAAAGTTGAGTTTGGATAAGAAAAGAATCCAGACATGGTTTTGAAAAGAGGCCCGAGGGAATGCGGAATGACAAAGATAGTCTCCGAGTTAATAGCTTTGTTAGCCGTTTTGCGGTCATAATTACCAAGAACTTTATTATAAACAAACAACAAGTTAAATAGATTTTAGAAACAGTCTTAAATAACATTGTGTCTAGCAATCCTTTGTAACGTCAACCGTTTCACCTGCAAGCGTAATCTAACTTTGAGCGTTATCAAGCTTTTGTTGTCAAGTCTTTGTCTTACAACTACTTTCCACGCGACCACGCATGAGACAGACCGTAATTGAGAAAACTTCATCCAAAAATGTTACCAAAATTTAAATTAGATGAAAAAGATCCCTTATATAACCTCCTTTATTCGCCTAATGTTGTCTTGAACAAATTGTTGACTCGAGGCATCCAACGACGCGTCTGTCCTGTCGCTGTAAAAAATTCGTGTATTAACTTCAGCTTTTGGATCCCAATGACAACAGTAGCTGACAATACAGCAGTTAGTAGTACTCATGTGCATAACATTGGCTTTCAAAGATAGTTCAGAGTTTATCGCAGCTTCATAGTTTGCTTTCATGGCTATCATTTAGTTCTCTTTGAGTTCGCGGAACGACGTGGCCGAAAAGTGCTCACTGTTGTAGTTTTGGGTAGGTCTACCGCGAACGGCGTCTGCGTTTGTAAAAGCGATGTGAGCATTCCAAGGAGAAACCCGAACAAAAGCAGGGCACACATCTTTCGCATCCAACATCGACGGTGCAATAACTTGATGACCCCGTGCGCAGCTTTGTTTTCATAATAGCAATACCCAAAGGCCTCTGCGGGTAGTCCGATTTGCGACGTTGTCGATAGACTGATAGACCGAAAAGGTAAACCTAGACTCGGGCTACCTGTGGTAGTAGCCCGAGTAATGAGATATAATTTTTAGAGCTTCACTCAATAGAGTGTACGAGCGAAAGATCTATAACATATAAAATATAAAATATACCCTAACTAATCACGTGATTCTGGATGGTCTAATGGATAGCACTCCGGACTGCGGAGCATGATGGTCCGAGTTCAATCCCCAGTGAAGTATTCTTCACTTCACTTTTTGTTCTTTTTTTAAACTGAATCGATTTTCTTTTCTTTTTTTCAAAGATACCCTTGTCTATATAGAATGTGAAGCTGTATGCAGGCCTTGGCTGCATATTTTTTAAATTGGTAAATGGAACACGAGATGGCAAAGCCCTACAGGCCTTTCTTGATTAAATTATTTGAATGAGTTCTGAAATCTAAAATTCTCCTTATGTGTCACCGAATGCATTCATGAGTTTGTTCATAGGAGCCTTTGATTAACTCCTTGAACACTTCTCTTATTGAACACAACTGACACTGCAAACTAAATTGGATTGACAAAACAGTTTCAAAAAATTGAGCCGTTTGCATACTAAGGGTTCACAAAGGCAACCCAGTGAAGGCTTTTGAAGCCTCTTGTATTGTAATTACAAAGGAGACAGGTTTTGACAATCCTTTATTTATACAATTACAAAAGATACAGGGTTTGCACTTGACCCTCGTACACTAAATGATGAATTTCCCAATAACCGCAAACAATGAGAGCAGGAAGGCTACACGATCAACCACCAAACCTCCACCCATCACAATAAACAGATACACTCAATTTATCTTCCCTTTAAAGCTACTGAATAAATAATCACTTACATTTTCTCACTAACTCCTGCATAAAAAATGTCTTAAATAGTACCTCTAAAGCATGCAGAATGCATCAATCCCAAGGCTAAATATATTAGATTTTATTTATTTGATAACAATAGACTCATTGGACCGTAGAGATTCTATTCCTAACAGCCCTGAACTGTCACTCGCGTGAAGCCATATCTTCTGGTGATCGTTCAAATGATTAAAGTTACCATCAATATTAAAAAAATCTATTTTTCAACGTACTCAGGATTTAAGCGCCTTCACCGTCATCTCTCGTTTCTTAGCTTTTTTACCGGAGCTATTCTACAGGAAAAAAAAAATTAAATTTTGGGAGACACTTTAATTCCACAAGTGAAGCAAATAACTAGGCAATAACACATGAAAGACAAGTTAATGACCTGTTAAGACTGCATGGAAGTGGAGTAAATAACTGGTCATTATCATTCCAATATTACGTCGATTCAGCCTCCTGTGGGACTTTAAGTCGCCGTAACTTTGGGCGACGTAAGCAAAATTGACAGAGAAAACATGGCGACTCAAGGCGCCTTAGGCAAAAATGACAAAAAAAAAAAAATGGCGACTCAAGGTGCCTTACACAACAATGACAGAAAAAACATGGCGAATTCAGCAAAGTTAATGCGACTTAAGGTCCCAGAGTAGGCCTAGGTCAGAGAACGAGTGAATTATCCCACGATGTTACACACAACAATTTATTAAACTATTATAATTAATTCCTACTTGAGCATGATAATAGAAAAAGGCGGGGAAAAAACACGTGTTCAGCGTTGAGGAAGATGATGATAAAGGACTGTGATTTTACTCATTGCTCGCTGCTTGTGAAATATCCGTCCTTACCACCTTCCAAAACAGTGAAATAAGCTGTGTGCAATGCATATAGTAATGATATCTTTACTGTATCTACGAATCAACTGACTCCACGTGCTGACTGCTCTTAGGCGTCATCATAGAAAGCATCGATTTTCTCCTTAAACATCTTTGCAACAATGGGTCGTCTCAGTTTCAATGTGGGCCCTGCAATATAAAACAGAAATGGACAAAAGGGTTGCTTGAGGTTCGCGATGCAAAAAAAAGACTGCCCATTGTAATTTATGGACAAAAGTTACCACAGAAAGTTCGAAAAATTGTTACTAAAATTCAAAGTCTCGCTACAAACTAAAGGGTTTTCATTATCAGTATTAAACCCGCTGGCTGAAAAAAGCCGCCCTCTTCGACTAGCATGAACCGATTTTAATTTTGATTTACAGTCATTATTGTTTACTTAAGCTAGTATAAATTAATTACTGGTGTACCTTTAAATTATCTCACTGCTGTAAATACTACATTTTTCTACGAGTTATTTTGACTAATCTACGACACTACCCGCCTAGACTAGCTTATGCTATTTGTGGGTTAGTGAACCTTTTGTTACTTGCTAGGTAAATGTGCTTTTAATAAATTTGATTTGATTCGAAGCCAATAAGAATGCAAAAAAGGGCGAGGCCAATATCCAGTCATCTTCACCGAAAGACCTTGGTCAATAAAGGATTTACTATATGAACATTTTGTTTGTAAAGGCACAGTAGTGTAGTGGTTAGCGTGTCGGACTTCCGAGCAGAAGGCTTGGAGTTCGAGCCCTGGTGCTAGCACTGTGTTGTTTCCTTAGACAAGCAACTCTAGTCCACACTGTCTCTCCACCCAGGCGTATAGATGGGTACCGTCAATACAATGCTGGGGGTGACCCTGCGATGGACTAGCATCCCATATTGACCAGAGTAAATCTTTCTCGATTCAATGTACCCATTTTTTCTCACTAGAGAAAAATATTTTCTCGTCATCATTTTACATGATATCATTGGCTTAGAAAATTTCCTTTTATCTTTCAACCATTCATAAACCCGAATTTCGATGTGTAATTTGCACTCTTTGAACTGGTGTTACACTTGAACTGCGCAGCTCTCAGCTAATCAGAATCGAGCATTTTTTCATGCATGTTATTAGGTAGAAAATATCGTGGAATTAAGGAGATTTTAGAATAGGAATTTTGGGAACAACGGTGATAAATCAAGAAAGGCAAACAAGAAGTTGGAATTACTCACCTATCTCGCCACCATGAACGGAGAAATCGTTCTCCAAAATGCACCACTTTTGCACCTTGAAAAAACAAAGAATAAATTGGACTGTTTTCATGTCTCAGGACTTAAACTTAAGAGAACAAGAAGACGCCTGAAGGCGTTTACGCGGGATGTGTTGGTTTGAAATTGCTGATGCAGTATGATTTTTTGCTGATTGTGCGATCATGGATATCCATGGTGCAATCCAACCTAACTTGCACGTGATTCGGAGTTACAGCCAATAAAAATCCCACAGTTTTTTCGGGACGGGCTCGGGATACGGGAAAGTTAAAAAACAAGGCAATTTTTGACTCCCAAGCGACGAAAGCAATGCGCTACCGAATTTTATACGCTGGCTGATTACGTCATCCCGCGTAATAAAGCCGATTTGGAAAGAAACGTTTGCCAATAATGTAACAAGAAATAAAATAAAATCCACTCGTTAAAGCTGGTCTTACTGTATTTGGGAATATTGTCACGAATGAATCACAGTGGTACCAGCAGGCAACTAGAAAAATGTCAACACTTTAAAACACTCTGTAACATGTGTTTCTTATTTACCATTCTTATACGTTGAAGTCGCCTTGAGACAGCATTAAAGTGTCAGACGAAATTAAGCAGAAAAACGGCCAATATTTTTACCACTATTTTAAAGTTTCCTCATTGATTTGATACCCACCCTCTGTGCCCTAGACACAGCCCTGTTGTTGGCACTGTCGATGCCTTTTTGAATTGCGCTCATGATATTCTCGTCTTTGGTTTCCAGTATCTCGGACACTGTCTTGGCCTCGCTACCAACTGACTTACAGAAGTTGACAGCAATGTCGGTTAGGGTGTCTTGTGGTTCACCTGTATCGGGATCAACATGGACCTGTGCAACAAAGACAAGAGATCAGTCGTTAGAATATTTTACAATTATTACACGAAAAAGAGCTCATGTATGACGAAATTAAATGGAGGAACTGTTTTAATTTTTTTTATTCCTAGAAACCCTGGATTATACGAATCTGGAACTAGTTTGTACAACGGCAATTGACTTCATTGGTGTGCTTTGCAAAAAGAACCATGTTGTTGTGGAGCCGATGTATTGTTGCCGAGCCAACGCGCATAAACGCTCGTTCTTGAACATCTCTGTTATGTACTAGTACATGTCAAATTTCTTAGAGTTAGGAAAATAGTCGAATGTAAATCCACTAGACGCCATCTTGTGTTTACGTAACCTTTTACGTTGTATATGAACCATTCTAGTTTTCTCTTTGTAGCACGTGCAAATTTCGGGCTCATTTTCATCGCGTTTGACAACATGTCGACCATGTGAGCTCATTTAAACATAATGGCCACCACCTTTTTGGAATTGGCTACCACTTCAGGGCTCGACGTTGCGACCTGTGGGGTCGCCAATGCGACTAGATTTTATCCACTGGCGACTAAGTTTTCACGCCTGGTCGCCAGGCTGGCCCCAAGATTTTTTGATTTAGTTTTAAAATTTCTTATTGAGTTCAATACTCTGATACTTTCGTGTTCGCGTATTTAGCCGATGAAATCGTTTGTTGAGGCTTATTAAACGACCTTCAGTGTATTATATTCTATATTTTCTTGAAGATAATTTTGGCGACTAGAATACTTGTCCTGGCGACCAAAAATGAAAACTTGGAGGCCAGGTGGCCCCAAGATTTTTTTCTGAAAGTCGAGCCCTGCACTTTAAAACATTTAGGAGCCAAGTGGCTACCGGAAAGAGATGTTAATAGTACGCCCTGACATACCAATGAAGCACTCTCAGTCTCGGCCAAAACTCACAGTACGAGGATTTCCCAGAATCTCCCGCACTATTCACCTCATAGGAGGTGAATAGTGTTGAATATCACGAGATAGTGAGCCAATTAGATTACTCAAAATGATACGGTTGCCGAGTTGGTATATGCTAAATACCATATATACCATATAGAGTTGGTTTGGATCTATGTTATCTAATGGTTTCTTTGTAAAGATGCTAGAAATACTGCATGAACGTTGTGATACCTTGAGAGTCAGGAAACATGACAGGAACTTTTTCTTGTCTCCAATAACCATCACATTGCTAATCAATGGCAGCTGTTCCTTGATGCAGTCTTCAATGGGCACTGGTGCTATGTTCTCACCGCCAGCAGTGATAATCAGCTCTAGCACAGTCAAACACACATACAAAACAACTTTAGCAAACATATAACAAAAACAAAAATAAATAAACCAAGAACCAAAAGAGTGAAAATAAGATAAAAAGAATCCAAATTACGTTATTTTGGATAGCGAAACGTACACGATTGCTCCTAAAGGAAAGAATAAATATGTACAGATATAAATAATTCCATTACAAAGAGACAACATCATAAAATATAAGAACTATCACAGGATCAATGCAATTTAAGCAACTGCGAGTTAAAAATTACTAACAATGGTTAACCTGAAAGAAGGAGAGGCTGAAATGGGATTCGATCCCGCGATCTTGCAGATGCCATAGGGAAGGTCTGTCAGCTGAGCAAAGCTAGCTGTCTACGCTGAGAGCAGGTCGATGGTGGGTTCATATATTCCCATGTAAAGAATGATATCAATGATTTGGCAGCGAATTGATAAAAGTGATATCTCACATGTGTGGTATCAAGGGCGGGATACCAGTCGAACAGCTAAACCAGCCTGGTCTATGCTGGGAGCAGGTCAATACTGGGTTTAATAAAATCAATGATTTGACTCCATATGAAATAAATCACATATTTGCACTGCAGTTAGAAAAGGAATAGGGTAAAATAAATATTAATTTACATCTCTACTTAGGGGTAAGTCAGTCAATGGAAAATACAACACTGAGTTATAGCCACAAACTACCACCTACCTTTAATACGGCCTGTAATATACATCTGTCCATTCTAGAACCAAACAAAAATAAAATGAACAGTGAAATTATGAGAGAGTGCATTAGAATTCAAGTTGCATGTTTGTGACATTTGATTGCCTCAGGTTTACAAACAGTATATGAAGTTTTATGCCACCCAAGAATAGTGCAACTTTCAAAAGCATATATCTTCTTAACTTTTAAACGTAACGCGTTGGGATTTTCGCTTCTTACTTAGACCAGTTCCTTCAACTACTGTAATATCTTTTCAAAAAGCATTTCAATCTTTCAAAATATCTATATGATATTCAAGCCAACTCTACACATACTGAGCGCGTTATTTAAATAACCGGCTCATTGTATCGACTTAAATTCTGCCTGTAGAGCGTGAACTAACCGGGGCAATTTTGCCAACATCACCCGAGTGGAGCCAACCATCCTCGTCTAGAGTTTCAGCAGTCTTTTCTTCATTCTTCAGATATCCCATAAATACAGAGCGGCCCCTAAAGCATAACTGAATAGAGAAAAAGATCCCAGATAAAGAAAAAAGATCCTAGATAAAGAAAATATCCTAGATAAAGAAAAAGATCCTAGATAAAGAAAAAAAAGCCTAGACAAGAGCACTCCGAGAGCGCAGACCTCCGCCAGCGCATTCGACCTCCTACCGCTAACAAGGGTACTGATGTTACTGCATTATGTGACATATGGGCAGATGCAGAATTGAAAGATGCACATTTTAGTTTTGGTTTGAAGTTGACATGATGATTCTAGGGCGATTTACTGCAAAGCACCATTTCATTCCGACACGCATGCCTCAGAAAATCCACTGAACTCAGCACGCACATCTGGACACTCAAAGACAACAACGTAAACCACTTTACTTCACGGCGAATTCTTTCATCAAGCATACCGTACAACAACAACAATAAAAGATGCAACCTCTGCCTTTAGGAAAAATTTCTAAACATCTGCAAACCCAAATTATCAACTCTTAATAAGCATAACGAACTCGTATCTTCACGCTACCACAGAAAAGTAAATTACAAAAATTGTGAAAGGAATAAACTGACACCTTTGGCATTTAAAAACAAGACTTTGAGCTGCTAAATAGTCAGGTAACAAATAAACATACATGGCGGCCATGATATCTGCTCAGTATGGGCTGCTGAATATAATCTCGAGCTCAAACCACAGGTAGCCCAATACTATCAACAAAAAACTCTTACTGGTGAACTAAATAACATTACAATTACCTCGCCATTTCCATCCTCATCTGGGTTTATAACCTTCATTTCACAGCCCGCCATCGCAATACCACAGCTTCCGGCCAAAACGTGACCAGGAATTGATATGGTCATGGGACCACTGCATTCACTCATGCCAAACAACTCAAACAGCGGTACATTAATACTCTGAAAGTATCGTAATGTCTCCATGGTAACAGGAGCAGCACCAACAACAGACAATCTGCATCGGTCAAGTCCCAGGCCCACTCGGATCTAATCAGAAGAGGAGCAAAGTAAACCCATCACTTTCAAGACCTGAATTTGAATTCCCCTTAGTGACTGTCATACATTTTCTTCTATGGTAGGTTGGAGAATCTTGCAACTGATCAATGAACAATCCTTATGTCGATCAATTTCTCAATTCTTATATGTTTCTTTGATGACGTGTTGCAATTATAAATGAAAGTTACTCATTGCAAGGTCAATTTAGGGAAAAAGAGATTAAAGGATGGACAACAGCTAGACTACACAATACACAGATAGCCTTAACCACGCAATAAAATTAAGTATTTTAATACAGAAAGTATCCTAAACATTCATTAAAGCTAACCTTAGGACTAATTAGACCTAATTAGCATGTTTAGGATACTTTCTGTATTGGTACAACAATGACCTGTGACCTAAGTTTTGTGTCTGCCCCAACTTGACCTAGGTTGAATCAACTTGACCTAGGTTGAATCAACTTGACCTAGGTTGAAAAAAATCAACCTTGTTTGAAAAAAATAAACAAGTCTAAAAATAGAATAACGGAAAATAATTTTGACCTATGACATATACAAATATTGAGTATGCCCCATGTTTGCCTTATGAAACCCAGAGCCTATAGCTCAGTGGTAGAGTGTCCAAACTAGCAATTGGAAAATCATAGGTTTAACTCCTATTGGGAGAACTCAAAATAATTTGCTTTTTCCAAATTTTCCCGTCACAGGGCTAAAAATATAATTCTTCCACAAATTTATTAGGCTCAACAGACACATATATTGACTTCGTTAATTCACAACTTAAACTGGTTTTTGGAACTTATGGAAACCAAACCTGGGTGCAGTTTTTGTGCAAAAATTCTTTCACCTTTTAACCAGTCAAACTGCAAATTCAATGGCGGTTATGTATGCTACTCCCAGAAGAAATGTTTACAGGCTCTACTTTCCAACACAGAGAGAGCAGACAAAAATGGTCTGCAAAGGGTCTTTTTCACTTTGGCGATACCATTACCAAGAAAGTGAAGTGTCAAAAATATTGCACCATTGGAAACAGTAGGAAATATGCTTACCATCTGACCCTATTATAAGTAAAACCGTACATCATGAAATAATTAACGGTTTAATAAATAAGCCAAAACTCTTCCTGGTAAAGCTTTCACAAATAAAGCTATCACACGATTATTTTGTTTTGTTTTTTTTTTTTACCTTCTTTAGCAAGCTATTTGCAATAGTCCAACCAAAAGGAACTGGTCGCCTGCAAAAAATCCAGAATTACTTATAATTATACTTAATAATAATAATGATGATGATGATGATGATCATGATGACCACGATGATGATGATCATGATGATGATAATAACAATAATACATGATAATATTTATTCAGAGTGCATTCATCAAAGGCCTACTTTTCCGCACAGCCCTGATGATTAAGTATAGCTGTCAAATCCCACAAAGTGGTAATTTAAGATGTGCGGATTGAAATCTTTTCAGTTTCTGTGAGTTCTAAGCAAGCACTACCTAGTTCAGACAGTGCAATATCAATATATTTTTATATGCAGAAAACAATGTACAATACCTTTGTTGTGGTTCAATTTTATTCTTGGTTTAAATGTTATATATTATTTCCTTTGTTTTGGTCTATGGTAATGTATGACTAATGAATTTAGAGCAAAATAATGTAATTTAACCCTTGCAAGGATAAAATTGAACCACAATATATACAATATAAATTGTAATGTCATCACATGTTATTGTACATTGTATGGAACCTAAACAGATGTGTCACTTGACTGGTGTACTGCACATATGTTCTGTTATTAATCATAGCAATGTTAATATCAAGCAATATCCACTGCTCACGGTTAGCAGATTAGCTAGTTGAGGCAAGCAGTGGTTAATCACATGGCACCAACTGTTAAACCCAGCTAGTATATAGAAAAATACTCTATTTCATCATCATGTCATTTGCAGTACAATAACTTTGCCTCGGAAATAAGGGGCACTCTATACCTTTTGTAGGACACAAAACAGATGCTGACAAAGTCAGGTCAGTCATACCCCTTTTCAAGGTTCATGTTCCCCTGTAATGCCTTGTCCTTTGCCCAGTTGGCAATCTTTCTCTTCACACCAGTGACAGACTGACCAATTTCTTTTAATTTTTCCATGATCTTCTCATACACTCTAGAAGCAACAGCACAAGTAACAAGAATACCTGCATTAGTATTGCATAGAATCGAGTGGCATACAAAGTGGTTGCAAATCAATGATAATGATATCACACACGTACAAATGTCGTACATGTGTGATTATATCACTGGTGGGGTACAATTTGTAATGCTTTGCTACTCCTTGAGGCTCTGTATACCAACACATTTTAGACAATAAAAAGAAAATTACATGTTTACTGGGAGATACAGAATTTCTCTTTTCCTGTGAAAAAAATATTTCACTTGAAGAGAAATTTCATAGCTCTTTGTGGCCATGTAATATATCCTATATCCAACACAAATGGATCCACTGTTGTTATGAGTTACATGTAACACCTGTACCCGAGTGCATATCACTTAAGTGTCCACTTCTATGAACTGCCCATTTGAACTGTTTTTTTTTTTCTATATTGTGTGTCAGAGCATACCTTGGCACCCCAAAAAGCAAAGTTGGACGGACTTCTCGCAAAGTTTGAACCAGAGAACCCTACAGAAAACAAAGAAGAATGAAAATTAAAACTACAAGCACTATTGTATTAAAAGATAGCACTGGTAAGCAAGGCACTGAGAGCAATTGAAAGGATGCGTGGAATGAAACCCTAAGTGACTCTTGATCCAGTATCAAATTCTCCCTCCAGTTTCCAAGCAAATACAGGGTAAATTGGAATGAGAATTGATGAGTTTATCAGTGGTCACTTGGGGTTTTATTCTAGGCACATCTTCAATATTTGAAAATCTGAAAGAAAAACTATTGAATGTGATGATCTGGACTTAAAAATGAAAAATGTTACTTATTATAAAGTCTTACATCTTTATATATATTGTGTCCACATTACATATATCATCCCTTCATGTATATGACATGAGCACTTTCAAGGTCCTCTGAAGTACACTTTTTCAGTGTGGTTACTAATTTACCATTTAGGAAACAAAAATTACCTTGAGTGCATCTGGTTGAGCAAACCACACTGATCCAGTCAGGTAAATAGGCATAAAAATATCAGTTTGCTGAAATGAAAAGAATTAGTATAAAAATGCTGTTGCAGTTTTGTTGCAATTTATTACTGGTATATCAATGTCGTAACAATAATAAATTATATATTATCAAATCAGTATTACTGCATTATTGTACCATCATACAATCACAATATAAAATAAATATTGTATCAATTGATAGAGGGTTTGACAATCCTATCAGAAGGGCTTGGCTTTCAAGAAAATAAGACAAAATGTACAAGAAAAAATTGTTGTGATAAGTTTGTATTTGTAATTTTATTTACTCCATTAATAGAATTAATACAACAGAAGTTTATATACAGTGTAGGGTTGATACAAGAAATTGATAATAACATCATTAATATCTATACAAGGCAGAATGAAAATGGAGAAGGGCACAGTATAGTAAAACTAACTACAGCTCTTGAAGCATATATTGATTGTTTGACATAACTTATATACATGACTATACTCACTACTTACAGGCCTAAAAATTAACTCCAGTGATTGGTGACCAGTCGGGCCAGTTTCCTTGAATTCTTAGTGGTCCATCCCAAAATGAAGTAGCCCTCATTTATTTTTTTGAGAGTCACGTGGCAATCACAAAATCAAAATGGTGTCTATATGTTGTGAATATGGATCGCTCGTGCAATCTCTGTTAAAACGGCTCAGAATTTCCACTTTAGAACTAAAACTTCAATAAAATGGATGGTCTTAGAGTCCAGGGAAAGAAACAAAAACAAAGGTAGTCCAATTAAACTACATATTGAGTTTTAATTTTAACTTTGCACTTTCCATAATTTACATTGCAACTTTTCGAAATTCTGTAGCACAGTCGCCCATCGGGCGTTCAAACCTTAACTTTTGGTAGCCCTGGTCAGTTTTAAGTTACCACTGGCGACCATGCGACCGCCAATTTTTAGCCCTGTACTTATAATAAAACAATTATTAAAAAAAATTAATACTCGCAGACACAAAACACACACATATGCAAACTAAAAGTAATTTAGTATTGCGCAAGGTAATATTTGTCAAGTGCCCTTTGAAATACGATTTTAGGATGGTAATTTCTCGCAAACAGAAAGAGGAAGATATAATTGTTGTGTACATGCACTACGTGTAAAATAATTATGTTGCTCAGACAAAAGGAATATTGAAAAATTACTCGGTTTATCGTCACAAAGATGAGTATATTATACAAAAACAAGCACATGTATATTTTCACAACATCAGGAAATTTTTAATAAACTTAAATGATGATAATGTGGGGTAACATGACCCCGCAAAGGAACATCATTCATGATTCTAACTGCTTTGTTTTGAAGTCGTATAAGCAGTGACAATGATGCATCATAGTTGATGCAAATGATATGGGTAGACAAGAAAATTATATATATATACAGTGTATATACTAGTTAAGCATTGATCACCTAGATAACCTTTGACCTTTGAGAAGTCTGAAAAATTAATGACCTACCTGTGCAGCAATGTGACTTAATGGAAGATAGCTGATCACATGTTCTTCTCCTTTCTCGCCAGCCTTGACATGACGGGATGCTGCTTCTGCTGTCCATAGCAACTACAAAGGGTTAAACATAGATTTTGGAAATCAGCTAACTTTTCCTGCTTTGTCTGACTAGGACTGTGTTCACACACTTTCACACCATACATCATTCTATTATGATAACCGTATTTACTCGTGTATAAGTCGACCTTTTATGACCAAAAAATCATCCCAAAAAATCGCCCTCGACTTATACACGAGTCATACACAAAGACCTGACCAAGCAATTCAAGAAATTAGCATAACAATTGCCCGAAGTCCATTACGAAAACCAGTTCTAATTGTGCTCGAGTTTTGTCAGTTTTCGGCACATTTTTCGTCAACAAAATGCGAAATTCTAAATTTTAAGTGGTTTAAACGAAGACCTACTGGAGATGATTTCTATTGTGTCTTTTGATCTGTAGAGCAGACATTTTTCTTAAAGCTTCGCTGGTGTTTACGGTGCTGAACTTTAGTTTTCATCGAACGATTGCAGTAGCTTAGTGACCTGGCAAATGTTGGCAAACACCGCCATCTTGGAAAAGATGGCGGAGTTTTCATCAAGCGATCCTTCGAAGCTCTTCGGCATTCCACTGGTCTTCTAAATCTCCTTTCAAACTCAACATTCAGATACAGGTTAGTTAAATGCAATGTGATTTAAAGGTACTTCCAAATATCGTAAAAGAATTCTCTAGAAAATCGAAGTGCTCGTGTGTGCTTAAATCGTGATGATATAAACAAGTCCTAATAAACTTCAAAGCACATGATTACATTTCGCTCTGCCTTTTTTAATTTACCGTGTTTTCAGTATATTCTTAGGAAGAAAAAATTAACTTTCTTGGGAAATTTCTATTGGACTGAATTTCACTACTTTAACCAAAAATGATGAAAAATCCGATTTTTGACCTTGAGAATGGGGGGTCGACTTATACATGAGTTCGACTTATACACGAGTAAATACGGTAATATTATAATATTATCACTACCATATCATTATCATATTATTATATTACTATTATTATTATTATTATTATTATTATTATTATTAACAATCTCACTTAAAAACTAAGTTACCCTAGGTACAGACCCTAAAATCACTCATGTCAATTCACACTTTGTGCACGTTCATCATGATCATGTACTGAATAGGCCTATAGACTTCTTTGATTTTAAATACCACCTGCAGCGCATAATAAATAACAGGGAATGTCTTGATTCTAACTGCATGGTAGAATCTGACATTTATTTATTAGTGGTGATGTCAAAAAAGGGCACAGAAATGCAGCATCAAAGAAGTAGACATGGGTAAATGTATTGCAAGGATTACAAAGGCTCTGTGCCATGCACGTATGGCACATAAAGCTACGAAATAGCACATTAAAAATAACTTACTGGGCTTGTAATGCACCCAAGCCATGAAACAGCTAGTAAAATAAACACTACTTTGCAAAAAGGATTTTAATTTGTAAAATTCTCAGTTTAATGACAATTAAACCAGCAAAAAACCACAACACCTTTGTTCTTTGATTCACGTTTACTTCATTTTAGTCCCCAGATTCTCAACTTGAACTTAACTTGCAAACGAGGCTCTCACACGGAGTTCCATGTGCTTTCAGTGTTTTTGCGTGCTTTGAATATATTTGCATCTTTTATTAGCCTCAATTGTTTAAAGTTAACATGCTTCCAAAAAAATACAAGCAATAAAGAATTAGGTATAGCCTTTGTTGAAATTTTTTCTGACCCATTTAATTACCCTAATGGCCCAAACTGTTTATAAATGGCCCATAACTTTCTAACGACAGGGGCCATAGACTCACTTGCCTGTTTTTCTTCCTAATCACTGGTATTGTTAATATAGACATTAATAAAATATCGGTGAGCTTTCATGCAAAACATAGTATCTACACACATGAAATGTGAAAATACATGGAAAGATCATTATTGCTATGGTAACAATCAAATCACACCTTGGTTTGGTATTTCATTGGTGCTCATATAACAGCATAATTAAATAGATTTAGGCAAACCTAAAAGCAGAGCTCCTCACACAGTCCCTCCAAAAATGCTTGAAAACTTGTAGAAAGAACTCAGCTTTATGCTTATGTCCCTCCAAAAACGCTTAAAAACTTGTAGGAAGAAAATTTTTCCTCCAAAACCGCTATGAATAATCCGTTTCTTCAGCAAAACATTGTAGACTGCTGAAGACTGCTGGCTGTACATGTAGGTTGTGTAGCTGCCGCAAGCCGCGAAAAGCGCACGAAAAACAAAGCCTCATTTCGGTTTAAGACCTTCTAAATATCCTGGATGACTATGACCACCATGCTGGGGCAACATCGTCGTCGTCGCTAGGCGCACACGCCTGCGAGCCATGCTGCTAGCCACGATGACCATGAAAACTCAAACGCATGGTTTTCTCAATTTCTATTCTCGCACGGTAGTTATGGGGCTCCACTCTGCGGCTCTTCGAGCCGCTGTGAAGCTCCGCTATAATAATAATGGTAGTAGTGTAGAAAACATTTCACTTAATTGCTCACAGCACTCACTCATGAAATATTTTCCAACACTTGAGAACATAATAATTATTTCATAATTATCCACTCACATTGTCATGTGACAGCATCACACCTTTGGGATTTCCTGTTGTTCCAGACTAAAAAGATCAGAACATGATTTGTCAGTTGTAAGTTAACCCACACCAAATTTTGGGTATGTCATTCATATGTACAAGGTATGTCAATGGTATGGTTAAACATACCAAAACCATAACATTCACATACCCGGAACATACATATGACATACTTAGAACATACTTTAAGTTGGTATGTTCAGGTAGATAGCTGATATGTTTATCTTACTTGAGACATACCAAAAAGGTGGTTTTATGTATATATTTGGAACAAATGTTATATACCCGAAAAAGACCCAAAACATACCCCTTTGGACATACATAAGACATACCTTACCCTCATATTGAAAAACTATGTATTGGGTATGTATGACATATCAAGAACATATCTCATCTGACATACCTAAAACATATCTGTTAATCTTGACATACAGAAAACATACTTAATTTTGGTATGGGAATTGATCACAGATACATGTATGTTTATCCTACTTCGACGTACCAAAAAGGTGGTTTTATGTATATATTTGGAACAAATGTTATATACCCGAAAAAGACCCAAAACATACCCCTTTGGACATACATAAGACATACCTTACCCTCATATTGAAAAACTATGTATTGGGTATGTATGACATATCAAGAACATATCTCATCTGACATACCTAAAACATATCTGTTAATCTTGACATACAGAAAACATACTTAATTTTGGTATTGGAATTGATCACAGATACATGTATGTTTATCGTACTTCAGACATACCAAAAAAGTACCTTGGAATATCTTTTGCACCAACTTTGATGTACCCAAATTTCTACCATGTTCATTTTATCACTTTTGACCTAAACGAACATTTGTCCTTAATTCTCACATATTACACGAAATTTATGCCTTGGGTACACATACGATTTAAAATTCAAACCAGTGTCACATTCAGGACACAATTAAATAAAGCACAATTTTATAATATTAAAAAAAACATGTAAATGTCCCATCCAAACAATTTATTAGAATAAAGCTATCCCCAATTTCAATGTAATACAGAACTTTACAATAAAGCAATAGTACAGTGAAAGAGGCATGATATTTATTACAAAGGCCTCTGAGGAAGTCTCACAACAAAGTATATAAAAAGTACAGTAGAAATATTTCTTGATTTATGAAAAGCTTCTTGAAGAACCTGTCAAAGGAAATTTAATCATATTTAACAGACTTACCTTTAAAATAATTTTGGAATGATTTCCGCACAGGTCCCTACTTCATTATGCATGCTGTAGATATACTATTTCGTTCCTCCAAAACATGTAAAGTTTGCCCATACAATGCCCAAGACAATACCACTACAGCATGCATAATGAAGTAGGGACCTGTGTGGAAATCTTACCATAATTTTATATTAACTCTTGAACATTAAATGGCCAGATCTAATTGTTTTTGTAAAATAATATTTTGTGACAACTTGGCTTATAAATCTTCATCGTCATATTCATCAGCATTTTCATTTAAATCAGAAAAATTGTTGGACTCATCTGACTCTACATGTGGTGTTGGCTGAAAGGACAGCTCGGTCATATATAGTTTATAAGGTTGTAAGCTTTGCAGAATGTTTATAATTAGGTCTACAGCATTAATTGCTCTTTGTCCTGTTCCTCGAAATATATTATTTTCCCTAACGACGAACAGCTGGGAGGGCACCTAGCTATACTTGAAACCAAATCAAATTCAAAACAGAAATTCTGACTCAAAAAATTATTGTCCTGCTACAAAAATTAATAATTTGTACTACTTCCTTATGTGTGATATCTTTAGCTCCAGTTTCTGCTATTTATAAACTAGGATTCACTTTAAAAACTAAAAGATAATCTAATAGGGTGCTTAATTTGTAAGCCAAAATAAGCCAGCTTTTCGAAATATTCTTAACACACAAATTAACATGCAGTTCTATGAAGCAGCGTCCGAGTTCATGTTACTTTCACTGTCATGATATTATTACTTAAGTTCGGCTAGATTTAAGAATACCCGCCCACTTATTTACATACTGATAAATAACAAAATAGTCCACTGTGTTCATTGGAATCAGCCCCTTCCAAGTGCGTTTAAAGTAAATCAAAAATACAGTGTATATAGTATGTCTGAGTGAAGTGAAGGGTGGCATTGTTGTACTCACCACGAATTGCGCGCTTTTGAATGATTCCCAGATAAATCTTGATCGTGTTTTTCCAAAATACTCGTTAATCTATACGGCTTTGCTTCTCACCAAGCCATTGAAGACGTTTAATTTACTCCACGTACGATACGTGCAAGTTTATGTCGTCCCTTGAGTCAAAAGCGCGTGGACTGCATGACAATAACCGATCGCAATTTTCAAATTCATCCACTTGAGTTTGCCGCACAACCGGAAGTCACATGAGAATTTGCATGTTCTGATTGGTTTAGCAGACATATATCTCGTCCCAGGGCCTTGACGGTAGTCTTATCTCAATATGGCGGACGAGTGGCCGTGAGCGGGTGTTAGCTGTTGCTTCAGAAGGGACCATCCTAGTCAAAATAATTCTTCAGTTCATAGGATTTACGAAAAGACGGGTTTCTTTAAGTGCTCTGTTGGTCTCCCAAGCTTACAAAGGGGGTACAAACGACCTGTTTAGAATATCAGCTACGAGTCGCGCGGTGCCTGAATTTTGTTACCGATCGACCTGGTGGAAAAAAAATTATGAACTCCAGCCTCAGCAGACACAGACTACAGCAATACACATAATGGAAAAAAGGCGCTTAGACATTGAAATTCTTCAAGAAACCAATCAGGGCTGTTACATTATGAAACACTGCAGATTCAACAATATTTGATCCTGATGAACATGTATTATCATACAAGGTCCATTTCCATTTTTCCTTTTACAAAATTACACATCAAGAGTCAGCAGGCAAACGTTTTTAACTTAAGAATATTTAGGTTTTTTTTTGGACTGAAAGATCACTTTTCTGACTCTGCCGGCTTATTTGAATTACATTTTAAGTATACTTTAAAAAATCAAGTTAGCAGGGTCAGAACAGTGACTGTGTAATAAATATAGTTCGACAGTCACTGCTCTGACCATTTTAACTTAGTTTGACGTACACTTTAAGTATAAATGAAGTGTACTTTAATTGTACTTTTTATCTGAGAAGTATAGTATACTGAATTCCTGCAAGGGTATAATTGTCTGTGACCTATGTTTTTGGTATATCATTTTCCTCTATTAAAATCAGCTACTTTATTGGTATGTCTGTGACCTATGTTTTTGGTATATCATTTTCATCTATTAACCCTTTCACTCCCAAGAGTGACTTTACAGATTTTACTCTGTCTAACGCCAGACGATTTTACTCGTCAAATGGAGACCCCTTGGGAGTGAAAGGGTTAAAAACTATCTCCCTTAACCCTTTCACTCCCAAGAGTGACTTTACAGATTTTACTCTGTCTAACGCCAGACGATTTTACTCGTCAAATGGAGACCCCTTGGGAGTGAAAGGGTTAAAATCAGCTACTTCATTGGTATGTCTTAAGTTATGTTTTGGATATGTCTTACAATTAGAAATATTAAAGTACTTTTTGGGTATGCTTTTAAGCTATGTTCAAGGTATGTTTTGGAAAATGACATATCTAAAACATACTAGAGTCACTTGCAACACACCTTGAACATACCTTGGACATGCCAAAAACATACAAAAAAAATTGTGATAAATAACAACAACCATCCATTTATTTGCCACATTAGAAGAGTTTTACAGAACAGAATAAAGTAATAAAATCAGGCAAAAAAACTACTCAGAATAGTATAAACTGAAAGAGCTGAATAGTTTAATAATTATCTCTGTTATAAATTATCAATAATATTTTTTATCATTAACACATCATATGTAATATTGTTACTTAAATTCCTCAATGATACTTACAGTGTAAATAAGAGTGCAGCATTTATTCGGTCTCAGTTCACTCATTCTTTCTTGAAGAGCCTCATCTGGAACGTCTTTACCAAGTTCAAGGAACTCATTCCACTAGGGCAAACCAAGAAATGCCAAGTCACAAAAGTTGGTAGATTTATTGAAAAGCTTAATCCCTTACAATATAGTAGACGAATATTTACTATGCAGTCTGAACAAATGATCTTCACAGCTACATGTACAGTGGAGTAATAATAAATATCAACATAGTTTATAACAACATGCAGCAGCTGCTGCAGCCTCACTTCATCATTGCTACATGCTTATGCTACATCCGTTCTTCTGAATCAACTTTTGAAATATTCATGCTGTCGGATAAACTTTGAGGTAAAATTTTCTTGATGCTACAAAACTAATGGACCTTTTGTAAAGAACTTTCTTAGAGATGATAATGAATACTACAATAAAATATTGTTTGCATTACAAGTAAGTTTGGAAATTATAAGTATAATAATATTATAGCCAAAGAAAATAAAAAAATTTAAAGTAAAAAATTAAATTAATTTACTTTTGAGGAAACTTAACAAGTGCACACTACTTACCGAGTAAACATTCGGTTTCTTCTCTTCTGGTTCTCCAATGTATTGCACAATGGCCTTCAAATGTGGAAGTTGGTCCCAGACCTTAAAACAATATAATCAATGTTACTATATTTCATTGACTTATTGATTTAGTTAATTGCAACATTATCAGTTTATCAGATTCTTAAAATGTTTATTTTCCTCATTTGTGCAACAACAATCCTGAAACTTTGAAAATTTATACAAATCTACCATACAAAGCTAAAGAAGAGGCAGCTAGCAAGCTACCCACAGTCTTGGAATTTATATAATGTCACAAATTGAACTGCTTATACAGGTATATGAATAAATCATTAAGTACTTAATTCACCCAGGGAATTGTGCACAATGTACTTTTCTTTATGGAAAGGGGTGGCTTGATAAGTTTTTTTCTCTAGAAAGAGGTTGCTTATTAAAAGAAGGCAGCTTATTTGAAGGGGGCGGCTTTACGGCAATTGTCCGCAAGTAAAACCAGTAAATTACAAACCTTAAAAATTTTATGCAGTTGATGTTTGTTCTCTACAACAATCACATTTGCTTCACAATCTCCAGCCACATATTTACAAGCTTCAGGAGAATTTGTGGTATAGATGCCAACAGAAAAACCTCTGAAATAAAAATCAAACTTCACTCAAAGTTCAATAAAACGTCAGCATCTTCAAAGTAACTTTTGATAAAGGAATCCACTTAACAGTGCTTTTTACATGTACAAAGAAACTGCAAAAGCTCGAATTTGTAATGGATAAAGTGAAGGAAAACTTAACAGTTTAAAGCAGGGTGGTACAGTTGAAAACAAGTTTAATACCTCTGAGGAAGGGGTATGCAAGGCATAGTGATATGATTTCTTTTTAAGGATAATACATACAGTAATTACTGCATTAAAAGGATTGTGCAATAACTACAAAATTTAATCTGTATACATCAACTTTAACAGTAATGATCCACAGAATATATCTAGACTTGAAAATACTGATCTAATTCTTTACCCTGCAAATATAGCTCCAAGATCTGATAACAGCCATTCTGGGGAATTAAATCCAATGATACCAACTCCATGATAACGCTCCAATCCAAGCTGTAAACAAATGAATCAGAATTATAAATATTTTATTCCCTCCTGTTAATTAAACAGATTATAGGGAGATACAGTGTACAAAAAATACAGTTTGGCATACTCTGTCTAAAGCCAGACGATTTTACTCGTCAAATGGAGACCCCTTGGGAGTGAAAGGGTTAAAAACTATCTCCCTTAACCCTTTCACTCCCAAGAGTGACTTTACAGATTTTACTCTGTCTAACGCCAGACGATTTTACTCGTCAAATGGAGACCCCTTGGGAGTGAAAGGGTTAAAATGTATGTTAACTATACAGCTCTCTTTACTCTCATTTACTGAGGACGAAATTTGTGACCTAAATTATTTTGCCTGCTTTTGATCGCTTTTAGGTAATGGTGTGGAAATTAGAACCAAAAAAGCGACCACAATTTTTTGGGCTGAGACTGCAAGGCTCAGTTCTGGCTTCTCTTTTGCCCTCTGTTTCCATTTAAGGCCATATTTAGGCCCTCTTTTGATTCAGTTAGGCCACAAGATTTTATGCTGGTGATTCTGTCAGAAAAATAGATCTAGTAATTTAACCAAACAAGAGGTTAAAATTATGTCTAAGACCAATCACCCAACAGTGCATTGACTAACATGATTCCATACTCGATATAGCTTTTTTGTATGACTTGCTTCTACTGAATATTGATAAATAAATTATTACACCAATAATAATTTATTCAGAGAAGCATACAGGGTGGGCTGGAATTAAGCAAACAATGTAGATGCAATGCATAACAGCGCTGACATGCATCTGCATCAGCTCTGAAGCAACTGCAGGAAGGAAAACATTTTTTCTATTTTATTTATTCACTGTGACGGCTTCCCTTGGTGTGGTATTGTATTAGTAAAAAGAAAAAAATCTCAGGTTTGATGAAGTTCAATTATCACTCATCTTAATTAATCAAGGCAAATTTCAACAACAACAAAGTCAAAACAAAATAAATTTGCATATGATTGAAACAGACCACTATGGTGGCCCATTAGTGCTATAAGAAAATTTGCTGAATTCATTAAAAACTGTGAAAAAAGAAGCTCGTGACCCATCAGTGCCATAGGCCCATCAGTGCCATAGACCACAATGCTGTTCGGGCAAGAAAGATAAAAATGGCGCATATCAGGAACAAAGAATGGGAAGAGGATTTCGAATTAAAAAGCGAACTTCAAACATATGTAAAGCAAAACTTGAAAAAGAAAGTGATATTAGACTTAATTTCAGTGAAGTACTCTATGTATGCTTGGAGTATGCGGTCTCTTTCTCGGCATTTGGATCATTTTGACATAAGGTATGTCAACTATGCTGTTTCACAATTTAAAACAAATCTCATCAAAAGAGGGTATCCTGAAACTCTTGTTTCAACAACTCTCGCAGAAATTACATTTGAGGAGAGAAAAGCTGCCCTACAAAAGAAACGTAAACAAGACACGCGAATCTTGCCGTTTGTCACACAATATCGCCCATCAGTGCCTAACTTAAAGCAAATACTCATGCAGAACTGGCATTTAATTCAACAACAACCATTGCTTTGAAGAATATTCAAAGATTCCCCTATTGTCTCGTATAAAAGGGGCAGATCCATAAAGGATATACTTGTTAGAGCAAAGCTATAACCGGCTATTACACATGGATAGGAGTTGTGCAGGCCTGTCACCCCATTGTTATCACTAGCTCTATTTACTTGTGGCTTCAAGGGACTTAATGGAGCACTCTTTACAGGCTGTGCTGTCATCGCTCGAGAATGGCTTGCCTTGACTTGAACCTCAGGCTCACGCTCAACAAAACGCCCATGAATTACCTTCCAGTTTTTAATCTAGGATACTTCGGTGTACGAAGGACCTCTTTCTCCAGCCAAATCGTCACAATCAAGTTCTGACTTAAAGTGTTGTTTACACGTTTGTTTGATGTTTGCTAGAGAACGCTCTTTGGCACCATTGTTAGAGGTCCAATTCTTGAGTATTTTTGGCAACGACCTTCGACATTTGAACCAAGTCTTTGCACGGTTATAAACTCATCTAGTGAATCGTATTTTTTGCTAGTTCAATTTCGCTTCCTGCTTGTTTGCTCCTTGTATTTGTTCCACTCGTGTTAACGCTTCAAAGACATGATTTATTTCAAGACAGCTACAGTGCTAACCTCGTGCTCACAACCTGCCCGAACAGCAGTGTGGTCTATGGCACTGATGGGCCACGAGCTTCTTTTTTTTTTTAAATAACAACAACAAAATAAAAAAGAAAAAAAAAGAAAAAAAAATAGAAAAGAAATAAAGAAAGAAATAAATTTCACAGATTTTAATGAATTCAGCAAATTCTCTTATGGCACCAATGGGCCACCATAGACCACACATTGATCTACAAGTCTACAAACAAATTTTCCTAAAAGAATCTCTTCCTGTGTTAGAGGGTCAATTAACATGTAATTTCGTAACCCAAAATAGTACACTTACATGTAAGAGTATTAAAAATGCATTTCCAAATGAAATAATTATCATATTTGATTAATGATTAATGATATTTGATTAACGGCCTAGATTAGCATAGGCAGATAGACTTTCAGAGTAAACTTTGAACAAGACCAAACAGGAATTAGGTCCACATATGTGTATGTATCAAAACATGAACAAGTTTATAAATCCCAATTTGTCGCTTCTATAATTAAGACTGAAAGGTTTTAAAAGATTTTGCATAATATAAAGAAAATCTCCACTCTTGACATTATAATTTACAGTTGAACTGTTCTCTAAACTTACAGTAAGAACTTTAGAACCATGACAATTGAAAAGGGTAAAGGTAGAAAGCCATGATACCTAGAGTCAAAAATTCTAATATTTTAAGGATAGTATTTCTTCGCTGACATCATTGACTAAATTTTGCCTGTCAAAACACATTCAGTTTTAAAAACTGTGTAATGCTCA
This sequence comes from Ricordea florida, assembly GCA_949710005.1. Taxonomy (NCBI): domain Eukaryota; kingdom Metazoa; phylum Cnidaria; class Anthozoa; order Corallimorpharia; family Ricordeidae; genus Ricordea; species Ricordea florida. The sequence continues at coordinate 41,116,892 of OX453273.1, forward strand.
AGGGGCAAAGGCTAAAAAAAAATTGAATTCTTGTAAGTTATTAACACTACATCACACAAAAACATTAACATTATTGAAATAAACTCTCCAGGCGTCATGGGTACTAAATTATGCTATGCATTTTTAATATTCAGAGGTCATACCTCTGTTAGAAGCATTTTCAAAGAAAAGAAAAATTTTAAGTAAAATTAATGGTACAATTTTTGCAAGCCAAGACTCCTGATATTCTTAAAGAGTGTCAAAGACAGGAGTGATTTTCAAAGTTTAGGAACTTACAAATTATTTATAGTAAGAACATATTTCCAGTTTTAATATGACAGTTCCAAGATTCCCAATTAATTGATTACAGAATCCATTTTAACCACAATTTGTTGAATTTCAATAAACACAAAAACAAAACAATGTCTTCCAACAACTCTCATATTATTCAGTTGAAACCACAGCAGATCTCTGTTTATTGGTGGATAATTACAAAGCCGATGTCCTCTTGTTGTTTAACGTAACTTATTCATGTGTTCGACTAAAAAATGTAAAAAACAAATTGAAGATGATCAGAGCAAACATAATGGGCAGAGTATCAAAATGTACTTAACTACCACTTGAACCTGCAATTGCATAAGTGGACAAAATCAATAACACCAAATTGAGGAAATTGTTAAGTTTCTTTTCTGTTTTTGTCTATGGTTCCTAAACACAATCAACGCTGGATAGTCTTCTGTAAATTGCAATGTAAACTGAAAGTAAACTTGAGCAATTCCACAAAATTATAATCGTTCAATGAGAAAACGTTTAATACAGGTATTAACGTAGCCATGCAGGATTCAAGTACAAACAAATTAGTTTCTTGTAAATATTTATGACTGGCGTATGAAGACGTGGACATTCAGAGGAATCCGATAGTGATAGTAACTTGGTTTAAAAAAAAGTCCATACGAAAACACATCACGATCTTTGTTTGAATTTACACAGCGCTGGAGAGGGCATTGAGCCTAAGTTCATACAGGTCTTGATTCGGTACTCAACTAATACTAACGTTCATTCGCACTTCAATGTTTGATGACAGCTATTTCTGGGATGCATGACGTTGTACCAGGGCGGGAAGTAACCAAATCTTCTCGTTAGTTGATCGATCAATACTTGCAGAGTTAAAACAGAGTCAACTTGCGAAGAATTTTTTAGAAGTATACTGGTTATACAAGATAAAGATACAAGAAGAAGAAGAAGAATATAAGTAGATAAAATCTTAAACGAGCATATATACGGCGTCACCGCTCGAAAAAAAAAAATGCGAAATTGTACTAGCTAGAAAGTAAACAAACAATTCCATGCATTTCTGAGCTGCAATTTCGCTGAAGTAACTTCCTTAGACAGATAAGAAATTTTACTTAAGGTAAGTATCTGTAATATCTGTAATATAAACATGCAACCCTTGCGACGACAGACGCAAGAGAATCCAAGATAAATAATTTTCACAAACACACTTGCACAATAACAACTATTACGTCAAACTTACTCAACTGTTTCCTTCAAGGCAAGAAAGTGCCAAAGCAGGAAAACAGAGTCAAATTCAAACGTTGTCAACGAAAAATAAAGAAACCCACCTTAATAAAAGACTTGGCAGTAGCGCAAACCCCTTGGTAGTATTCCTTGTACGTCCATTTTAACCACTTTCCTTCGCGTTTCACTCCAAGTGCAATCCTATCCGGGGCCAGTCGTACCGCTCTTTCGAGACACTGAACAACGGTTTGGGGAACTTGGTTTGTGCTTTCTGTATTACCAACTCGTATGTTAACAGCACCATCGGGTTGGATCGTCCAGAACGAATCTGCTGGGGCCAATTCGCTTTCTTTCACCGGTTCTTCGGTGATACGCTTCCCGTTTACGTAAGTAGTCTTCGCCTCTCCATTTCGATAGTCGACGACGGACTTTCCAGTAGGTGTGCCATTGCCTTTCCCGTTCGCTTCACTCTCTGTACTGATAACTGCCGCACCGTTCGATACTCTGTCTTCCCCTATATAACATACAGAGCCGTTAGAAAAATAGTGTTCACTGTCTTTCGCATGTTCCATGCTAACAACTATATCGCTTGGTTTGGTAGTTTCGAGCGGACCGTTCTCTTCAGACCGTGTACTCTTGTCGCTTTGGAAATCTGTCATGATGTTTATGATACTGTAGTGAAATACGACCTAAAACTTTTTTGTTAAACGCGTCCGATCCGGCCCGAAACTAGACAGTCTAATACGTATTTGCCTCGTGTAATTCCAAAAACGCCACTCAGAGTATTTACATCAACTGCGTGGAAGACGAAGGAGAAAATAGATATTGATCAAAAAATTTTTATGGCATAAAAACGACTTTCGTAACCTCGATTCTCGGCAATTCCCTCTTCGCATAAGACAATTATACGTTCTAATTTTGCTTTTTTTTCGAAGGGAATACCAGAAGCAAAGGAGAGCAGATCTTTTCCAAGCGAAAACGAAATAGAAATAAAGGCTGTGAAGGGGCGTCCAGTAGGCGGGGAGATGTCGACCAATCAAGTCCAGCGGACATGAACTTTGTTTCTTCATTCAGCCACCAGCTGCTGCTTCGGGCGGAAGTAAAATGAGTCACGGCGGCAAAAAAAAAACCTTGAACCACACGAGAAATTACTTTAGTCACAGATTTTGTTTGGGCCTGTAAATATTTCGAGATCGCCCACGATTATTTTTACTGAAACAACAATGTTTTATGGATTTGCCTTCAGTTGGTTATTGACAGAACTTGTTACATAATAGGTGTAAAATTCTGACTGTCATGAACAATTCTGATCGGCAGTTTTCAAAAAAGCTCAAATAAAAGCTATTTTCAGTCTGCAGGAAGAAGAAAAATATCTAGGCGATGATTTTCAGTTTTAAATCTAAAAGTTTTCGGTCGTTTACGTCATGGATAGAATAAGGCAGTCGGTGAACAACAGAGATAAACTGACAAAGTCTGTTTTAGGAATGACAAAATTGAAGTATTGAAAATATTGTAAGCAGCATAACTGCGGGAGCGATGAGTAAAGCTCATTGTAACCAAGGAATAACAGCTTTCCGTTACAAATTCACAGGAAAATGCGAAAGTCTTAAAAAGTCCCGTTTCAGACTTGTAAGATTTATTGAAATGAAAATAGTAACTCTATCAATGTTTTCTTTCAGGTTCCACCCTATTTTGCTAGCACCTCCGTTTTATACCGGAAATATATTTTAAAACGCATTAAGCCATTATTATAAGCGATAATCAAGAGGGAAGGGAATATCTGAGAACAAACGGTGCAGTCCTGGACGTTTCAAATTTTTTTGTGTGGTTTATACCTACTGAGGCAGCGTAACCGAGTGCTGAAAATGCTGGACTGGCTTGGAATCAAGCTAACCGAATATTGCTTGGTTTGAAATACGGCCATTCCGGCTTTCAACTCCTTAGTGGTTCAAAAGATATAAGTAAGGAAATCTGTCGAAGACATTTATATTTTGTTTTGTATATCGATATTTTTATTTATTCTTTTAAAAAAACTTAATAGGAACAAGAGAAAAAAGCAAAACCTTAGAGAACTTCCAGTCCTGAAACTTTATCATTTTGTAATGGTTTCACGTCGACGAGTGAAACAATTCTTCCCAGAGCTCGATGGGACCATGCAAACGTTAAACTCGGGCTTTCCTGACATCAGGAAACCCCGAGTTCACGTAGATATGTGTCTAGTCCACTTGAATTACATCCCTTGGTACGTTTAAGGCAAACAAGGTATCGATAAGGAGGGCCCCTCGCCAAAAAATTTGCAAACATTACTTTTTTTCAAGGTTTACTTTCACAGAAAAAGTATTTTTGTTGAAAAAAAAGTTATCTTTTCAAAAACGTATGGCGAATGCATGATTTGGATATGGGCGTTTCGTCTAGTCACGTTTTAAAAAATGCTGATATCATAATATCATTTCTATCACAACCGATCCAAAATTGATCCAAAATTGATCCAAAGTTATCTGGGGCTTGGGACGATCACAAGATCCAGTAATTCAAAGGAAAATATGACAGAAATGCGACAAAAAAATCACATACACATACACACACATACACACACAAAAAAAAACGATAGACCAACACGTTCCCCATATCCTAACTGGAAATATGAAATTCATTACCAAATTACCTATAAGCAGCGTAGGTCAGTGTAAAGCTAGAATACGAAGTTTTCCTTGGTTTAATTTTTTTTTTATTGTTTCCTTGGTGTTGTTAAACTTGAACGTTTTGGCAACACACAAACGCGCCAGGACAAATCAACCCATAAAAACTCCAAGACCTAAGGTCATGATTACGTCATACGAAAGTGAGAGAAAAAGACGGATTCTGTCTGGTTCATGCAGAAAAAGTTTAAAAAAACTTTTAAACTTTGTCCATTCTTTTGGCCATGAGCCAGTCGTCATTGCGGCTATTTGTTTCGATGACAGTGTCCAAAGATTACTTGAAAAAATTACACGGACTGAGGCAAAACTCTGACACAAAACAAAGCCCTAAAATTGTACACCATTTAGTTACAGCACAACCACCCAAGCTCCTGATTTAAAAGGGTTTGAATGAAAGTTAACGGTTTTTAAGTCGGAGGAAATTCAATCTTTCCCAATAAAATCGACTGAATTTGTTCATGCGTGGTATTTTTATGCCGTCTTAGCGATTCTCAGGCCAGTCGAAAGCAATTTGGACGAGTTAATACTACTTCGGTTTTCTACTAATAAATGAATGGTCTATGGTCACAGACGCCACATATGCATCGTTTAGGTAAATGAAACAAGTATTTGCACTTTGTAACACCTGTCGCACTTTGTTAAAACTTGTTAGGAACTTTTTTCCCCTCTTTGCTAAACCTGTTGCACTTTGTGATAAATATCATCAGGCTTTGTAGACTTTGTCAGAAAAAATCGTTGCACTTTGTAAGAACAGCCCGCCCACCGCACTTTGCACCAAGACAGAAACCTGTTTTGTCGCACTCAGAAATTTAAGTAATGGTCCGCGCAAGAACTAGGCAGGCCAAACGCAAAATCGATTAAAAGGTGTTAACTCTTAATTATTAATTTCAATTAAATCGACCAATCTGATTGGTCGATATCAAAAAATCGCCCAAAAAACAAAGAAAACCGCGACATAAACATCATTTTTTCACTTAGTTTTCCCCATGCCACTGTTTTCCACCTCACGGCCAAATTTCGGTATTGTTCTATGCGCCAATCACAAATTAGAACGGAAAACGTGCAACAAGCGTGATCCTCATGCGACGCCATCTTGGATTTGCGAACGGAACTTTGAGCTTTCAAGACCTTTTATCAGCGATAGTCGTCATAGTTTTCAAGAAATCTATTTATTTTCATACTTTTCGAATATATACATGTTATTTATTTCAAATGTAAAGCAAATTACGTCCAAACACTCGAAAAAATGCCCTTCAAGAGTGGCTGCTGCTGTCCACAACATGAGGAGTGGGGCTTTGGAAATGTTGGCCTGAAAAAGTTGTTTTCTCTCACCTACCGAGAAGAAAAGTTTTGTGGCACTGGCAAGTGGAGTCTTTCTGGCCACAAGGAGCGAAGGCGAAAGATATGTGGCTTTTGTCGGGAAAGGATTCAACTCCAAACGAGATGTGAAGAACTTGAGGTAAGCAGAAGACAGTGGAAACATTTTCACACGTCCTCACGTGTTCCTTATTATTTCTTTCGAAATATTCGTCTATATATTTACTCCTCTTTATTTGATTTTGCTATTTTCTAGGCTGCTTCATCAAGTCACCATGAAGTTTTCCATGAGCGTAAATTCGAAGAGTCTGAATTCTTCGATGATCCAGTCGAAAGTGACAGTTTCTCGGAGCATTTTGGAGAAAAAGCTTCAGAAGACAAAGCTTGTCAGGTCCCGGAAATCACCCAGAATCGCCAGGGCTACGAATGTGTTGGTCTTCGGAGGAAGATTCACCTTAGGAATGAAATTATGAGCAAAATAGACCTGCTGCTGGGGAACTACACCTTCCTTGGTGAGCAGGGTACTCAGGCCATCATGAGAGACATTCTTGGTACCAAAAAATTCAGAGCTGAGTTTGCTGATGTATTCAATAGCCACCAGAAAGGCAGCAGCGATGATAAACTGTTGAAGTCATTAGCTAAGGACTACATTGCAGCCAAAGATAAAGACGGCAGCCGATTGATACGGGCACAGGGTGCAAAAGTAACCAGCAAACTTCTCATTGGTGACAGCATAAAAGGAAGTAACTTGAATGTGAGTGGAGTGGGACAAGGAAGAAATCGAGTTGAGACTGCACGAGCTATTGGACGAGTCAGTAAGTTTGGGGATGAACGTAGAAGGCTGTTGTCAATTGTAGCCCAAGACTTCTCTAGGTCTGAAATTCAGACGTATTTTCCTTGCTCAAAGAGCACCATCACTGCAGCAAGAGTGCATGCCATATTGTTTGGAAAAGGTGGTGCCCCCCGCGATGGTCTTTCGTTTACTAGGCAGGCAGTAAGCCCAGAAATCATACACGAATTTCAAAATTTCATCAACCAAGATGATATCTCAAGGCCTTCTTCGTGTAGAAGTGTGCTTGTTTATGGAAAGGAAACTGGGATCAGATACTGGCAGTGTGATATCAAAAATGTTATCCAGCAATATCAGCTGAAGTTCCCCGATGGTCTGAAGAGGACCTACATTTATTCTCATCTGCCAAGGAATTTTAGAATGAACACGATGCTGGCAGGCCTTTGCAACCTGTGTGATGACTTTGGTCATTCTAACTTTGAATCCATGCAGCTACTCCTAGATGACCTCAAAAAGGATAGTCTGCTACATGCCGCTGCTCATTCTGAATTTGTCTCAAGCACAAGACAGTACCAAAAGTTTCTGAAGGTGGAATTTCCCAAAGAGGTAAGCAGAAATACAGTACAATATTGGTATTATTTGAAAAATGCTGAATTTGTAGCTAGGGATGGACAGTGAAATCTAAAGTGGTCTGTCACTGACTAATGTACTGGATGTTATGAACTTTGTACATAGTTTTTTGTACATTAGTCAACATCAGACAAGTTCATTTTCATCAAGGAACGATTGTTTAAGCAATGGATAAGGGAAAGCTTTTACTTCGGAAAACTAAACATGTTCAATTTGTGCAACAATTTATAAATAAATGAATTGAAATTGATAAAGAAATTAACTTATCGGAACATTGTTCTCAACGTGTAGACCTGTGTATTGTGTAATGTGCCTTGAAAACTGGGTTTTAGGTAAATGGTATCAAAAAACATTGAACAGTTTAGATTTGGTTGAAGCTGATGTTTTCTTAATACCAGGCTGTCAAACATCTTTCCAAAAGTTCATTGAATATTGATCCTTTTGATAAAATGAATAATTATGACAAGATAGATTTGCCCTGAGGAAAATCGGCCAGCCTTGTCCGCACACATTGTCCGCACAAAACACCAGGGAAGCTACTATCGCTATGTTCTTGCAAACCTTTGTCCTGGTGAGATTGTTGTAATCATTGATTACAAGATGAAAGTTGAACTGGGCCTGAGGACTCGTGAAAACCAACGAGAGTGGTACGGAAAGAGGGGGATTTCTCTTCATGGTTTCCTAGTAATTGCACAGGTTAGTTCTTTGCTGGAACCTAACTTTATGTACATTTGCATATAACCCTTTTGATATTGTAAACTTGTACATCCCATTTGATTTTAATTCATTTGTTTGATTATTTTTATGTCTTAGGTTGCGGAGGGACAGAGAAAGACAGAAGTCATCGACTTGTGGTCCGAAGATACTAAGCAGGATGCCTGGTTTACCCAGAGTGCCCTTGACATTGGGTTCAGATGGTTGGAAACTGTTTACCCGGGATTTTCAGTGTACTTGTTTTCTGGTAGGCTTATTTTTAAAGAAAAAATGTAGTTCCTGAACAAGTTATGCAGTAACATGTAATAGTAGCTTGTCAACATGATGTGGGGCACATAGTGTCATAATTTGTTCTTTGTTTCCATTACAAAACTAAAAAGGTTTTTTCCTAGTTCTTTACATAATAGATTTAAAGAAATAGATAATGTTAATAAATATATTATAAAATTAATGAATTTGACTTGTTTTGTTTAGACAAGCTATAGGTTGTCAACTTTTTGTTATTGTTTTGCTGCTGTTTGAATTTTCCAAACTTTCGTATATAGATCTGTAATCATCACCTGAAAGAAACGAAAGGCAAAGAGAATCAAATAGTCTCTAATTTTCTAAGCTATATGTATATGTTGTGATTTAAATTTATCTTTGGTTTAAAATTTTTTAAACCAGTTTGATTTTTATTTTTCATTGTCTCGTGGTCATTATTATAATCTGAAACAAAGGGAAATAAAAATCAAACTGGTTTGAAAAATTTTAAACCAGAGATACATTCAAACCACAACATATATACCATTCTTACTTCCTATCTTTTAGATAATGGGCCACATTATCACAACAGTGGGGTTCTCTTTTACCTGTCTGAAGTGAACCAAACTTTTAACTTCACCATTAAGGAGTACAACAACTTTGAAGCTGGTGAGGGGAAGTCACAACTCGATTCCCACTTTGCCCACATCAGCCACAAAATTGTCCGGTGGGTGCGTTTGGGAAACAACCTGGAAAGTGGTGAACAAATTGCAGAGTTGATAAAGGTAAATTGTACATTGCATGTTTATTTCATGTAAACCAAAAAAAAAACCCCTTGTTTATAAGAACATGGCTATAGGTTTTATGTTGGTGGTGAAGGTGATACAGTGTAAAGTCAGTCTGCATTGCAAAGTCAGTCTGCATTGCAGATTGAAAGGCTATCCTGTGTGCTTTTGGTCTGTTGGCCATGTAAATGGTCTGTAATACATGTAGGAGTGCCTGCTGTTTGTTTCATTTATCATTGTTGAAGATAACCATTAGCTGTACTGTGTTACTAGCATTGAGGGAGGTGCTTATTTGTCATTTGTTGGGTTTATAATACTAACTTAAAACAGAAGCGTTCATCGTTTTCATACATTCAATCTTTTTTCCCTACAGACAATGAAGAATTCATCATGCAAGAAGCTGGTGATAGACAGACCCAAGGCAAAAAAAGTGTCAACTTTAAAGGATATTTCCTTATTTGGAAACTTTACCTTTCCTACTGAAGGCGAATTTGCTGATGGTTTGCAGTTGAGGCCATTGGCAGGGATTGGCAATGCTATATGTAAAACCAAGGCACAAATATCACAACTGTCTGGGCGCCAGAATCCCATAGCTGGTGCAACTGGTGCTTTGGTGACTGAAGAACAGCCAGCAGCAGAACCTCTTGAATGCCCAACACCTTTTCCAGCTACAAGGAATGAGGACTATGCTTTAAGGTTTATTCAACACGCCCCTGAGCAGTCAGTCACTTCATCAATGCAGCCCTTTTTGGTTGACCAGTATCTTTCCCAGAGGCTGGAAAAGGGATATGCTCTAAAACATGGTCCAGGAAAGAGGACAGTGTTCAGCCAGGCACAGAAAGAAATAATGGTTGAGTTTTACAATAGACAAGCCATTAATCACATTAGAGCCGAACCACGAGATGTGATTAAGGCAATGCAAAATGCTGGCTTGAAAGTGCTTACAGCGGCCCAAATCAAGAATTGGTGGTCGACTTACCACCGCAAGAATAGAAATTTACTTGCCACTGGATTTCCTGCTGCTAGTGATGTCCCTCACAGTGCACCATCAGTCACTATACCATCCACTGCATCATCAGCTTCCGTTCTTCCCAGTTCAACATCTGCTACCATGCCTTCCAGGGCACCACCTGCTACGGTACCATTGTCCTCTGCATTGCCAGCTACTGTGCCTTCCAGTGCTCCACCTGCTACAGTTCCATCATACCCAGCTACTGTGCCTTCAAATGCATCCTTTGCTACTTTACCATCGTCCACTGCATTGCCAGCTACCGTGCCTACCAGTGCACAATCTGCTCTACACATAGTACCATCGTCCACTGCACACCCAGCTACTGTGCCTTCAAATGTATCGTTTGCTACATTACCATCGTCCACTTCATTGCCAGCTACTGTGCCAACCACTTTAACTGGCCATCTGTCACAACTGTCAGGTGCTGTAATAGAATGGCATTTCCCTGAAGATTTCAGTCAGTCCACTATTGATGGTAGGAATGGAAGCAATGCATGTGCTTTCATTTCTCTGTACTTTGGACAAGTGGCTTCGAAGGGTCTACTTTCCCCAAGGCAGGGATTTGCATTGACTGTTCATTGGAAGGATGCCCTTAGAGAAGCAATTATGCGAGGAAATGACTTGCACTATGAAATGTTTGATTATGAAGGGGTAAATCTTAACGTGGATGAAGCAGTTGAAATGGCTGGAGAGGACTGTGGCGTTCTCAGCCTTGGACAGCAGAAAGATTTATTTGGTGGTACTGGTGTTGCAAAACAGTTACTTGCTGAGTTTCTTGATGAATTATCTGGAAGGAACCAAAGAACTTGTCTCCTGTTTTTTTCTTCTGGAAGAACAATGCTTTTATTTGTTGACAGTCATGGACATTTCTATTTTGTGGATTCACATTCCCACAGAGACTGTGGAGCAATTGTAGCAAGTGCACCACCTGGTTCCGGAGCAGCATTTACAGAATGGATTGACAGAATGATGGACTTAACTTGGCAGACCCCTCTTACTTTGGGGTCAGTAACTGAGGTTATTTATGCATAAGGGCTGACATTTTTTTTAGTGTACGCTTGCATCACGCAAAAATCACATACCAATTTCATAAAAAGAGTAGCACAAGTACAAATGTTTTAGACTGGGAGCAGGCTCTCCTTTTTTGTGGCATGGAAAGAGGTTCAAAAGCAACAATTGAAGTTGCATTTGAGATAAGCACGCACAGGCACAATTTTGTCCTGGCCCCTAATTGTTTTTACCACTGATTTGCATGATTGATCCCCTTATTGTATTCACTATGGGATCTGACAAAATTGGATGACAGTTCAAAACACATGTATTTTTGTGCTGCTTGTGTGACTTTCTTATATCAACATACATTTACTAGTAAATGTAGTATCCAGACTTTTCTCAAAGGAAAACAAGAGAGGAATTTATTGTTCTAATTTATTGGAAAAATTGCTGTCAACCTCCTGGAATTGGTCAAGTGATTATCAACAGTTTCGGAAGAAAACACCAGTTTTCTGATGTGGAAAGCGTGTGATGAATGTTCATCAATCATGTCTTTGTTTCGAAAAAAAGTTATGATTAATACAGAAAGTTTCAATAGGATGTTGTTTGCACTTAGGATTTATTTTTACCTCATAATTTTAAAACAGAGGTCACTATTATCAGGGTTCTCTTCCATCCAAAAATAGAAAAGTGCTATGTTGTTCATTCTAAAAAAGGGAAAATCTAGTTAGTTGAAATGTCTTGATGTTGATTTTCTTATGGTCTAAGGTCATTTCCAGTTAGCCTTGTAGTGCACTCGAGAAACATTTGCATTATATTATCATTGACAAAAATATGCTCTGATCACTTGTTCTGTGAAGTTGCAACAATGACAGTAAAGGTACTATAGAATAGTAATAGAATTATTTATTGTCAGTGGATTTCTGTAGGAGGGAGTGTTTTGATTGGTTGAAGGAATTCGCTGTGTAAAGGGGGTTTGTACATATCCACCACTCAGCCCTCCCCCCCCCCAAAAAAAAAAAAAAATAATAACGAAAAAATTAAATATGTATGTACATATAAAATAAATAAAATAAAACAAGACAGGATCTCGGGGAATGTGGAAGTGCTAACTAAATCCATATAAGACAAAACATAAACATAGAAAGTTTACGTTGATTCCAAAAACATTTTTTTTTATTTTCCAGCAATGAAATACATAGAAAAGCCTCTGTCATGGAAAACGGAAACTGAAGAATGAAAAATTAGTATAAAAATGACAAATAATTTGATGTTGAAAACTGCCTTGGTTACATAAATGCATCATTCACTTGACGTGTTATATCGTAAATTCCAATTATAAGCTATAAGTTGACTATTTCATTGCCTTTGCTAATTAGCAGAGGGGTTTACACTAAAACAGTATGCACCAAACACCACATGGGATATAATTGGGAGAGGGAGCCTCTCGCGTCTGGGTTTTGATGTCAGATTATCGGGGTAGGATGGGTGGTGTTCGTGTGTGCGTGTGTGTGTGTTGGCCTGGGGGGGGATACTTATCATTGGAATTGTACGGTACATGGGAAAGAGATTACAGCTCAAGTTCATGATCATGAATCAGGCATGCTAAAACAAAACGTATTTGATTATACGAGTAAGTTTGTTCAAGGTTGTCCCGTACGGTGCGAAGTTTCTTGTCCTCGTTAGCCATGATTTCACCCTTGATGATCTCAAATGACCGCTTGTCAACTCTCAGATATTCTGCCACAGTTGTGTGGTTTACATCTGCTCCAGCAGCAAGACAATGCCGTAAACCTCGGCGGTTGCTTGGGCAATACTCAGCTCGGTCGATATTGTAGCAAAATTTTTCCCCAGCTTAAGGCCTTGCATCACCAGTCGTTTCTGAGGCGATGGATTGTTTTTGCCATAAAGTCTGCAAAGCTCCATCTTCTACGGCAAGAAAAGAAAATCCGATTTTAGTAAACGAAAATGCCTAAAAGTTAAGAAATCAGCTGATATACTCACGCCGGAATCTAACTTCGTGCGCTTCGATTCCGAGGGGCCATCTCCATGTGATTGCGAAGACTTCTTTCTGAAATAAAAACAGAAAGTCAGAACAAATAAAGGCACTGATTCGAAAACTCAAATCGCCAGCAAAATTGACTTGCCTCTGTTCCATTTTTTTCGGATGAAGAGTTGTTCCAGGAATGATTCACTGTCAATACAAATTGTAAGCTTGCAGTGGATTCAATGAATGAGGCGTGGAAATAAGATGCAAGCGGCAACATGAATGAAGATTCGGGCCAATCAAAAGGTGTGAGATTTACGCAATTTGGCACTTTTTACCGAGTAGCTGAAGTTCGACCAAAACAGCTCGAAGAAAGGAAGCTCGTTTATTTTTGGAGGGCGCTTGTGTTTGATTATCTTGGCCCGGAAGATCTTGCAAGTGTTGCTTCGGTTTGCCTAACTTGGTGGAAATTTGTTTTCGAGAACAGAAAGCATCTTCACAAAGATTCATTGAGTGTCAAGATCTCATCTTGTGCACACAGGAAGGGTCATTGGTTCTAAAAACAATAGATAACAGGTCATAACAATGCCCCTAGCCCTGAATAACAATAGAGGTAGTGTTTACAGCGGGCGAATGAAAATAGAGGTTTCAGAGAGGTAGTGTCTTACTGCACAGGAAGGCTTTACCACAAAGTTCCGCTGAAATTGTATTCTCGAGGCTACACAGAATCCACTTGTTTAGGACATGCATCTCTTCCGTGAGAATGTTTTACAACTGGTTTCAACTGCTACGCGACATCAGGAATTGAACATACGAAACTGTGAGGGAATTGCAGGGTAAGCGCTGTTTACCGTCACTTTGATTCTCGAGATGTATAAAGATTTTACATAACGAACAGTTCGGCGTTCTCGTTATCGTTTGTCTCCGTTCATTGGGAAGTCTAAAAGAAATTTGTTGTCTGAGGAATCGATTTGTTTTTACCAAAGACCTTCCCATGGACCCGGGCCCACGGATCGAAAATGGAGTTGATCTCGAGCTGAAAACCGACACGGGAGACGGCGATTTTTTTTACATATGATGGGCATTGCTTCAGACTATGATGTTTCAGAAGACTTGTTTTGAAAAGCTTTACCGAACGTTTACATTGAGGTCTTTTTTATTTTGTGTATTTGTTATGGTTGACGATATTTCGCGCGACTTTGGCGCGTTCCCAATATCCGCGTGAGTTGTTGCTGTTCTGAATCACAAATTGACAGTTCCTTTGTGAAATCCGAGCGAAATGTTTTTCACAAGGTCGCTGATTGATGTATCGCTGAACTAATCCCGAAGCTATTTTATATCATTGTAAATTTCTCCCTTTTGGCACGTAGAAATTGTCCAAATTTTAGATATGTTACAGTTTTGAATGTATTGAATGGGTAGCTGAAATAAAATATTGTTTGAATGATATACAAGTTATCTTAAATCAAATTCTAAATTCAAAATTCGCGCTTTTAGCGTATGGGCCAATCAGGTCGTTCGGATTTAATTTGATTAGAGAAATTAGCGCCTGAAGCCTAACTGACGCTATTTCACTAGCCTATTGTTCTTCTGCCTAGTTCTTACACGGACCATTACTTAAAGTAAACACAATGACATCATCTCCATTTTTCGCGCGTTTAAGATGTCGTTACACTATCTTGAGGTCCTTACTGGCAAAATATTGGTTACTAAGCTCTCTTCTGACAATTCTACGTATCGAGCCCAAAGCTAGACGAAGTACATAACCTTGCGTAAACAAGAGTTAGACAAATATTTTCACTGCTTAGACCGAACAAGGTGGTTAAATAATAAAGTGCTAATTATTACGGCTCCTTAGCAACTTGCCAAAGTTACTAATGTACTACTCGCTCGCCAATTTTCATATGGAAATAAAAAAACTGCGAAGTCTCTCTAAGTCACTTTCGAGTAAGTTCTTTTAAAATTGAAAGCTGAAAATAAAATTGAAGTGTGTATAAGGAACAAGAAAGACTTTGTTTCCGCGCTCTCATTCGAAATCTCGAGTTGGTAAAGTCAACCACTGAATGGTTCATCTATGCGTTCCCTATAGGAAATTCCCGGTGGGGGACTCCCATATGGAGTGGAGGGGGATGCTCGTCGGAAAGTTTGAATTTAACCCCCAAAAGAGATCAATCTGGGCGTGGCCGAAGCTTATGCAGACCCCTAAAAGAGACCAGTTCATAAAACAGTCAAATAAAAAGTACAGAGTGCAACCCTGAACGAGACCTTGACGGCTAAAAATAATGACATTTTGCCCAGAATACTCTAAGCGAGACCAAAATCCGAAATTTACACCCCTAAGCGAGACAAGCAGCATCCCCGTCCATTCCATATTTTAGAACGAAAAGTCTAGCCAATCAGTAGTTATATAAAATTCCTCGACAGTGAGCAAATGAGCGTCTGCTTATAAATAATGAGTGGTCTCCGTGGACAGTTCAAAGGATCTGCAGGATAACTGACAATTTCACATCTATAACTCAGTAAAATATGGATATGTAGCTACGCTATCAAGTGAATACGAAGTTAACTGACTTGTATAAAGTTACAATATTCCGGCTGCTTAAACCAGCCCAATGATGTTAAATCTCCCGCGCGATCCAAGGTTAAACACAACGGGAAAAGAAACTGGACTTTCTCAATTTTCCAACGTTTCTGACGCTCTAAAGTTAGTTTACCACACGCGATTATTCAGCCGTGAGTCAGATACAAACTGGGCTGTTTTTGGTTCGTGTTTTCACTGACTGCAGCTCCATTGCCTTCTAGCCACGTAGCTTATAATTTTGGTCAGGAGCCCAAATAAGTTCCTATCTAGTGTACAGCTACGGAGCGGCCAGGTATTCAGTATGTTGCAAAGTAGCATAGGTTTGGAAGAGCTTTTACCTATAGAAGAGTCTAACTAGACCTGGACCGACCTACCATAGGGCTGTTGATATAAGAAAGGGGATCTTCGAAGCATGCACGGTAAGATTTCCGCACAGGTCCCTACTTCATTATGCATGCTGTAGCTGTATTTTCTTGGGCATTGTACGCGCAAACTTTACATATTTTGGAGGAACGAAATAGTATATCTACAGTGAAGTAGGGACCTGTGCGGAAATCTTACCGCATGCACTAATAGTGTGTATGTTGTAGTTCAATTTTATCCTTGGTTCAAATTTTATTTTCCTTTGTTTCAAACTCATTATCATATATTGCCATACCAGAAAACAAACGAAAATAAAATTTGAACCAAGGAAAAAATTGAACTACAACAGGTACATCTATAGATTGGTACTATTGCATGTGAGTGAAGTACCAGTCTTCTACCTCCGCGAATGAGCTGTTCTTGCAATACAGTTCCCACTGCACACGAAGTTGATTTTTCTATCTTTATGTCTCCGTTTTGTTATGTCTGTACTAGAACCTTGGCCCCACATCTCATCCTTATCCGCCCCGGAAATGAGCACCGGCGGTCTGGCTCTCTAGCATTGACAAGCGCTGAGAGTCACTTCCTTATTAGGGGATGGGTGTGGGGGGGAACATCTAAAACCATGTCACTCATCTTTCACATCGCCCTTTTGGCTGAGTAAGCGCTTGCTACTCATAATATCATATATTGTGGTCGACTGCGCTATTACTAAATTATTGGCTGTGAAAGGTTCATCCGAGGACATGGAACAGGCTATTTCTTTTTTTGTTCGAGTATGATCGTCTGGGTGTACGTTAACCTGCGATCAGGAGTCTTTTTTCCCGTTCTCCGAAAAAAAAAAAAAAAAAACAGAACAAAATAATAAAAAAAAACGCCGTTGTTCGTTATTTATGACTAGCGGGGGGCCGGTGTTTAGAGTGGGGGAGGTAAAGTTTTCAAAACCAAGTGAAATGGGGGGGAGTGCTTTTTAAATACCGTCAGGAGCCAATGGGCTCCTGATACCGTAGAATTGAGGGCAGATATATTAAATTGAGCTTTGTTTTTGGGCCAGTGGCATAAGCTGGGGGCGGGGGTATTTTTTTGACAACGCACTTTCGGGGAGAGGTACATTTTTAATCGACCTTAGTTGGTTAAAAAATCACCGACTCCCCCTAACCAAAAGTAACGAACAGTCCCTTACGTGTACGTACGTCGCAAAAAATGACTTATCAAACTAGTTGATAAAGTAAATTTTACCATCGCAAGATGTCAAGGGGTGCTGACGTTTCGAGCATTGGCCTTTTGTCAGAGCGAATGTAGGTACACTACATACAGGTCACATTGTTATATACCTAGATTTTCACTCAACAAAACGAGCACTGTGGTTGGTTCATTCTTGGTCACGTGCCCGCGATAAACGAGCACTGTGATTGGTTGATTCTTGGTCACGTGCCCGCGATCAGATTTGTTATATGCCTAGACTTTCACTCACAAAACGAGCACTGTGATTGGCTGATTCTTAGTCACGTGCCCTTGATGAAATTTGAATGTATCCCGACCGCGATACAATTGCGCAGTTGTTGCCCATGCGCCAGTTGTGCCGTCTTTGTTTGTTTTTGCCATATAATTGTTTAAGGGAAAGTCTAAATATAGAACAAAGCACTGGCCCCTCGGGAAACTAGTTAGTTTTGTTTTCCCTGAGTTCTGATGTTTCCCTCGACTTCGCCTCGGGAAACATCAGGACTCTTGGGAAAACAAAACTAACTGTTTCCCTGGAAACCATACATTAAGTGTATATTATATTACATTGCATTAGTTACATTCATTGTAATCAGTCAACGCAAGCTCGAATTCTTTTCAAAAATGCCTATGCCCGGCCACTCGAACTCGACAAACAACTGGGGTGACTTTTTGGGCAGGGTGTCATACATAAACCAATAGCTCAGATGCCGGTTGTATATTCCTCCCAGTTGCCTTACATTGTTAACATGGTGTGATCTTCGATTGTCTTCTACTATTAACATGGTAAAGGACGCGTCATGAGCATTATAAACTGTAAGCTCTTTTGTAATGACATTAATTGATCATCGCAGTTATGTACACAACTTAAGCAGCTGTGAAATTTAAGCCGCAGTTCAAATATATGGTCTTTCATATATTCATTTGCATGGTAAGCTCTTTGTACGGAAAAGCCTTCAAAGGTGCCATGGATCATACAATATACGAAACCAAGACCAAATGATCCTACTCATTGCCTTAAATTGGTAACATGAAATGGTCTTTAATTCTTTTTTATTTTTAGTAGGGTATGGGACGCTTCATGGGCAAGTACTTAAAATCTTTGCCATATATCATTGATACCTTGCGTGCAGAATCTCGTTCGCAACCACCATTTCGCTCGTCACGCAACGCTACTTTGTGACAACGACTGGGATAAATGTAAGTGTCTGGGCAACTGTGCAACTACCCCTCCCCTATCCCAACAATAACACAGACTTTTTAACTTGTAGGGTTATATCAGGGGAGGGGTTCACAGTTTCCCAAATAATGACACTGATCCAACGACTGCTCTTATTTTTAGTAACGAAGGAAACACGAAAAGGCTGAACCTAGAGTAATTACCTGATTAATAGCATGTTCTCTACACTCACATAGAGGAAAGCAATACGACCCATTAGAGTATGCACTAAACTGCGTGCTAGGGTGCTAGACTAGTCCGCGCGCTTGCAATAAGCTGAGCGCTTCACAGTTACTTTTTCACCACACAAGAGAAAGATCAATACTTGTTGTTATCGTAACAATCATATCTAACTCACGAAAACTCAAGACTTAAAATAAACCTCTCGCGTTTTTTTGGTTGATGCCTAAGTATTTAACAGTAAATTATCAAATATTAGCACATTAGATAAATGGTAAAGTAAGGAACGTTTTGTTTACTATCAAGATAAATTGGCACATTCGATTTGATAGATAATATCGAAAACACGCATTACAAACCAATGAATCTATTACTTCGCGCCCTGAGAGCAATTTTCCAAACAACTGACAAATCAGAAGAAATTAGTGTACCTTTGAAATCAGATTTCCCTTGTGTCTTCGTGACGCATTCGTCAGAAATCCGATTGAGGGAAATTAACTTGACCGACGAAGACATGATCGTAGCTTCTCCGAACAAACCCAGTTACGTGCAGTCTGCTCTACAAGATAGCCGCTACAATGGGAAAATCCACAATTGATTAATTTCCCTGCTGTGCAAATTTACTTTTCTCAATTGAAACACTATACGTTTACAAATGTCAAAACAGGTCAGAAATAGTCTCGGAAAGGATTAATTGAGATCTTGATTTCACGAACGTCTTTCGAAAACAATACTTTTGGAAGAAAAACTCGTTTCGTAATTAACTTACCTTAGGCTACTTTAACGAATTTCCTGAAGCTACCCTTTCAAAGCTGCTATATAACCAAAGTTTACTGAGTTTGGTTTTCTGTCAGTTCCGGTTCTCTTTTAAAACGCAAACTGCTAAATGTCATCGACAATGTGACGTTGTAAATCCAAGGCCCGTTAAAGCCACTGAGCTCCGCACTGTGTGGTAAGGTTTATCTGCGTCACTGGTTAATTAGTCGTGCATGACGACTCGGAAGCCGTGAATATTAAACAATACCCAATTTTTCAAATGTGCAAGATTCACGAATCCGTTATTGGTTCTGATTTACAGATTTCTTGTGCACTGCGTAATCCTAAAGGGCGGAAATTCCTGTGCTGAACGGGAGTGACAAATGAACTGCAGGTATGAAAACAATGAAATAGGCCATAAAAGAGTGCATGTGAATGCATTCACTTTTGCAGGACAGCAAATGAGCCCATCAGGGAACGGAAAAATGCCATGCACTACTTAAATTGTTATGTTGATGTCGTTGCTCCCATAAGAAAAATTCTTATTCTCATAGTTACAGTTTTAAAGACACACGTAAAGACATGCCGTTAATAATAATGTTATAACCAGGGTAATATCTTCAGCAAAAAAAGCTGATATCAACCCCGGGGGGGGGGGACTCCCATATGGAATGGACGGGGATGCTCGTCGTCTCGCTTAGGGGTGTAAATTTCGGATTTTGGTCTCGCTTAGGGTGTTCTGGGCAAAATGTCATTATTTTTAGCCGTCAAGGTCTCGTTAAGGGTTGCACTCGAAGAAATAACAAAACAGAAAGAATTTTGATTCTTTATATTTACTCAATTCAGAATTCGATGATAAGGTCTTCGCCATCATTAAAAGTCACTGTACTTTTTATTTGTCTGTTTTGTAAACTGGTCTCTTTTAGGGGTCTGAATAAGCTTCGGCCACGCCCAGATTGGTCTCTTTTAGGGGTTAAATTTAAAATTTCCGACGAGCATCCCCGTCCACTCCATATGGGAGTCTTCCCCCCCGGGATATCAACAAGGGCCTTGTTTGGAACCAGTAGGGAACACCGATTCGCTAGCGAATGATTCGCTAGCGGTGATCATGTCATTGCTTGACAGAGAGCCTATTAGCTCGCAAAAGTGTTTTATTTTCTCTGGGCACAGAGGTGTAACAGGAAACGTCAGCCCCAGGCGAAAGGCCCCATCTGGGTCTTTCAGAGGAACCAAAAGGTTTAGTTAATATTGGTGCTTCTTGATTCACTCAATTGATTCCATAATTAGCTCATTCAGTACGGCAAGCTGGCGGACCGGACGACGACGACAAAGCGGTGAGAGTGCACACCCCCCGGGGGGGTGGGGGGGTACTTTAGGAATTTCTGGGTGGGGATGTGCCGCTGGAACCCTGAAACCCTTAGCCTATACCAGAGCTGGTGCAGCTGAATTTTGCTACCCTATACTAGGGTAAACCCCCCAAATCACTCCTATTCTAGAGTAGCTGTATTCCACTAGAAATTGGATAAATCAAACGAGTTGATTAAGTAAGTTATACCACCGTAAGGTGAATGGGAGGTGCTGACGTTTCGAGCGTTAGCCTTTCGTCGGAGGGCTAACGCTCGAAACGTCAGCACCTCCCATTCACCTTACGGTGGTATAACTTACTTAATCAACTCGTTTGATTTATCCAATTTCTTGTGTTTCAATTTCCCACCGACGCAGCACCAGTTTCTTTAGAAACTATCCCCACTATACTTGTATTCCACTAGCACAGTCTAGCCAAAACAAAACCTTATACCGCAATCGTTTCTCTCTCCAAAAATGATTTTATTTATACTAGTTCAGTTTTTTTTTTTTTGATTCTCAACCAACAGGTCAGTTTCGTGAAAAATGATACCCTATCCTAGACCCAAACGCTCTTATTTATATACCCTATGCTAGAGTAAACTGCTTGAAAACCATACCCTTCACAGCGGCACATGCCTATATAGCCCATATATGGCAGTACACCCCCCCCCCCCCGGGTGCACACCCTCCCTCCAAAAACTCTCTCCTCTTTTCCTCTTGCACGATTCACGACTGAATGATGAGTTTCCGCGCAAATTGCTCCCAAACATTTTTCCTCTATCTCCTTTATCATTTTAAAATTGCGACAGGGGTCACAGACAAACTGTGTGTTTCCTGTTGCATAAGATTGATAGCCGATCGTATGGCTATCAATCTTATGCCACAGACAAAAACATACTTTGTCTGTGACCCCTGTCGCAATTTAAAAGTAAAGGAGACAGAAGAAATATGTTCGGGAGCCAATTTGCCAGGCGTTTAGTTTCGTTTGTAGCGCAGTCTAACAATTGAAGGACTAAAGCTCAGTGCCTTCTCCTATTAGATTGAAGCAAGAGCCCTGACTGAGGTAGTTTTATGACCGAAAAACATTTAAATCGCCATTTAAAGCCAAATAAACAGTTAATTATACTTCGATTTTGGCTAGTTCAAATTTATTTCGAACAAATTTATTTGCTCGAAATCACTTCGAGAAATCATTTCTCCCAATCATGATACCAACTTTGTCATACAGTTCCATACAAACCCGGCCTTCCACGGTTTGCCACAGTAGAGAGCGTCCAAAATAGACTTTTCAAATCCTGCATCCCGCCATCCCGCCATCCCGCCACAATAAACATTTGCATCTCGACCCGCCTGGTTAACCCAAGTTGCTATATTTCACCGTCGTATTTCGTCAGTCCGTATAGGAAAAAACCATGCCCTTGGTCCTCATGGTCCTGAGTACTCAAGACCCGGGGCACAGTTTTTTTCCCATACGTACCTTTCACCAGGTAAATAACATATATTTTCCCTCATGGAGGTCACAAATATTATGCTACACACGGTAACAGAAAGGGGGAGCTCGAGTCTTGACTCTTGAGTGTTAGACCTTTACTGCGCATTCTGGTTCCCAGAGACCACGATTCTTTTGACTAGCGTCAAAAATCGAGAAATCTGGTAGTTGATTCATATATCGTACAATTATAGTATCCCCAATATTGTTTACCATGCAGAGACGTATCTTACTTCTTAGTATATTGTACGATATATGAAGTAACTACCTAGTGGAAACGTTTTGGCCGTGGCTGGTCAAAACAATCGAGCTTTTTGGGAACAAGAATGTTTGCTGCAGTCAGATCAAGTTCCACTGCAAATGGACGGAAGGGGTTATTTAATGTAACACACTGTATCCAAATGCAATTTTAAATTTAGGCGGATACTTCATTGAAACTGACATCGTTAGTTTGATAGCTATGGCCGAAAGCCTGGGCTGGTTCTTTCGAGATCCCGAAATTCGGACCGCTTCGAGAACCAATCAAAATGCTTCATGGGTGTCAGCGTGGGCTCCTGGAGTGAGTTTACAATAAATAAATTAGAGTTGAGATCTTGCTTTTGAGGAAACCAATTCAAACCTGAACGATATGATTGCGAGTATCAGTTCGGTGCTGTCTTGCCTTTAAACCTGTGAAAATCGTCTTTATTCGTCTGGTCACAATACACCTGTAAACTTAAGCGGGCGCCCAGGAAGAGCAAAATTTGACATCAGTCGAGATGGCAATATCTTGAAAACCAAGATCATAAAAACGGAAGTACTCCAGTTGCTCTCGGCTGATGTCAAATTTCGTAACGTCACAAGTAAGTGACGGCTGATTCGTTACTGCCGAGATACTGTAGATTCAAGCAATTCATCCGACATACAGGAGTGAAGTTGCCTCGACACATGGAGCTATACGTTTCTGAGTTGTACAAACAACTTGTCCTCCATGATGATGGAGGAGGAGAAACAGCTGAAAACAGCTGTCCATGGCTGCTGGCTTTTGAGCTCAATTTTTTCATTTTTTTTTGGTAGCAATAGGGTTTTATCCCTTCTACCACTGTCACCTCAGTAAGTATATGTGTAGACTTTCTCAAAGTCCTTTTAATTTTTTTTTTCTGGTTGGTTGGGCCTTTTAAAAGGTCGACCTCGCTCGCGACTCCGTCGCTCGCTCGGTCGCTTCGCAACCTTGCGCGCTCACGCTCGACACGGTTGCGAGAGGTCGACTTGGAGCAAGTCTAGCATATGTGTGGCTTTAATGTACCCTTACTACATTTTGACGTTGTCATTTCAAGCCACATCCCACAACCCTATCATTTTTCATCACCTTGTCATTCATAATGTGGGAACCCAGAGCTTATCTGCTAGCTGTGCCATGCTGATGAGGCCTAACAAGGCCGAAACTATGGGGCGCCAAATGTACAAAAATTATTTTACGCAATTATATCAAAATTATTTTAAAATTATTTAGACAAATGTAATTATTTCATACCATGCTTTTATCTTTTGTATCCTTTGTTTTATACAATAACTTCCCCTTCAATCATTTCTTTCATACAATCTGAGCTTGCTCTTACATTATTTAAAACCACTGTTTGCCTCTAGACTGATGTGACTAGACTGATGCGTATTTTCAGTTTACTGCGCATATAATCGCGCAAACAATTTACTTTATATGAAACCATGAATTATTTCAAACCATGAATTATATCAAACCATGAATTATATCAAACCATGAATTTACATCAAACAATTAATCATATCAAACCATGAATTATTTCAAACCATGAATTATATCAAACCATGAATTATTTAAGACCATGAATTATATCAAACCATGAATTATATCAAACCATGAATTTATATCAAACAATGAATTATATCAAACCATGAATTATTTCAAACCATGAATTATATCAAACCATGAATTATTTCAAACCATGAATTATATCAAACCATGATTTACATTGTTTGAAACAACGAGTTGTGTCAGATTATATGTTTTCAAATAATTTTGCAGGTAATGCCGCATTGTTTGAAACAAGGAATTTGCCTGGCAATCATTGTTTGAAAGAATATAAACAGGGGAGGTCGATTGTATTAAATAACGTGTGATAGAGGCAAACAGTGGCTTTAAATAATGTAAGAGCAAGCTCAGATTGTATGAAAGAAATGATTGAAGGGGAAGTTATTGTTTAAAACAAAGGATACAAAAGATAAAAGCATGGTATGAAATAATTACATTTGTCTAAATAATTTTTAAATAATTTTGATATAATTGCGTAAAATAATTTTTGTACATTTGGCGCCCCATACGAAACAGCTTTCCACGGCTGCTGACTTTTGAGCTCATTTTTTCATTTATTTTTTCTTTTTTTTTGTTAGCAATAGGGTTTTATCCCTTCTTCCACTGTCGCCTCAGTGCGCATATGTGTGGCTTTAACATACCCTTACTACATTTTGATGTTGTCATTTCAAGCTACATCACACAACCCTACCTTCTTTCATCTCCATGATGATGAGCCTGTTTCGTCTGCGGAAGACTGGATCTGTAGACCTTTATCAATCCCAGGCTCCTTGAACGTACTCCAGAATTCCATTCGTGGTGTGAGCCATTCAGTTTGAACGTGATCCATTCATTTTGTAACTTGCCTTGCAATTGAAATGAATTATTCCATTCATTTTGGTCAATTGCCATTCACTTTGGTAATATGCCATTCAATTTATGATGAACTATTCAGTTTGGCTGATTTACGCGCGATCCATTCATTTCGGTAAAACGCCATTCAATTTGGTAGTAGTAATAACATCATCCACCCGCCATACTTATGTACGACAGTCCTTTTGTTATCGAATAAAACTTGATAATTTACATGTAACTTAGAAAGAATGTATTTCATTCAAAATGTTCTAGCGCTAGCACAACGTCACTTGCTCATCGTGGGACTAACCTTCTATTTCCAGATTTTCCAGACGTGAAAACTGCGAAAATACTGACGGTTCGTTGATGTGATTCCCGACGGTGTTGGCTGATATAACTTCATTATGTCAAGTACACCAGTGCACAGATCAGTCCACACTATTGATAGAGTGCAAATCCAAATTTGACCTTCGACGATTCTCCAATATCAAAGATAGTAATACGGTTTCTGGATCTCAGTGTCCTGTTAAACGTTTTTTCGGACCAGTTTAATCCAAAAACTTCAATACACACGCAGACCATCAGATTTCGAATCTGCACTCGACACACCCCAACGTAAGGTACTACAATGCGGCTCGAAAAGGCTTTCCAAGTATTTCAGATTCTTTCACCCACACAGTTCATCTGGTATCAATATTTGTGCTTCAGAGGTTTTGCCGCGAAACTCGCAGTCACCACAAATGTCGTGCAAAGTTAGCTTCTCCGAATGCCTGTCTTTTTTGAACGAAGGGGTGGAGTTTTGTCTTCAACGACCCAAAACGGTTACATCTACCTCACCAGCTGAATCCGACCATGAGAGCTAACAGTCTAATTCCCGAATACACTGACAAATTATATTGATCCTATTTTCATTTCATCTATCTCCAACTCTATCCAAACATTTGGTGAAAAAAATTACGATTCTGACATGACAACAGGCCGCAATAAGCAAGATAAGGTCACGCTCTTGCCACGCATTCTTTTCCCAAATGACGAAATTTGGGCCTCCTGCGGTCAGCGGATGCCCCCGTGTTCCAGACTAAACAAACAAGACAAAACAAAATGGCGGCGTCTTCCCATCATAATGTCTTGTCCGCTGTAGAGCATGAAATAAGCTGCCCCATCTGTTTGGATGAGTTTGAAGAGCCAAAATGTCTTCCAAGTTGCGCCCATAATGTTTGTCAGCAGTGTTTGGAGGGAATGGTCAAGAAAACCCAAAAGGTGGTAGAATGTCCTGTTTGTCGAGTTGAGTCAGCCATTCCAAAAAGTGGCGTGGCGGGATTCCCCAAGAACCATTTGTTGGTTCGATTGATCGAGCGTACCCCTGGACGGAAAGAGAAAGAAGCGATAAAGCGAGCGATGAAGAACTGCAGCGAAAAATTGGAAGGAGCTAAAAGAGCCTTACAAGCGATGGAGGACCGCTATACGGCGGCCAGAGAAAAGGCGGAAGAAACCAAGCAAAGAATCCAGTCTTTAGCTGAGAACGTTGTCACCCTGGTGAAGGAACAAGAAAAAACTATGCTTTCTCAGATTGATCAAAAAACGAGTGAAAACCGTAACAAAGGTACATTTGATGTGCACAAATCTACTGCTAATGATTTGTGCGAAAAGGCGTCTTGCTGTGTGCAAACCATAGAAGATATTCTGCAAAATGTTGACGTAGAAGACCTCAGAGATCTTAAAGATGCACTGATTGAAGAATTGAACGAGTTTTCTGAATCTCTGGAATCGCGAACATTCTGGGCAAACTGTGAATTTATGGAGCCGTTCGAGATTTCACTAACCAACACAACTTTAGCAGAGAAGTTTGTTCGAGAAGGCTCCTTAGGAACTCTCACCATTAACACTGCTTCCTCGGACTCAGGCGGCGGTACTGCGACTACTGCCCTTAACATGCCATCGGCTATTTCTTTTCCAAGTTGTGGTTCTGTGATTCGCACCATTTATAGTACCAAAAGCTATAATCCCTTTTCAGTGGGAGTATCCAAAACTTCTGGCCACTTTGCAGTTTTGGATGAAGAAACGAAACTGATTCACCTTTTCGATGAAGAGGGACAATTTTTGAGATTTTTTCGCATAATGTATGGAGATCTCTGGGACATTGCAGTTTCCACTGAAAACGAGATATTAGTTCTGAATCGTGAGAGCAACCGTCTCTTGCATTATGACTTTTCTGGCAACTTTATAAAGAAGTTTTTAACAACACCTAAAGAAAATGTCAAATTTACATCTTTGTCAGTTGATTTACATGGCCGTGTTATCATCTGTTCAAGCCCTTGCTATTCTGAAAGTGGAGACGACACAATATCATGTGTTCTCTTGTACAATTCATCAGGAAAGTTCATGACATCATTTGGCCAAGGAAGACTTTCAACCGCTGAGAAAGCTGTGTTTGTTGATGGGAGATTCTTTGTTGTTGATTCCAGTAGCAAAAGTGTTTTAGTGTTTGCAAAAAATGGTGGATTCCATGCAGAAATAGGAAAAGGTATATTCCAAGATCCATCATCTATCACTGCTGATTTAACCAGCAACATTGTGGTGAGTGATCGAGAAACCAAAGCTGTATATGTTTTAAGCCAAGAAGGTTCCCTGTTGCATGAATTCAAAACAGAAGACATGCCACGACAAATAGCTTTTACAAAGGATTCCAAAAATCTGCTAGTGTGCTTTCAAACTGACAATGATACGAGATACCTTCAGATGCTAACATATCTCACCTGAAGAGGCATGTCTCTAATCTTGTTATTTCACGAATGACAGAGAATGACCCTTTGTCATGCACTTAAGTTACTTGTAGTTCCAAAGGTGCTTCTTCAAAACCCTGATAAGCTACAGACCCATTAACGTAACCTGTATGAAATCCATAGGAAATCTATTTTTCTGATTGGCCCTTGCCTAACTCTCTATGTAGCTCAATCTCCTATGCAGGGTTTTTGCGATAATTTATATGGGTTTTATAGGGGTTTATTTGAGAGGGGAGGTCTGTATTGTCCAAATCCAGTTCAAAAAATAGCTCTCCTTAGAAATTAGTGCTTCTCAGTTTTGCATAAGTTGTGGCGATCAATGTAAGTATCTGGACAACTGTGCACCTATCCATAGTGGAGGGGTAGTTGCCCAGATACCTATATTGATCCAGCTTGTGGTTCATTTGCCTCATTTTGTCTGGGGAGACATTCTGTCCATGTTAACTTTGGTTATACTGAGACAGCTAAACAACCACCACCAAATCTGTGGACTTCCCCTCTTGCACCAAACATCTGCCAGGGCTGGAAATAACGGCCGGTCAACGGAGAATGTCCGGTCAAAAATAGGTTTTGTCCGTTCAAATCCTAAGATGGTCGGACAATTTGTCCGGTTGTTTACGCTGGTAAGGAAAAACCTTAGAGTTTCAAGTTTTAAATATTTAAAGGTTCAATATTATTGGCGTTTGTGAAAAAGGAGGGAAAAGGACAGATACTTAACTATCAGACCAAGAACTTTTAATAAATGATTTGTAGTAGTCATAAAATTTCTAGATGTCGTTGCACATTTTCGGTTTGTCATTCTCCAAGTCGTCATCGCAAATACTAGCGCGTCCTACAGTTATGTACCGGTCATGGGTGTGAATTACTTAAGTATTAGTCCGTGTGAGTTATGTACACATCATGGGAATCGCACTTTTATAGCGATAAGACGTAATCGATGTTTGTCCGGCCAAAAATGGAATATGTCCGAGCAAAAATAGGTTTGACCGGACAATTTGACCGGCACCAGCTGGGAAATTATTTGCAGCCCTGTCTACATATGATGCTTGATGCTACTATGGCAACTACATTTCCAGTGGTATGTTCCAGGTAACTGTTTAGTACTACTCATTCTATCCCTTATATTTCTTTACCAAAACAGCATATTTTGACTTTTTTATCTGTTACATTTCTTGATGTTTTTATTACCGACTAGTCAACTGAAGGCTGACTTAAAATTGAAAATTCCAGATTTATAACATCTACCAACCTAATAATTTCAGGTTTTGTGGTATATTTTGCAAAGAAGCAGCTTTTTTTCAATTAAGGCAGTGACCAAAGCACAAAATGGCTCACCACTGATGATGTCTAATGTTTGATGTCTAGTTAATATGTACTTGTGGCAAGATTATTGTAGACAAAGTGAAACCTGTATTATGCAGATACCCTCAGGACCTTCCCAAGTGTCCTCATGACAGAGTGTCCACTTAATAGAGGTTTGTAAGTAGTATATGAAACACAAGATACAGTGTTTCATCACATATAAAACACTGAAAAGAGAGATGAAAATATGATTCACAGCAGAGTATTTTTAGTTTGATATGTAATGAAACACATGTATCGACTGTCTGATATAGCTTCTCAAACAAATTGTATTAGGAGAAATTAACCAAGCAAAAATGAGCTGTGTTTCATCAAATATCCAAACACGTCATTATTAAGTGATGTTTGTTAACAAGTACTCAACAGTTTCTCTGTACTGTAATAGGAATAAGGTACCGGGTAAGCTTTGGCTGCAGACAATAAGATATCAGTGTAATTGACAGTTTATTTACAGCTAAATTAATGGACTTATTGCTATTCAATAGAATCTTTCAAGGATATAATCCAGTTCTGTATTGTAAATGTAGTCTGGTGTCTGCTTAAATAGGGGTTTTTAACAAAAGAAATTATCAAAATATAATTAGTGTCTCCATCCTTTGAATGGGAGTTTTTATCATATGACCTGTCTGGCCCCACTAACGCAATCCCATACGAAACTATAGTAAAAGCCTTCCAGCCCTAGTGCACTTGTTCAGCTTTGTGGCATAAATGCATAGATAAAGAAAAAGAAAACAGCAATGAGAAAATAAGTCATGTTTTGTGACGTATAGCAAATTTCTTGTTCTGACTCAAAAAAATGAAAACGTTTTGTTGTAGAATCTTTTTTGTAATTTTTCCTGCACGTGCCAGGCAATTGCTTCCTATTTATACTAGGTTGAAAATAAATTTTCAAAATTTTCAAAACTTAGTCATTGGTCATATAAAATGCTTATTGCCTCAGTTAGGTCAGCCGGACACAAAAATATAAGCACATAGTTATAAAGGTAAACGTAAAACACTAAAACACTGACATTTTAGGACCAGCCTAGGTGTCCACTTTATAATTGTCTGTTTCATTGGGGATCTTCTTAATTAACAGAGGTTTTACTGTATATAGGTACATTAAATTGCAATTTCAAACACAGAAAAAAAAACACTTTACTTAAAATGTGCGACAGTTGAGAAAAACTGCTAAAAATCTTGAGGGGATTATTTTATAGCAAGATAGATCTTAGTCATGTTCAGAGGACAAAATGGCCTTGAATCTAGCATTATTTAAAATTAGTCAAACATCATCACCAAAATTGGATTTAAGGGGTCAAGAAAAATATGTGTACATATATACATATTTTTAACTTAAGAGGAAAGAGTAGAATTTCAAAATAGTGTGTGGAAGTTACTGAACTCATCTACAGCGCAAAAACCTGTTTCATTCACATGTCACTTAGAAGAAAGAAAACAGGAGACAAAACAATAGAGACTGGGAAAATAATAGTGAAATAACAAAGAGAAGCTTCACTGGTTTTTACACTGCGGTAAACCCAGTCACTGACCTCATCGGTGTCGTCAATAATCATCAATAATTGATTGTGAAAGCTGATCCAACATACCACAACTTTGACAAGTTTTATTTTTCAGTGTTATTCTTTGACTAGAAGCTTTTTAATCTCTTCAGGTTCTATTTTAAACAACTTTGAAAAACTCCAGAAAACAAAAGAATGGTTTGAATTCTTTGTTCTATTGCACAAGGTCAGGAGTTTTCCTATCTCATCACAAAATTTCTCTGCAAAATAGTAAAAAACGGGCTAGGAAAGTGACAAGCAATTAAGCCTGAATTTAGAAAAAAAAAGCTCAAAAATAGTACACATACTGTATAACGTTTGATGAGATTACAAGCAGATAATAACAACTTTATTTTTTTTTTTTTTAATTAGAGTATTCCATATATTGACAACCTGCAGTTAGCATAACTAGTTGAAGTAGATTTAAAAAGATAAGCTCCAGGTTTTCATTGAAAAGGCCAGAGCATAGTAAATATCAAAAACAAAGTATATCTAATCTAATATCCCATTCACTCCTGGGACTTTAAAGCGCGACAACCCCCCAATTCCCTGGGAGTTT
This sequence comes from Ricordea florida, assembly GCA_949710005.1. Taxonomy (NCBI): domain Eukaryota; kingdom Metazoa; phylum Cnidaria; class Anthozoa; order Corallimorpharia; family Ricordeidae; genus Ricordea; species Ricordea florida. Next base: position 41,147,622 of record OX453273.1, read on the forward strand.
TGGCCCAAAAATTTGCGTTCGCGAACGCGTGAAGTAAACCATATGCGCAGTAAACCCAAAGACAAAATCAAGTTTTCAAACAAACTCCCTTTTGAAGTGGAATAAATAAGCGACTAGAAAATGTAAAATAAATGCTGTTTAACCAAAGGAATTGATACAAATGGTCAACAGGACTATGGAAATCGAATAATTTCTTTACCGCGCGACAAAAGGCACAAAAATAAATATTTCACGGGTCGCACAAAACACATGAGAAAACAATGATCAAAGCCAAAATGGGCAAAAACACGATTTCTAAATACTGTTCCTTAGATTAGCTAAAGTTTATTGAAGTTTCCTTTCAGATAAATCCGGTTACAAAGAGAGGCGCATCAATAATTTCAACGTAAACAAGCCGCAAGCGCTTCGCATCAATAAACATGATAAAGGAAATATACACTCTGTACTTCACATAAAAGACACACAAATGGGTCTCCAAATCAAGTTAATTCAAAACATGAAAGATAAATGGTAGCCAAATTATGAAATGGGTCAATCATGAAAGAACTGAAGCCAAAAAAAACTGGCAAAAGGAAAACCCAAATGCGTATATATGCGTTAGAACACGCAAATCGAATTATCTCATTAAATGAAATTAACCACAGCCAAAGGGTCAAAAAGGTCAAGCAAACAACAATCATTTTCAAGAAATAAATACCCTCCGAATCCATTAAAGTTGTCTTCGCTCTCTGAGTCCCCAAAAATTAACGCGACCTCGGGGTCAATTTCAGAAGCCGCCGCCATTGTTTTCGCAAAACGTGTTGGCTTGCGCTCATCGGAAAATCCCGACCTCGTGTTGTTCTCATCAGCTGTCAAAATATGCGCAAAAGACGGCAAATGATTGGTTTATTATCTGTCAAAGTCTATGAGGACAAAAGAGCAAATAACACTCAGTAGGAGTAGGGAGAGGGTCAAGACCAGCGGCCATTTTTACGGGCGGTTACGGGCGGTTCAGGGAATTCGTGGGTTGTCGTACACGGGCGGTTACGGGCGGTTCAGGGGCGAATGGGATATCCATAGGGAGCTTATATTGTAACTAAGATTATTTTATTTCCTTTTTTTCCATTCAAAACATTTATTGCAAATAGACAAACAGTACAACTAGGTAACTGTCAATGGTACAAAGGATTTAAACTACACAGCTAAAAATGGCCACCCAATCGCTGAAAGTGGCAAATAGCAACATTAAAAATCAAAATAAGTAACAGCTTAGGTTTAAAAGATGAAACTAGAACTTATTTAATTACAACAATAATATTATCCCAGGGGGGACTCCCATATCGAATGGACGGGGATGCTCGTCGGAAATTTTGAATTTAACCCCTAAAAGAGACCAGTCTGGGCGTGGCCGAAGCTTATGCAGACCCCTAAAAGAGACCAGTTTATAAAGCAGACAAATAAAAGGTACAGTGACTTTTTGTTATTTCTTCGCGTGCAACCCTTAACGAGACCTTGACAGCTAAAAATAATGACATTTTGCCCAGAACACCCTATGCGAGACCAAAATCTGAAATGTACACCTTTAAGCGAGACGACGAGCATCCCCGCCCATTCCATATGGGAGTCCCCCCCCCCCCCCCGAAGTATTATAAACTACACAATAGTGAATAATAGACATAAAGGAGTAAATATGTGAAATAAAGTATGTAAAATGAATGTGGTGTCTATTTTGTCTGTCTGTGACAGTTTTGCCCTGTTTGAGAGGTTTTTATGGGACAATTTTTTTATGACACCTCTGCCAGATCGGCAAATGAACCCGGAGCCTTATAGAGAAATTTTCTGCTCAGAGATAACTCTTAGATGTAATTTAACCCTGTGTTGGGGTACTGCCTTACAAGTGTGATCCATATAGGTATGTGCTACTGTGAAGGGTATGGTTTTCAAGCAGTTTAGTCTGGGTTAGGTTGTAAAAATCAGAAGGTTTGGGTCTCGAATAGAGTATCATTTTCCAGGAAACTGATCAAGTGGTTTAAGATTTTAGTCTAGACCAGGACATCGGGGATTGCCACTCAACATTATACAACCTGGCTGGACTGTTCTGTTGATCGCAGTAGATTCTTGGAAATGACAACTCTATAACATGGAGAGATTTGTGGCGTTTAGTCCAGTGCAAAATCTGAGTTTGGATTTTGAAAATCTAAAACCAGGGCCGCCGGGTTGTTCGAAGCAGGGTTAAGGTAACCCAGGGTTAGTGCGAAATTTAAATGCAGATATGAGAACTTAAAAAAGCACATTCGGTATAATTATTTTTGAATACAATTTGATGATTGTATGCTCTGAATAAAATAGAGAAAGTTAGAGGAGAAAATGCATTTTAACAAGAGGAAATGAAACTCACGTTAAAAGTTAACCCTCGTTTAGCGCTAACCTGCCTTCGAACAACCGGCCCCTGATTTCCCAATCGACTGCACCCTTAGATGTATCTGTCAATGCCGTTAAAAGGGCCTTTGACTGAGTTCATGGCTTTGAGGGCCATCCGTTGTCCTTTAATTCTATTTTGCATGCTGAAGATTTGTACTATACTTTCGACATTTGTGGGATTCCATAAACAAAGACGGTTGTGTGAAACGAGTGAATTGGAACTTGGATAAATACCAAATTGGTAACGTTAATTGAAAATGAAATAAGGCAGCCGAAAAACTGGAGAAACGACGTACTGTTGACACTTTATAATATATTCTGAATTTGGAGCGAAGGAAAGAACAGCGCGTGACGGCTGATCACGACTAGGTCCCATGTGATCGGCCATTATTTGGCGGGAAGTTTCATCTAAGTATCGTAAACGGGCCATTTGTTGGTGTACTTCACGTTTGACCCGTCCCATCTCTTCTATCCCCGTAGCTCGTATGAAAATTTAAGACTCGACAATTTCCAACTCTTTGGGAATAACCTGGGTTTGAAGAGTACCTGAAGCTAAGTGCTAAACCGTGGAACCGTGGAACCGTGGAACTCGATGACCTCAGAAAAAGAAATAGAACAGAGCCCTAAAAAAAACGCAGTAGAGTTCGAGTGGTCTTTCGTTTTTTCTACGTCGAAAATTAAAAGGTATAAAATATGGGTACACATAGCAGGCGCGTAGCTACCTGTACGCCAATACGCCATGGCGCACCTGAAATTTTGCAGGAATGTATTGCTTGGAATATTATACATCACCCGACGAATTGCTCGGACAGTTAATATCCAACTTTGGCGTACCTAAAAAAAAAATCCTGGCGACGAGCTGCATAGGGCACATGTATAGGCTGCATATGGAAATGTATTAACTAAGGTTGAGTTTCATGAAATATATTAAACACGCTGTCTTAGCACTATTAATTTTTGTTTATTGAAAACAATAAAGCTATAGCATAATGTTTAAGCTGTATACTTGAATGGCTGACTTAGAAAAGTATGCTGCGAGATTATTAAATGGCTCATATATCAGTAAATTACAATGTATATAGCGAGCCTTGTTAAAATGAAAACCTATGTATTGTGTTGAAGATAGTTTTTGTCCCAGCTCATCAGAAAAAAGATCTTAAAGCAATAATTACAATATTTACGCAATGTCAAGCATAAAAGATTAAGTCTGAACAGAGAATTAACTGGAACGGGGTTCGAGTCTATGAGCCCAGAATGATATCATGTATACAGTCCACTTAACACAAAAACACGATCTGGAAAAGAGGTGGTTTTTAAACGGGTACTTGAATATGTTCAGTATCTCTTTTCTCTCTCAGTCTCTCTCTCTCTCTCTCTCTCTCTCTCTCTCTCTCTCTCTCTCTCTCTCTCTCTCTCTCTCTCTCTCTCTCTCTCTCTCACTCTCTAAAAAGAACAAAACCTAGTAACTGTATAAAAGAAAGTTTATCGCTAAGCCATCTATTCCGTTTCTGGAACTTGTCTCTCTTTCAATACCAGTTATAGTTTCCTGCAAAAAAGTAGCATAAAAAGAAAAACATTATTTTCTCCACAAAAACCTGAGAGCGGACATGAAGACAAAGTAATGTGACGGAGGAGGTCATTTTTTCTATCATTTTACGTCATTTTTTGGTAGATATCCCCATATGGATATAGCCTCCCGAAATTTTGAAAAACAAACTCATCGATATTTGTTCATAAAAATGGCTTATGCAAATTAAATTGTATTAAATTCTGTAGTTGTTATTTTTCAGGCAGATTTGCAAAAATGGTGCCCGATAAACAAGGAAAAACTTTTGCTTTTAACTTTTTTGGCAATTGGCTGCCATCTGGTTTATTGGAATTTAAATGCCAATTATATGCATAAAATATGTAAATTAGACAAAATGCAAATAATTTTGTGAAATATTATGGGCTACTAGAATGTGAAATATACATTTTTGGAAAACCTATTTTGTATCCTTTAAAGTGAGGTACATCTTTGATCACTACATGCTGTAAATATCTGTGGAGATATTAAATAAAAATGAAATGTCCGTCAATTAATTTGCTAGATTCTTGCGCGGTAGGGAATGAGTTAAACCAGGAGCCCATTGGTAATGGGCTCCTGGTTTAACATACCATGATTCCGTGGAGGTCTGGCACCCGGAAGTGAAGGGATCATGCTTTGCGTAGCTCGTCGGGCTTTACGTCTTTTTCGAGTCCCTCTAGCGCGGTGCTCTGCATTTGATGATGAAGATGGCCTGGGTCCAGCCAACGGTGGCCAAACTTCAACCGACATCAGAGGTGGGATGCTCTGTCCACCGTTTGATGACGAGACACTGGAGGAACCAGACGATTGAGACTGGGCAGTAGTAGAGGAACATCTAGTGAATTGAGCGCTACAAGTGGAGGGAGAAGACACTTGAACAGACCTCAGGGGTGGAATGTTCTGCCCACCACTGGTTGACGAGACACTGGAGGAACCAGACGATTGAGACTGGGCAGTAGTAGAGGAACATCTAGTGAATTGAGCGCTACAAGTGGAGGGAGAAGACACTTGAACAGACATCAGGGGTGGAATGTTCTGTCTACCACTGGTTGACGAGACACTGGAGGAACCAGACCACTGGGACTCGACAGATGAACGTCTGGTGAATTGAGTGCTACAAGTGGAGGGAGAAGACACTTGAACCGACATCAGAGGCGTGATGTGTTGTCCATTGCTGTTTGAAGAGTTTCCACGAGCGCGCTGTGCAGGGTGGGAAGATGATGAACAACTTGCGTTAGCAGTAAACGGATTATAAGGCGTCAGAGACATCAAGGGTGGAATGATATTTGTCCTAGATGATTCTCTAGAACACACTGTGGAAGCAGTGGTTGTTGCCATAGGTACTGGACAGGAAATTCCAGTACCCAGAACATAAGTAGATTCAGCAGAGGAAACAGGACCAGGACTCTAGTGAACAAATGGACACACATTTCCGTTATTTAATGTTGCTGTTTGGTAAATCTCAACAGACGAACACAGAAAAGTGAATCAGTGGAAGCTCAAGTCAAGAAATACTTGTCGTCCTCCTACAGCGCCAAAAGAAAGCTTGCGACCTAGTACAAGTTTCGATTCAAGTTTTATTTCAAATGGGTTAGAAAATGGTGCAAAATTCCTCAGTCAGTAACTTATCTCCGTGACACAAACTTAAGGCTATCACGAAATTCCTTTGAACAGTAAATTGGCTTTAAAAACAACTTCAAGCGGCTGCAACAATTAGGCAAAACAACGCGTAAAGTACAAACAGAGCGTGAAAATATATGTGGCATAGATACATGGATATCATGATCAACTAACGAACGAGGAGATTTAATAAATACAAACCCTCGGACAGAGATACAGAGAAACAGACAAAGACACAGACTTACGTAAAGTAAGGTTTCTTTTTCAGGGAAGAACTTACTGTTGCGTTTTCTGGCACAGGTTCTTTCATGTTCGTTTCAGGCCCATACACACTGCTTTTGTCGAAGAAACAAAACAAATCTAAGTTAGCTCTCTCTGAGATTCCCATCATTTTTTCCGATAATTTATTTTCTGTTTTCAGGAGAAGAAACTGATCGAATGATTAAACGATACTGAATCATTTGAGAAAAGCGAGCGTTTTTACCGCATTTTAACTGCGCCGCGCACTAAATACAAACTTCAATCAAACACGTACTGCCAAGGATGACTTCAATGCATTCGATTGTATTCGCATATTTTTGAATACGGCAAACTTTGTGTTTATTTCATGTACTTGAAGAAATTGACAACGGCCTTCTTTCACTGAGGAGTCGATCACTACATGACATAGCTAGGATCTTTCAAAAGGGGGGGTCACACTGTGTCATACCCAGGGTACTTCACAGATTGTTATGTCGACATCCACGCAATGTTTTACTAAATGTGAATTTTTTTTCAGTGAGCGTGGGGGGGGGGGGGGAGGGACAAGCTTACAAAATATCTGCATAGATGAATTAAGTTCCACGTAACATAAATTAGTCTAATTTAGTCTCACAAGAGGGGGGGGGGGGTCACGAGCACCCCAGGACCCCCCTAGCTACGCCCCTGTGTGATGATAGCAACTAAAATATTTCCTCTTGACTGAAGTAAGGTACTTAGTAGAGATTGTAAAGGACTTGAACCAGACAATCTTGACCTATTATGATTGGACGGAAATGTTTATTTCTCTCTTGTTACGTTTGATAAGATTGCTGCCAGGAAATAAAAGCGTTTACCTTTCATCAGATTTGGCATCCAAAACAACTTCTTTAGTTGCAATTTCTCCTAGTTCCTTAACACTGATTTTAACGCCTCCTGATGATACCTCTGTCCACACATCTTCCAGCACCTGAAACAAAGTCATTCCAATTACATTACAAAAAAAACACATTTCCTTAGTTCTTTTTTGTGCTGTATTGTTCATGTTAATATTTTAAAAGCGTTAATTGGAGCAGTTTCAGAATTCACACTAACACACTCACTCAGTGAAGCCGTCATTGAGTTACCTACTTAGTCACTCCGTGACCCACTTAGTAACTCAGTCACTTAGTCACTCACTCACTTACTTACTCAGTCACTCATTCATTCAGTCTGTCAACTAGTCACCCACTAAGTCATCTACTCCCTCCCTCCCTTCCTCAGCCAGTCATCCACGCCCCACCCCTACTCACTCACTCACTCACTCACTGGCTCGCTTACTAATCAACTCACTAACACACTCACTTGCTCCCTTTAGTACACAGAAATCTATATACCTGTTCCGTGGTCACCACAGTCACAGTTTCAGACCCTTCTTTAATTCTGAAAAGCAATAATGTACAAAATATCAGGGTAAACCGCTGTGAAACATGTAAATCACTCATTTTCCAAAACAACTTCTTTAGTTGCAATTTCCCCTAGTTCTTTAACACTGATTTTAACGCCTTCTGTTGATGCCTCTGTCCACACATCTTCCAGCAACTGAAACAAAGTCTATGACTATTTCAAGGACTACTTTTCTTGATAAAGATCCTTTGTTTCTTTTATTTTAAAACATAAGATCAGTTACATAGTACACAAAAAAAAAATAACTCAAATTGTGGCCCAATCATTCTTCTAATCCGATATATCAGAGCTTAAAATTTTTTTTTCCAGCTCGGGGAGGTCTTTCTTTCCTTTTTTGGGACTGCGTGTAATATTCTCACCGCGAGCGTCTTAGGAGAGACTGTGCACGCGCAAAATCTGGTCACTTCTCAACAACGGTATCGTCTCCAAAGCTCACCATTTTTTATTGCATCTAGAAAACTCTTCTCCTACCTGAGTATGTTGACATTAGAAAATGAAATCTTAAACCCTTGAAATTGAAAAAAAAGGACTGAGAAGAGTCTGTATAAAACTTCTCCAAAGAATTTTGACCTATTATGTTTGGACGGAAAAGTTTTTTTCCCTGATAAGTGATAAAAGGGTTTACCTTTCTTCAGATTTGGCATCCAAAACAACTTCTTTGGTTGTAAACTCTTCCAGTACTTTAACACTGACTTTGATTTCGTCGGTTTTCACCTCTGTCCACTCATCTTCCAGCACCTATAATAACGTCATTCCAGCTACATTACAAAAAGTCCATTTTCTAAGTTCTTTTTTGTGCTCTACTGTTCATGTTATTATTTTAAAAGCGTTCAATGGTGTAATTTCAGAAACTTCACACAAACCACTCACTATTTCACTCAGTCACGCAGTCATTTACTCCCTACCCCTCCCCCCTCACTCATGCATCCACGGACTCCCCCCTCCATTCACTCCATCGGGCTCTGACTCACTTATTCACTTAGTCACTCACTCACTCATTACCTTAATTAAATAAGTAGGAATCCTATTTACCTGGTGCGTGATTTCGGCAGTCACAATTTCATCATCGTTTATTCTGAAAAACAATAAATGTGTAAATAATATAAATGAAAAAATTACTCGATTCTGATTGGCTGAGAGCAGTGCAGTTCAAGTGTAACACCAGTGCAAATTACACATCGATATTCTGGATTATGATATTTTTTATTTTTAAACGAACCGCTTTGAGTTCGCAGCATTATCAGCTGATCTTCATCAGCCAATCAGTAAATAGTGTCAAATCCGCGTAATATGCTCACTTCCTGTCCGCAATGAGATCTTCCGGCACTTCCTCCAGGCGAATTTTTTCATGTTTATATTATTAATAAGTAATCATACGGTTTTCCTCGTTCAATTTGGAATTAATTTGCACTTGTGAGTATTTTTTTAAAAGCGGCTCGTTCAATTTCAGCTTTTTAAAAAACTCACTCGTGCAAATTAATTCCAAATTGAACGAGGAAAACCGTATGATTACCTTTACAAATAGTAAGAAAAATTATTTGTCTTTGGGTGCACGTTTTTCAAAAGCTCTGACAATTTTCCAGTGCATAAAATTATCAGATTTCTCTGTCAATCAATGACTGCTGAATGAATCCTATAAACTGAAGCTCTGCCTTTGTCTGATTATGATAAGATTGCTGATAAGTAATAAAACCGTTTACCTTTCATCAGACTTGGCATCCAAAACAACTTCTTTATTTGGGGTTTCCTCCAGTTTTTTAATGGTAACTTTAACTTCCTCTGGTTTCACCTCTGTCCATAAATCTTCCGGCACCTGTAACAACGTCAAGCCAATTATATTAAAAAATACATAATTTCTGAGTTATTTTTGTGTTTTATTGTTTATGTTATTACTTTAATAGCGTTCAATGGGGCAATTTCTTAATCCACACTAATACACTCACCCACTCACTCACTCACTCACTCACTCATTCATTCTATCACCTAGTCAGTCACTCAGTCATTCACTAACTAATCTATTCCCTCCCTCACCCATTCATATACACCCTTCCCTACTCACTCACTCACGCTCTGACTCGCTTACTAATTCACTCACTCACTTATATTCACTTACTCGCTCCTTCTCTCACTCACTAACACATTTACTCTCTCACTAAATATTAATAACACACTCTCTCATCGACTCAATCACTCACTTAAACACTCTTTAACACACGCCCTCACTTACTCTCGCCCTCACTAACACACTCACTCACCCACTCACTAACACACACACTTATTCATTCACTCACTCACCAACACACTCCCTTAACATACTTACTCACTTACGCGATCTCCCACTCACTAACACACACAATCACTCACTCACTTATGAATGTAGAAACCCTATATTTACCTGGTGCGTGGCCTCTACAGTCACAGTCTCACGACCGTCTTTTATTCTGAAAACCAACAAATATGTAAATAACAAGAAAACGTATTTGTCTACTAGTGCGTTTTTTTCAAAAACTCTGACAATTTCTTTGGGCACGAGAAACATCAGATTTCCCCGTCAATCAATGACAGCCAATTGCATGTTATAAATTGTCTTTCTACCATCGTCTGAGTATAATAACACTAACAAATGAGAGCTTATCCCTTGGTATTAGTAAGACAGTTCTACTTGGAGAGCTATAGAACATACGTATTTTTCTTGGACAATTCTGTTCAAGGGGTAAAGGCGCAATGACGTTATCCCTATGTGAAGCGCCAACCCAAAGGCCAGACCACAATACCGGGAACTACGTCCCCTACTCTTTACGATCAGTGTGTGGGTTCTTTTAAAGTCCCACTAAGTTATCATGAGCTAGGGTTGTGAGACGGGACCTACGGTTTATCGTCCTTATCCGAGAAGACTAGAAATTCTAATCATATGCAGATGCTGTTGCAAAGGCAGCACTTTCTCCTCAGTTATTTAAAGCCCCTGAGTGGTCCTGAGTGTTGGTCCAGCCGTGGTTTGGATCCGCGACCTCCCGTACGGTATTCCAGTGCTCTACTAACTGAGCAAACCGGTTGGCGGTTAGACTGAAAAGTCACTCGTATTGTTTTTTTTTTACTCGTGTTCGAAAGATGACTGACAAGTATCAAGAGTGTTTACCTTTCCTCATATTTGACGTTCACAAAATATTTCTCAGTTGAAATCGGAATTGCTTCCATTTGTCCACTTGACGCTTCATGTCTGAATTCTTTTACTTTAGTAGACAAATCTTCCAGCACCTGAAACAATGTCATTTCAATCTAATTATGCAAAACTGGACTGTACAATAGTGCAAGTTGGAAATTTTTCCACAGAACGCGCTCCACTTAACTCATTTACTCACGCATTCAATTGGTCAATCATTCATGCAGCCATTGGTAGGAAACGTTTGTCAAACAAAGTTTGACAAAACTTTATCTCTTCTCTGAACAGCTTGATATAGCATAAAGTACTTAAAACCGTAACTTCGAACACCCAATACTGTATCCACTCCTCACGGTTCAGTTTGTCTCCCTGTGTTTGTGCTTTATTTCCTTGTCTCTTTTGGGCCCCTTAATCTTATTTATCTTGCACTTAACAGCCAGGGCGTTAACTCGAAACCCGCAAGGTTCAATTATCCCCCTGACTCGACTTTGTACACCATTTACTGTAATTTAACATAATACTCAGTAGGTATTGTGTGTATAAGTGTGAATGATTGAATAAACGTGTTGTTATCTGTTGTTTATTGAAAAGATCGAACTTTCAATCCAGAGATATATCATGAAACTAATTATTAATTCCTTGAGTCTTTTGTTCTTTAATTCACTCTAACACATTTTTACCTCCTTGTGGGTGGTCTCTGACAGCAAGGTTTGGTATAAGTCATCTCTAACTCTAAAATGGGAGAAAAAGTTATTATTATCATTATTATTAGCTTTTAGTCCCCATAAGCAATTCTAAAGCTGTAAACCGTTCATTTTACAAAGCGGCTTTGTCAAAGTGGCAGAGTAAAATGTACGTCCTCCCGACTTAGTTCCAGGACTTAAGCGAATCGTCCATTTACTCTCTTCTACATCTGTAAGATCGCGCTTCTTGGGAAGACTCTGCGGACGTGGAAAATCTAGTAGCTTCTGAGATTTCTTCGCATTTCTTTTCAAACTGTTATTATTATTTTTTATAAAAAAGTTCCATCCTCCCTGACACAATCTCCAATGAGAAATTTCAATTTAGAACGGAACGATCGGAAAACAAAGTTTTTTAGGAGCAGCGTTCAAAATCAAAATAGTTATTTGTTAGGAAAAAACTTTGCGTTTTTTTTCTGCTTCTGTAGGAGGAGAAAATGAATTACTTTTTAGAAAAGAGCAAATACCTTTGTCTTCCAGTATGCGTTTTCTTTTCCGTTAAAGTACAACGCTTCCAGACAAAATATGCTGACATATAAATCTCCCAAAAGGTTACTAGAACCATTGTTCTCTGTAAACAGAGTCAAGACTCCGAGAACTGAACTCCCTTAACACGCGCGTCACAATCAAAAAACTTACCGTTAGACCGCTGACATGTTCTGCGCGCGCCGCTCATGATCAGTAACCGCATGTGATAACCACGTGTTTTAAAATTAGTAGCATGAATCACAAGTGAGAAAAAATATCACGGAAAAGTCCTGAAATACTCTAAGTCGTGACATTCTTCAATTTTAATTACTTTCTTCTAAGCCCAACGTTGTTAAAGTAGAAGCCCATTTTAAACTGGCGAGATCCTACTCAAAGTAAACCGCCAGTATGTTCTCCAGGGAGTCGGAGTGAGACGTTCAATGCCACATTGATACATTCTTCAATTTTAATTACTTTCTTCTAAGCCCAACGTTGTTAAAGTAGAAGCCCATTTTAAACTGGCGAGATCCTACTCAAAGTAAACCGCCAGTATGTTCTCCAGGTAGTGGGAGTGAGACGTTCAATGCCACATTGATCCGATCAGTGCAAGTTGTCACACAAGCTCTGTTACTCTCTTTTATATTTTGCCTCTTCTCTGTCGGGCCGTAGTGTTCTTCTTATGCATGTTACATTTCAGCCAACATGCAGAAGTCGTTAATAGTTTTTCCAACCACCTTACCGATAAATCCATAGATAAGATAGATAAGAGTAAAAAAAGTAACGGAAATGCTCCTTCCAAGCGGTTCTCCTTATTCCTTTGGTAGAGGAAATTTTTATTTTTGTTTTACTCGAATCTAAGCCACTCATTGTTCTCTCCCAGAGACTCTCTCTCCGCTTTCTCAAAGTAAAGAGAACCCCTAGTAAGGGTCCCTCCCAGAGACTCTCTCTCCTCTTCCTGAGTAGAGAGACTCCGTGAGAGGGTTTCCTCCAAGAGACTCTCTCCCCTGTCCCGGAGCAGAGAGAACCCGTGAGAGGGTTCCCTCCCAGATCGACACTCTCTCACCCATCTCCCAGAGTAGAGAGAACTTGTGAGAGGGTTCTCTCCAAGATCGACACTCTCTCCCCTCTCCCAGAGTAGAAAGAACTTGTGACAGGGTTCTCTCCCAGATCGACACTCTCTCCTCTATCCCAGAGTGGAGAGAACCTGTGAGAGGGTTCTCTCCCAGATCGACACTCTCTCCCCTCTCCCAGAGTAGAGAGAACCTGTAAGAGGGTTTCCTTCCAGACACTCTCTCCTTTCTTCTGGAGTAGAGAGAACCTCGGCGAGGGTTCCTGTCAGTGTGTTGGGGTTCGGTCTGCTACTGTAAGGTACGCAGCGAAGACAAATGATGTGCTTCACACACAGGCTGCTTTATTAATCTCTCTCTCAAATGCTATTTACAATGCTATATAATCCCCTGACGAGTGCAGTGGGCAACCACGAAACAGGCTTGTAGGGATAAACGTGTAGTTTGTTTGTGTGTTTTTTTCTCCCGCAACAACTACTTTGCTCTCCGTTCATGTATTGAGCACTGTTTTACGTTAATCAACTTTTACACTTTATTTATAATATAGCTACGTTCTTACGCCCGCTCTGATTGGTCAAAAACCCATGTTGTATTAGAGTATAAAATATAGAAAAAGCGTGTTTTACTGTTTTTTTTGGCCACATTGCCTCTACTCCACTATTCTGTAAGAGATGGCGAAAAACATTTTCTTTGAAGAAATTCATGATGGAGTTCACTGCCAAGCAGCAGAAAGTTTTGAAGCTGAAAATAATAAAACAAATAAAGAAGAAGAAGTGAAAATAGTCGAGAAGTTAATAATAATAATAATAATAATAATAATAATAATATTTAGTGAGAGAATCCAACTCGCCAAAGGCGATTTTCAGTGGAGCCCTCCTAAGTAAAAATCACCTAAAAATGACAGTAAGAATTACCTAATAATTACTACAAGCTAAGATAAATAAGAGTAAAAAGAGTTCGTATTGGTCAAAAAGTTAAAATTCAAAGATAAAATTAGCTAAGATCGTTCAAAAAGGTTTTTAGTTTTGCTTTAAAAAGTTGGTATTAAATGGCGTCAGTTTGTCGATCTGTGGGCTTTGTTGTTTCTTCTCGCGGCGTGTAAAATCTATATCATAAAGCGAATAAAGAAGCCTAAGCCGTGTATTGTGATAAAACACGACGGGCATTTGAGACCACAAGTGAAATGTAGAAAACACGAGCCGCAGGCGAATGTTTTCTACATTTCTCGATTTCTTAGGCTTCTTTATTTGTTAAATATATATATAATCACATGATTGCGGTTAAGGTGTGCTATAATGATAATCGGTTATCTAATGACTAAGGTATTCATAACTAAAATAGTAACTCTAGTAACGAACACTACAGTTCCCTCCCAGAGACTCCTCGGGAAGGAATTTGCATATCTGGTTCGAGAACATTATTGTTCTCTCTTGTAATAATCTGTTTAACTTTGTTTTTCGGGTTTTCTTAGCTATTTAAATGAAAACAATTTTACTTGAATTTTCCCATAATGGCAAATTCCTGATTGGTATCTGAGGATTGTCTCTATTCGTGTTTTGTGTTTATCTTTGACGTTTTCTTAGTTTGTTGAGAAGGTAGAAACCGAGCCTGCCGCATCGTTATTATTTTATGATATAAGAGAAGTTTGCCGGGTTGTGTTTGTTTTGTTTTGTTTTATTATTTTCGTCATAAAAATTAAGTATATTGTACAAAAAGAAATTTATGACGGGAGGAAGAAACAGGGCAAGCCCCAATTGACATCAACCCCCTACAATATGTTAAAAAAATGTAAAATATACGACACTAAAAAATATTACATAGAAAAAAGAATGTCGAGAAAGGAAAACCTATTGTATGTAAAAGAGCGTTATATTTGTATTCTGATCGTTTTTTCATTATTTTTTCATTATTTTTTTGTCAAAGTTTGAGGCGCTCTCTGCCCGGGCAGAGTAGTGCAATAACCGGTGTGTGCAATGGCAGAGCGACACGGGTAATACTTAGTAGGGCCGGAGTGCAATGAACCCTACCCAGTACACCCCTCAGGAGAAAAAACAAGTCCAGGCCACAAGGCCCTTAGCCAAAACCCCCTGAATGCAATGGGATGTAACTGGACCAGTACAGGCGGTAGGTGCAAAGTCTGTGTCACCATCCTGCATTAGGTAATTTGGCTCTGATCGTAGGCTTTTCCGTCCGTTGTTATTAAGGTAAATCTGCTGTTTAATATGGTTACCATACGAGCCTTGGTGATGCTATTGATTGATAAGCAACTCCTTCTTCTAAGGGACGGACCATTAGAAAAGTGATTGGGGGGGGTGGGGAAAAAAGCAAAAAAAAATTCATGCAAGGCAAAATGTCAAAAAAAAAATTCATGCAAAGAAGAAGGTAAAAAAAAAAAATTCAAGCAGAAGGAAGGTCCAATTGTGACTTTTTCACACGTAGTAAAAAAAATTCGTGCAGAGAGGTTCACCTAAAAAAAAATTCCTGCAAAAGCAGTGAGCGAAAAAAAAATTCGTGTAAGCTGAAAATTCCCCACCCCCCCTATCACTTTTCTAATGGTCCGTCCCTAACACCACCTTACCTCCAAGCAGGCAGACCCTGATCTGAATTGACGAAATTATCAACAAAAGGCTACGAAATTAACACGATACCAAATTCCTGAAACAAATATAATAAGTTCCGGGGATGAAATGTCTATAAAGGACCAATCATTTATTAGACGGGGGGAGGGGTGGGTTGGTGAAAATGGGGTGGGGTCATACCTTTTTGTGCACCTGAAAATGGGAGTCTGTATAAAATTCTGCAACCATTTCTGAGGGATCATGTATTTTTGTGCATTCCAATCTCCAACTATTTGCTTTGAATAGTTCGGTGAGTTTAATTTAAGTTGTATTGAAACTGTTCCTGTGGTTAAGGACGGGTCATCTTGTTTCATGTGCAGACTCGAAGGGGGCCACAGTATGTTATGCAGTAGCAAGAACAGGCCCACAGAACATTATGTGTAGTTAAAATACATCAGCCCATCCCGGCCTTTCTAATAAATGACCGGTCTCTAATGCAACCGAGCAATGTGTTGATTTAGGCTAACATAACCGTACATAAGCCTTCATCCATCTGACTTTATACTCGCTCGATACGAAGTTCTTTGGGTTCAGTTACATTTTATCACTTTTAAGTACAATGTTTCTTATTTCGAGTCCAGTATTTTTCCCGGGCCCAGAATGAAATAATAGATTTATTATTTCACAGGTTGAAAACGACGCTGGTCTCGTTTCCGATTGTTTATCAAGGCCTTATATGCAAAGGTAGAAACGGATGGTTGAAAGGCGACTGCGTTCGATTTGAGCTCTTGAAGAGCTAAGACTGGTTTCTGTGTGTCGCCTTAATCAAATGAAAATGACACACAATACAAGAAGCTAAGACTTGATTGTCCAGTTTGCAGGAAACTTAAAAAAAAAAAAAAAAACAAACAACAAAAAACCACACCCACGACCCGCATGCGCGAAGCACGGCTTTCGTCCCGTGACCCGTGACCCGCGAGATTAAGCAACGCTCAGCTGGAAACCCGTTCAAAATGAGTGCATGCTAACGATGTCCTAAATGAACTGGACAAGACAAAAATGTCAACAGTAAACTAGCTAATGCAATGTAAAAGTGCAAGATGCCTTAACTACTCAATTAAAAACCTCTACGTCGAGTTTAGAAAGTTATGTCGTTAGCAGTCTAAATAAACTTGAAATATTTGCCTCCCTTGAATCAAGTTGAACAGAATACCAAATATCTAATTTAGTTTTCACTAAATTTAATTCCTCAAGGTCTTACCTCAGCTTAACGTTTGAGTTTTCTTCTTGCGGTACCTTTCAAGTGAGAAGCGCTATTCGATTAGGGGTGGCAAATGGTAAATGCGAGACGGAGACGGCGAGACTAGCGTTTTTGTTTGCGAGCCCGAGACATTTTGACTTTTTAGATTGCGAAACCGAGACTTTAAAGTGTTTTGAGTGCGAGACTCTTTCGTATAAAAATCGAGACTGCGAGACGCACATAACCGCTAAAAACCGAGACTGCGAGACCGTTGAAATTCGACTAAAATTTTGCGAGACCCAGAGTTTTTGAAGGACCATTCGCCAGCCCTTGTGATTCGCTCCTGCTGATTGAAAACTCGAGTTTATCGCTCACCGCAAACGAGATGATGGCATCGATTGTGCGTATTAATTATTAATCGCATGCGCCCGGCTTCCGGATAGAACAGCAAAATCATCTAAGCTCTAAAAAATTTTAAAAAGCTTACCAAAATGCAATGACTGTGCGTCCAAATTTTCATCAAAGACAATGCTGTTTCTTTTTGCAAAAAAAAAATGTACAACTCTTAATCCACAGCTGTTATTTTATCCAGTGCTGTTAGTGCTTTCAGTAGAATTAAACTAAAAGCCCCTGGTTAGTTCAAAACCCCGTAAATTTTCTGTAGCGTGCTCTGTGCCATGGCGCCGTCGTTGTAGTCGTCTATGTGTTAAATTTATTATGCATTTAGCTCTTTTTATCTCCCATTTTTTTCTCTCTGTTATACAATAGTTTTTCTCTACCAGTTGAGCAATCGTTTATAGCCGTGTCTATGTTTTGGTTAAAAACAGCTGCATTTCTTTGCTAAGCTGTTGCAATTATTTTAACTCAAGAGTGAAGCCGCTTTAAGACATGCAGGAGATCAGTAACGAAAAAAAAAAGAAATAAAGAAACAACATGCGCAATTTTTCCTGTGTAAATGTTTTTGCTTCAGGTTTGACGGACGTACCATTACAACAAAAACATGGCCTGTCCGTAGTCTATCTCTCATCCTGTTGAGTTTATAAGGTCCTGTGGCTGCCACTTCATGCATACAATATAAACAATATTTTCATCAAGAGAATCGCGATCGCTTCTCTTCGGGTCAGTAGGTGCAAATGAATCAAGCTCATTTTAACTGCCAAAGTTTATTTGATGGCAGTTAAGTTGACTACGGCTAGAAGGTTTAGGTATTCAGCTGTAGTAATTGAAAAAAATAACAAATTAAAAACCAAGTATCTATAACTTTGGCAACATGTTATACAGCAATAACGATAGCATGAAGCTTTTTATGGTAATTAACGGAATGACGAGCTGTTGTAAAAGCCATCCAGACGCATTCAGTTTCAAAAGACAAAAGTGGATGACTTGGAAAATAAGGCCACAAGTGGCATGTCACAAACTTATATCGTATTCTCTTGTGATTTTAATATATTATCATCAATTTCCCGGCTGTAGCTTTAAGCAGGAAATGTTATGGGAATTATTTTATTACTATTTTTTTGACATGAATTGTTGAATCATCGTAAAACATAAAGCACAGATGAAGCTCTATAGAATACACGAAATAAGCAAATTATCAGGGGTATAGACACAATGGAAAAAATGGTTAATTTAAATTCTAAGTTAATGAAAGCAGAGCACAATTTAAGTTTTGTGTTCACAACATTTAGTCAGAATAAGGGAAATTAGTAAATTACTAGGGAATACGTATAGCGTGGTAAGTTAAACTATCAGTTAATGAAAATTTAACATTTCCCTTGACCTTTTCAACAAATTGTTTTTGCCGTCACATATTGTCATTCAAGAAGGCTTCTTTGGAAGGCAATTTTCAAACTGAAAACTGAACTGCAGTGAATATCAGTTTACATGGGCGCAAAACCTTTGAAATTCATGGAGTGTTGAATGCCGCTTCCGAAAAGAGCGCTTTTTGTGTGCAAGTCGACCTAACTCCTTCGTATAGTCTGATTGGGTTGAACCTTTAATTTCATTCACGGTGTTAATTCTTGATTGGTGCTGTAAGTGTTGTATTGGACTCATCTTACCAGCGAAAAAAGGACGTCTATACAGGTAAATCTTTCTTTTATCGGATCTCATTGACTCGGCCAGCAAGTTTGCCCAAATGTGTTCAGTTTTGGTCGTAAAACAATTAGCAAAAAGTAAAGTAAACACGCCACAGTTATTAGCCACTCGCAAACGGAGGGGAGCGGCGACCAGCCGTTTTTATATCTCGAAATTGCTGGAAGGTTTTTTGTGAACAGGCCACAGACCGACCAGAGTGATTCATATCTGCAATTGTATGGTTGCGAATAACAGTTCCCTAGGGTGATAGCGAGCAATTTTTCGTAAAATTTCTCTTTTATCCCGTTGAGTTTACAACTTCAATCACGTGGTAGACATATGTCAATCAATTCTATTGCCTTCGAGGGATTTTCATTTTCCGACTCTTGTGTGGTGCATTTCTTCGTTGCTGTAGGCTTTTCTGAGGGCAAGTAATTTCTTTCTTTTTCGTGTTAGGGCTGTGGAATTTATCGTAAGTGAACTAAGCGTGTCAAGTCTCAAGTGCACGTATTTTGTTTAAAGTGCAGCAGATCGCGACCGTAGTCCCTGCGGTGGACTCGAAGCGTCCTCTGTGAGTTTGTTTGCTGTATTTTTTTCAGTCTTCTGTGTTATGTTTCTAATTCCTAAGTTACAGTCAGATGTATTAATACCTTTTTCGCAGGACACAATGGCTGAAGCCACAGAACCGGGCACTGGTTTTAATTCGAAGAGTGTTGCCTTGCGTGCTCAGAAGAAAATCTTGGGAAAAATGGCCACGAAGAATGTAGCGAAAGCTTTCGTGGACGACACTACGGGCGAGCTACTTGACCAGCTGTACAAGCTAGCGAAGCTCGAACTGGGGAACAAGAAGGAAGCCGAAAAACTTGTCAAAGATCTGGTCAAGATAGTCGTTAAGATCACCATTCTTTTTCGCAATGACCAGCTGAGTCGAGAGGAAATTCAAGTGGCCGAAAAATTCAGGAGGAACTTCCGTTCTGCGGCCATGACATTCATTAGCTTTTACGAGGTAGATTTCTCTTTCGATAAGAAATTCTTAACCAAAAATCTTGAGGACTGCCGAAGCCTTATTCACCAAATAATCGACCGCCATCTGACGGCCAAGTCACACAGCCGAGTCGACCATGTATTCAACTACTATGCAAATGGCGATATGTTAGAAAAGGTATTTTTATCGAATCGTGACGGACCTTATGGGACAATCCTCAAGAACATTGTGGACAATCTAAACAAGCTCATGGAGGAAGGAAATCTCTAGTTTATAATGTTTACTGTGCATTTGGCTGACCCTGTGGTCGTGCGCGATGTATGCTTTAGTACGTGTCCTTCAATATGAGGCAGGTAGCTATATATACATATATATGTATTTATATATATCTAACAGCTTCATTGTTATAGTATTTATTTGTCATAGGCGAACTATTTTCTGAGAAAAGAAACAAAGCCACGTTCCATGAAATTCGAGAAAATTATTTCTATTCGATAAGCATCCTTTCGCGCATTTGTTTGAGCCAGGTGGCTAATTTCATGCAAACTTTGTCTCAGCAATATTGCTTGAAGCGTTTCATTTTTAGCCCTTGAACTGCATCTGGAAAGAAATTCTAAATATTCGTTGTTTGCCCAAGAAACTTAAAGACTGTTGAAACATCTTGATACTTCATTACTTTTAATTCTAATCTATCGTGGTCTTCTCGTCTCTCAGATCAACTGGGCGTTTTTGGCTAATAGCTGGTAATAATTTATACTAAGTCAATCCATATACATGTTCGAGTCGATGAAAAATTCCTTACGTATTTTCAGCATCACCCATTTTAAATAATTCTCTTGGTATTTTAATACCGTAGATTAATATTTCATATCTGTTCTTAAATACTTTTCTTTCATTGTTTGCCTCGTATCTTTAAAACGTATTATTTTTTCGCGATCTTTCAATGCGTCGATATTCTTCCGGTTGATTGGGAACGGCGCCTTGAATTGTTTCGTTTGATTCGGTTGCAAAAGTTTCCTTTTAATGAAATCATGTGGTTTCGCGCATTGGATGTTCTACTTGTTTAAAGCTGAGGAGCCTTAAAATATGCCATAATTTTAAATTATCATTTTAGAATGCGTTAAACTGGGCGAGTTGCTTTTTAATTTATTTTAAGTTGAGACTGTACATACTGCTAGACTGCAGAGCACATTTGCCCTTGGTAGCTAAATACATTGTTCAAATGAAAAAGAATCCATGAGTCATATGTATCAGTGCATCTTATCTAGTCTGTATTCTAGGAAAACCTGAACCTTGATGGATTTTGTTGATAGTGGATGGAATCATAACCATTTTTAGAGGGAATCTTTGGGTGGTATGGACAGTTTTACATGCGACGCAAAAGGAAATATTATTTTATAATTCTAATTGCTTTGGGCATTCTCTTGATATGAAAACTAGGTTGTGTTGAAATTATTTATGTAGGTTTAAATTGTACGTGATTTAGAATTAATTTTTTTTGAAAGTCTTCAGGTCACTGACAGTGTCTCTGATCCTTGCTCTTGGTTGCTGGATACCCTTTCAGTGTCTAGATTGTACAATAATTTAACTTTATTTTGGGAATGAATATCTCTGCCTCTTTGCCTCCTAGGTAACACATTTATTGGGTAAAAACAAAAGCAGTTTTGTTTTCTCAGGATTGAACTTTGGATACGAATAGTTGTAGTTTGTACAATGTCCACGATCCAAAAATAGTGAATTTACAAATAATACTTTTATCACAAGATCACATCAGAATTTTTTTGGAATCCAGAAAATTACCTTTTGTGTGCAGGTGCTGTGGTTCAATTTTATCCTTAGTTTAATTCTTTTTCCTCTATTTAAAACTCATTATCATATATTACCATACCCACAAACATTTAAGTTAATTAAGGGAAAATAAAATTTAAACCAATGATAAAGTTACACCTCAACATGGACAATGTGTTTCTTCTAGTTTCTTGTTATATAATATGTATATTTATTTTATATGTAAACCATGCCAACTGGTCATTGATTAGTGTATATATAGTAGTTTTGGCTCTTAGCTGTTGTCTGGTAAATGTTGATATAATCCCACTATCTTGGCATTGTCCAATTAATTTACTAATAATATATTTTGCAAGTGTGGCCATGTTCTTAGGTGGATAAATCAACAAAGAGTCATGGTACATAAATATACACGTAAGGACTCTATCTTTATTTTTGATGTCCAACAATGTGGGGCAGTAAAACCACACACAAAGATATGGTGCAATAGCCTCACTTTCATGTTACAACTTATTACTTCCGGTTTCTGTATATGGTATGTTGAGTTTGTCTCCAGCAATATACAACTTGATTGTGATTGGCTAACAGCTGTGCAGTTCAAGTTCATACTAGTGCAAAAAGCATGATACCAGTGCAAAATGTATAACACCTGAGTGTCCCATCTGTTTGCTTTTCAATATATTTGTATTATAAGGTTTCTGGTAAGTCACTTTTGGAAAGAAAGTGTCAGGGCAGTGTTCAACTTTATTTTTGATATGTTTCCAATCTGTCATTGTTTGGAACATGGTAAGTTAATTAATGTTTGAACTTTTGGTTGGTTTTGTGAGTGGACTGGTCATGCCAAATACTGAGTGCTAAGTAGGACAAATAAAATACAGTTACATTACAAATGACTGGTTACTGGGTGTGTTTTTCTTCTGCTGGTCTGACAAATTATTTGTAATTTGATTCATAGTTTTTTGCAGTTTTGATTGCCCATTCTCTTTGGTTCTTTTATTTCATCTTTGTCAAGAAATATGGAAGAGTGACAGAAAAATGCAAAGAATGGCTTAGTTAACATGGAGTTATTGTTCACTGTGTTAGAGAACAAAGTTTTCAGTATCATTACAGGGAAGCCTCTACCATTTGAATAATCTGACTTTATTGTAAGGTCTAATATAGTCTATGAAGAGAACATTCATTTAATGTCAAATCAATACTGCAGTTAACAGAATTCATCTCATAGCATCACCTGGATGACAATTAACATTGAATGCTCCATGCTTATGTTAAGTTAACCCTTATACCGTATTCACACGTGTATAGGCCGCACTTTTTTTCCAAATAAATTTCGTGCAAAATGGGGGTGCGGCCTATACACGGTATAACTTAAATCTTCATATGATTTAGTGAAAGCCCCTTTAAAGTTTTCACGTAATTCTTCGTACAACACAAGTGTATAGGCTTGGGCAGATATGGAGCTTTGATATTCTAGTCAATCGCTGCTGAAACGAACATTTTGAAGCCTGAAAGCATCAGTCCGATCCTTGCGTCTCGCTGAGATATACATCATTCAATCTGGAGGCTTTAAGTATTTCTCATAACCGAGAAATGATCCACGTATGTAGAGTCTAACAGAACACGTGTACAAGTAGCGATCGGTAGTTACTAAAACGAGGAACGACCCAAAATGACCCAAAACGACCCACAACCATCCGCAACGATCCACAACGAACCCAAAACGATCCACAACGACCCACAACGAACCAAAATATTCCAAAACGACCAAAAACGCCTTTGATAGTTTTTTTATATAAACACTGCCTTGTTGACTAAACTCGTCCCCAGGGCTCCCCTATGTTAAGATATCGATTTCGAAACATTTTGTGACAAGTTTGCCATGAATGAGCGAAAGTAAATCGATATTAAGTCGAAACATCATCGGATCTTCCTCGTCAATCTTCGGAAAGTTTCGAAAAAAGTCGGAAAATCTTCGGAGACATTCGTACGACCTTCGGACAACATTTTGCAAATCTTTTGAAATCTTCGGAAAATCTTCAAAAACATCGTAATTAGTATTTTTTGTTATAATAAACCAGGAGCCCATCATGGGCTCCTGAATAAACAGAATATTACATGGTTACTTGGAGATCACGTGAAAAAACAAATCGCTGTCTTTGCGGACTCATTTTAAGACAAGGCATTTTCATAATTGGAGATACACCCCTCCTCATGCCGACCACCACCCCCCTCCTCCTTCGATGCTCACGAAGAAACCATAAGTATAGGAATTCGCTCGACCTCAACAAAATTCCTCCTCGGTTCGTCTTCAGCATACTCCAGGTAAACATCCGAAACCTTCCTAAGTGTTAGGGCTAACATTGGAAAATCTTCGGAAAACTTCGGTTCAACTCCAAAAGTCTTCGAATCGACATCGGAAATTTTCGTTAGTGTTCGGATCAACTTCGAAATTCGTCGGAAGACTTCTTTGTTTTCCAGTTATTCTATTTTGTCGGGGAGCCCTGGAGATGAGTTTAGTCAACCAAGACAATCCAAGTCAGTGTTTAAAAACTATCAAAGGCGTTTTTGGTCGTTTTGGAATATTTTGGTTCGTTGTGGATCGTTTTGGGTTCGTTGTGGGTCGTTGTGGATGGTTGTGGGTCATTTTGGGTCATTTTGGGTCGTTTTGGGTGGTTCCTCATTTTAGTATCTACGAGTAGCGATCGCATGTCTCGCGTGCGACATGTTTAGAAATAGATTTGAGATTGTATTCAACATGGGTTTTTTCTATCCAATAATTACATTCAATTACAACTTAGCTTGGTTTCCAATGAAAACATAGTTCAAGAACATCAAACACTGCGTAAACCCTCGTGCGAGTTGACACAATCCGCCGCCATCTTTGATTCGTTCAGTAACCTTAGCAACCCATAACAATTGTGCGTGAACGAAACGAACGTCTTGCAGTTTGATCCCTGCACCTACTTAGTCAGTAAATCTTTCAGAGACAATCTGAGGGCTCTCACTGTTCTTCATAACTGAGAAATGATTCACGTATATGGAATTGCCAGAATCTCCGTCAACATATCTGTGACAACGCGAGTACAAGTACACCAAAGTAGCGATCGCACGTCTCGTGAGCTTATGTTTTCGATTCAACATTGATTTTTCTGTCAAATAATTTATCCGTTATGTGTACTTACATCTGAGCTTGGTTTCTAACGAAAACAAAGTCTGAGAACAACAAACACTGCATAGGAAACGCAAAATGAATTTTCATGCGATCGAGTTGACACAGTTTTGTTTGTTCGATCGATTACATGCTGTGTTAGATTATTTATCGCGGTGAATTTTGTCATATAAACAAATAACAATATCTTGGTGGTACTCGGCACTCGCCAGGCCTTTGCATTTTTAAGAACGCGTGAATTTTTTTTCAAGAAAATATGGTCAAAACTCGGGGTGCGGCTTATACACGAGTGCGGCCTATACACGTGCGAATACGGTACTTCCAACATTCAAATGACAATATTTCTTGTCAGTGATAGTTCAATGAATGATAGTTCAAAGAAACTGTTATCATTTTCAATAATCATTTGCATAATACAGCCAGTAGTAGTGATATATTAAGGGAAATTTTTACTTCATCTATTTGTAAGTGTGGAGGCACGGTAGTGTAGTGGTTAGCGCGTCTGACTTCCGAGCTGGAGGTTTGGAGTTCAAGCCCTGGTGTAAGACAAGAAACTTTACCCCACGTTGTCTCTCTCCACCCAGGTGTATAAATGGGTACCAGCGAAACAATGATGGGGGTGACCATGCGATGGACTAGCATCCCATCCAGGGGGGAGTAATAATACTCCCAGGTACTTCATGCTATTGAAACCGGGATAAGCTCTGGCCGTGTGGGCTTTAAAGGCTTGTGTGCTTGTAAGTTAATATATAGTAATTAGCAGAGAGATTTCTTGTTATCTGCGTATAGATGTTGTGGTTCAGTTTTATCCTTAGTTTAAATTTGACTTTCTTTTGTTTCAGACTTATTATCATCAAATTATCATAACCAAAACAAAAGAAAACCAGACTTGAACCAAGGCAGAGATGCCAACCTCTGGAGATCTAAAATCTGGAGACTTTTCTTTTAAAACACCCCGGCATCAAATTACCGCACCCCTTCTCATACAATTCGTGTTTTGAATCTTGCAATCACGCACAATTTAGCAAAACGGAAGTGGAAGATTCGCGGAAAAACGGGCGTTTATGTCTTGGGTTTTCATTGGTTAACGGAAATCCAATCAATGGCCGTGAAAACGAAGAAAGCGTTTGTTTAGTTTCCGTCAAAATCTGGTTTCGTGCAGTGGTTAAAAGATTGCTTATAAATGCCTCAAGAATCGGCGAGGTGAATTTAAAAAACCGAAATTGTTTTGATAAGGGTATTAAGGGTATATTTGGAGACAGGACGTCAGTTTACAGTGGTGTAAAGGTTCAAAGTCGCTTTTATCCGGGAGATTTGGTTACCCGTACGGGAGACCGGAAGATTCGTTCTGTATCCGAGAAACTTCCGGATTATCCGTGAGAGTTGGCAAGAATGCCAAGGTATAAATTGCACCACAACATTGACAAGTGCAGTTACATGTAAGAGGAACTTAGTCGTCTGCATCCTATTGTAGTTATATTAACATGTATATGTATTAACATGTATATGTATAACATATATACATGTATATGTATATGTACATATATACATGTATATGTATATGTATTAACATGTATATGTAATATTAACATGTATATGTATTCTCCAATGGCAAACACATTTTGGCCCAGGATTCAAACAAAAGGGAAATAAAGGCTAGCAGTGCAGTTAGAGGGGAACATCGTTGCCGAAATGCCAGACCATGTTGCTTAAATCAAATGTCAAGCTGAAAATTTTTTATTATTATTATTAATAACAATAATAGGACCTTTAGGAGAATGTTATGGCAGACGGAAGGGACTGGAAGTGTGGTATCAGAGTGGCTCCAATCCCCGGGAGGAAGCTTTCAAGCTCTGTGTCAAACATGTCGAGAGAACGATTTTGAAGAAACGCAGTTGGAGCGCGCCAGGCCCGGATTGCATTGCCTACTTCTGGTGGAAAAGAGTGAATTGCTTCCATAGTGGATTCACCATGTCTTTCCAGGCTATAGCACTAGAAGATCAAGATATTCCCCTATGGTTCACTGGCGGGAAGACTTCGCTTATACCAAAGCTGGACGACAGTTTTCAAGTGAAAACCATAGGCCAATAACGTGCCTTGATACTATCTATAAGTGGTTCGCGTCGTGCCTCTTGAAGCCGATTAATGATCATTTAAATGAATACGATCTGCTAGCAGGAGAGCAACGAGGCGCAAAAGAACAGTGTAGTGGCACCATTGACAATCTGCTCATTGATCGCATGGTCAGTGCCGGAGAGGCCGAAGGAATTTAAGCATGGCATGGATAGTTGTACGAAACGTGTACGACTCAGTAGACCGTCAATGGCTCAGAGAAATGTTTTCCTTGCATCGGTTTCCAAAGTGGATTGGGAATCTGATTGAATTCCAGGATTACAGTAAAAACAAAGCAAGGTGTGGAACCTCTGAACGAATAATGTTCTGTAAGGGACTCCCCCAGGAGGACGCCCTTTGTCCCAAGTTGTTCACGTTGTGCCTGATTCCCATCGCCTGGAAACTGCGAGCAACTGAGGGCTATCAGAGACTATCCAAACCCATAGGCGGCAAGATTACTGATTTGTTGTATGTTGACGATCTGAAAGTCTACGCTGCGTCGGAAGGAAACTTGAAAGAGACCTGAGAGAGACTAGAGTCGCCATGGAAGATGTTGGCCTTCAATGAAACGAAACGAAGTGCGCGGTAGTGCATGTGAAGCGAGGATGTCTCCAAGAGTCACCTGATACGAGGTGTGGAAAGCAAGAACTGGTTAAGAGCTTGAAAGAGGATTCTTAGTACAAATTTCTCGGAGTCCTATAGAATATATCAAACAGGATGACAACCTCGCATTGGAGAATGCTGCGAGAGTGTACCTTCAAGGAATGTCTGTTACATGGTCGAGTCGACTATCGGACTACTACAAGGTAATTGCAAGCAACCAGTTTGTGCTACCAGCACTTTCCTACTTTATGTGGACGCAAATATAGCCCATTGCAGAGTTGCAAAGACTCGACAGAGAATCGCAGAAAATCATATTGGAGACAGGTGGGAAACACCCTTCAGCGTCCAGTGACTTTCTCTACCTCCCTAGGAGATTGGGCGGACGGGGTCTTAAGTCGATTGAGTCATACTATAAAATTACCAAGATTAAAGCGGCGACGAGGTTGTATGCTAATGCAGATACCGACTATGGTCCGACGGTTTGATATTGGTAAAGGATGCGCAGACGTATGCAGAGGAGGTAGGAATGAAGCTAGAGCTGCGATGTCCAGATCCATCCATTAGGCACTACAGCAGAGAATGAGAAGATAGAGAGATGCAAAATTGGGATTTGGATGAAAAAGGCCTTACAAAACAAGCATTGTGAAAGCGTATGAGAACAGAGATGGCAGGGAAAGCTCCATACAGCACGCTGGGAAGATAAAGATCTTGATGGCGAGAGTTTCGAGTGGATGTCACACTGGAAAACAGCACCGACGCATACAATAGCCGGGATTAGTGAGCTCTACGAACAGCTACTTCCAACAAAACTGTACAACACAAGCGAAGAATTGGACGTCAGATGCAGGATGTGTGGAAAAGGGCAGGAGTCTATCGCACATGTGCTGTCAAGTTGAAGAGCATTGGTACAAACGAAGTATCTATCAAGAAACAACGGAGCACTCAAAGTACTTTTCTTTGAGCTGCTCAAAGACTAACAACTGATAGAGGCCGTTCCGCCTTGGTACTCGCCACGCAACCTAAGCCGCTTTACCAAAATGATCCGAGGTGACGGCATATTGTGTACCAGTATATGCAGACCATACAGAGGTGCGAGCTAACAGAGTAGATGCGAGGATTGTAGATAAGGAGAGGAAGACAGTAACCCTGTTGGAGATGAGCTACCCTTTGACTGAGAACCGAAACAGAAGGACGATTTTAATTGATTTTCTGTTTTTATCACACGACTTTATTGTAAATTTATACGCAGGGCTAGTCACGGGGGGCCCTCCTAGCTTCTTGTGTTCTTTTTACTTTACATCTGGTGATGGGCTCCTGCTGGCATTCAGATGTTGATATATCTGCCTATAATAATAATAATAATAATAATAATAATAATAATAATAGTAATAATGATAATAATCAGATAATAATCAGAATCGAAAACCAAAATGTATCACTAAATGCAGAATGTGGGGTAGTCACCTTGAAACTGTGCAGCATATTTTGTGTAGTTGCTCCAAGCTTGCGCAGAGAGAATATAAAAAGAGACACGTTGTTGTTGGGCGGGTCATACATTGGGAGTTGTGGAAGGAATATGGAGTTGAGTGCAGTGACAAATGATATGAGCATTCCCCCAAAAGCGCAGAAGAGAATGAGGAAGTAAAACTGTTGTGGGACTTTACCATCCAAACAGACCGTGAAGTCCATCACAGGAGGCCAGACATTGTAATTCAGAAAAGAAGGCAAATGAAACAATCATTGTAGACATATCTGTTCCCGGAGATAGCAACGTACTGCAGAAAGAAACTGAGAAGTGAAAAGTACCAAGACCTGGCAGGAGAGATTAAAAGGATCTGGAAATCAAGGACAAACGTGGTTCCAGTGGTAGAAGGTGCATTGGGTTCAGTGTCAAAGAAGCTGGCAGACCACTTGGAGCAACTAGGAATTAAAGATCGAACAAAAACGATACAAAAGGAGGCACTCCTTGGCCATGGATCGGCACATATCCTCAGAAAAGTGCTGGAAGTCTGAGGTCTCATCATTGAAAAGAGGGGGAGAGAAAAATTTGATTCTATTTGTTAATGTATGTCCAGCTTATGTTACAAGAAGGGTTTATCCCAAATCTTTTATTCAGGATTGTCGTTGCCCTGTTTTCAGACTCCATCTGCTCCCTACGCCTCCCCTACTCCGCTTTGCAGGCAGCCTCTTCTTGTTATGACCCTCAAATCTATAACTACCGAATATGGCAATGATAGCCATATACGGAAATCTTAGCATCTTATGCCTGGCGGAAAAACTTTGAAGTCAATATACAAGTCTAAAAATACAGAGTTGTTTTGGCAGATGTTTTAGAAGAACCATTGTTGAATGGATATTGGAGGGCCTTTTTTAAATTTGTTGCCTTCTTTTTCACAATTCGGCAGTATAGGTAGACGTGTAAATCATGTCGCGAAGAGAAACAAGGACGAAAAAGCGGGAATTAGGCGAGATGTCATTGTTGGTGAATGGTTTGAGTTTTTCTTCGCTGGATGTTGGCTCTATCAAAGACGCCATTTGCAAGCTTGATACTCGATTGAAAGAAAATACTTCCAGGTAATGTTATTTGAAATCAGAAAAAATGTCAGTCGAATGGAATGCTTAATCATGATTGACTCGATCTTAAACACTAAGGGGTCCTGCAGATTTCGGCACTGTTTCAACTCTTTGAGGCACGATATTTATATAGCAATTTATTGTTTGACCCGAGCTTAATTTTCCCGTAAAAAAGCCACACAGTAGCTATTCTTTTAAAAGCTACTAAACAGTGTTTTGCTGTGATATTTTTTGTTTTGATGTAAGTGATTGTAAATGTTCCGCCTTTTCATCGGCTGATCAAACCATGCAGGACGTGTGATCTTTTCTTGGAAAACTACTGAACAGTACTGTACTATGGTACTGTTTGTTTTGCTTTACGTAAGTACATGTATGTGTGGTTCTAACTTTTTGGTCTGCCGATCAAACCGTGCAGTGTGACTGTGGTAACATACTGAACTGTGCTGTGTTGATGTTTGTTTATATTATATACAGTATAGTTCTGACTTTTTCATCCTTGGACAAAATCATGTTATGCGACCAGTGTTCGCAAAACCACTAAGCAGTACTGTGCACTGTAGCTACTGAACAGTACTGGGCAAGATTTCCGCACAGGTCCCTACTTCATTATGCATGCTGTAGTTGAATTGTCTTGGGAAGTGCGCGTGCAAACATTTCTGAGAACGAAACTGTACGGCTACAGCATGCATAATGAAGTAGGGACCTGTGCGGAAATCATTCCCAGTACTGTACTGTGGTACTGTTTGTTTTACTATACAGTGTGGTTCTAACCTTTTCATCTGCGGATCAAACCATGCTGGGTGACTATTCTTTGGAAAGATACATGTGCTGTGAACTGAACTGTGCTGTGGTACTGTTTTTTGTACTTTTCAGTATAATTATGGTTCTAACTTTTTCATCTGTAGATAAAACTGTGTAACATTGTAACCAGTTTTTGCAAACCTACTGAACCATACTGCACTGTCATACGACTGTAAAGTTCCAAAAGTAGTGATCCCAGTAAGATTTCCTCACAGGTCCGTACTTCATTATGCATGCTGTAGCCGCACGGTTTCGTTCTCAGAAATGTTTGCATGTGCACTTCGCAAGACAATTCAACTACAGCATGCATAATGAAGTAGGGACCTGTGAGGAAATCTTACTGTGACCCCTCCGAAAGTTGCAACCCTCCAAAAGAGGCCATCAAGTTTCATATGTGTTTGCAAATCCTGAAAATAGTAATACCCCCAAAATAACAACCCTCTGGAAGAAGCAACGTCAAAGCAATTTCCCTTTTTTCATTTTGAGATATCGAAAATGATAGATGTATAACAATCCATGCCACACTGATCTGAAGTTTATTTTTTTATGATTATAATGATCTTTGACATTCTTATTCAAAGGACAATACACACCTCTTATTAATAGAGTTCGAGGTCCGTACTGTAAAATACGGACCGAGTTTTTTCCCCGTTGATTTATGGCCCAAGCGCGAAGCGTGCGGGCCATAAATCGACGGGAAAAAACGAGGATCTGTATTTTACAGTACAGACCGAGAAAACGAGGTTAATAAGATATTTATTATATCTCTGGAGTCATTTTGGCAACCAAAACAAACTTTAGCGGGCCGTACAGTGAAGTACGGCCCGCTAAGTTAGAACGTGAGTCACCAGCTCGGCAACTAAAATTAACATGACCTATGTGTCAGGAGCTTGAGCGGACTATCATCCGGAGCGAAAAAAAAAAACATTCTGAGCATTATGAATTGACTTTTCAAAGCTAGTTGTTGTGGGATTTTAACCAACAGAAATGGAGACTGAATAAAATATTGGAAAAGTTTCCGCCATTCAGCTGTGAATGAGGCTATCTTATTTTAACTTGTTATAATCTGTGTGATTTGCACTGCTCTTCTGTTGTGTGAATTATAAATGATA
Source organism: Ricordea florida (assembly GCA_949710005.1). NCBI lineage: Eukaryota > Metazoa > Cnidaria > Anthozoa > Corallimorpharia > Ricordeidae > Ricordea > Ricordea florida. Next base: position 41,179,345 of record OX453273.1, read on the forward strand.
TACAGAAATATTTCTGTGGTTTGTGAAGTGAATTTTTTTCGTAATTTTCATCAAATATTTTGGTGGAAAAAATGGCGGTAAACATACGTTTCATTCATACATGCTCACGCTTTTTGCAATAATATAGTACTTTTTCAAACGTGATCGGAAACTATTTCATTTGATCATCAATCATTCCAATAAAAGCATAATTATGTGAATCAACATTAGGTAGTTTTTTCACTGAACGGGACTTCAATTTACTTGGTGGTTCAAGGAAAATGTTATTAATAATACAGTTATTATTAATTAATTATTAATTTATGCACATATTTTGGCAACTAAAATGTTTTGCTGGCAACCAAACCTGAACAGTCAGGGGCCAAATGGTCACTAAGGAAAAAAGTTAACTTGGAGGGATGTTTTGTTATTGTTTACATGGTGGCTGTTACATTTAGAAATGGGAATTGAATTGACTAAAAATGCACATTCACTACCTGCTTAAGTATGTTTCCACCAATGTTATCTATTGCATAAAATGCACCTTATGCAAGAAGATATACATCGGTGAGACCAGAAGAAGATTAGATGAACGTTTCCGCGAACATCTGCGTGACGTCAAACGAAATGACAAAGATGCATCGAAACCTGTAGCGCGACACTTTAATCTACCTTAACAGTCAACTCACAACATGGCGGTATGTGGACTTTCAGTGCATCAGGGCAATACAGAAAGCTGTAAAAACCTAGAACAGAAGTTTATCTTCCAACTCGGCTCTCTTAATCCCCACGGTATCAACGAATGTTTCTCATTCATCTAATCATTCATCTAATTTATTCACTTCCATTCACACAATGCTATGGTTCCACCAATAGCATGGCTCCAAACTTCTCTATATAAATTGAACGTAACCCACAATCCTCTCACTCGCTCCGACAAAGGGCTAACGCTCGAAACGTCAGCACCTCCCTTTTACCTTACGGTGGTATAACTTACTTAATCAACTCGTTTGATTTACCCATTTTCTTGTGTTGCAACTTCCCACCGATGCAGCACCAGTTTCTTAAGAAACTATCCCCAAAATAAGTATGTTAAAATGTTGCTAAAAAGAGATTTAACACCAAATCACGTGGTCGGTCTTCACTTTTACGATACCAGTGCAAGATTTTGCACCTGAATGAGATTTTCACTCTGGCATAAAAGCCGAAGTGACTTTGTTCTGGCTTGACTCACTCCACCAAGACGTTTTTGATATTATCATGTTACAAAATTTAATATGGAGCCACCAGAGGGAACCGTAGTGAACTTAGCTCGGTTGAAAGTCTACTGGTATCATATATGTGTTAACACTGCTTAAGTGTTAGAGGTTGGAAACATGTAGGCTGTTATGTAGTGCCACAGGTACATGGCTTCTATTGAAACCCCTGCGTAATAGGTGGTCTAGCATTAAGTTTTACAACTGATATGGCAAAGTAGTCTTGAGGAATAATCAAGCATTCAAATTAGTCATTTTTTCCCAGGATTTTGCCATACAGGCTGTTTGCATAAAAACAGTGATATATTAGTTAATCCTCTAAACCCTTGTGAGGCATAGGGCTTGTACCATAGCTTCCACTGTATCCTGTTCTTTGCAATCTTTTTGGCATCACCCAGCCATATGTTTATGATCTTCTCTAGCTCTTTTGTCACTGTATGTCTCCACGAGCACTCAGAGGTCGTGCATTTTTTGTGCAAAAGTAAGGTGAACTGACATATAATAAACTACAACTGTACTTAGCGAGAAAAAAAAAAAAACTGGACCTTCGTTGTTTTTGTAAGGATCTCATTGCACTCTTTCTGTATACAACAACAACAACAATCTTTATTTCATGCCCAGAAAAATTTTACAATAAAAATAAATACATGCAATATGAAGAAATAACAATGAAAAACAGAGCACAGCCACTTAGAAATAGCTAAGGTTAATCAAGCTAAGTGGCTAAGTATTGTGGCTAATCAAGCTAAGTGACTATTAAAGTATTGATATGACCTCTGATCATTATTTCCCAGTGTGGTCCCTTATACTCTGTTAGGAAGAGATTAGTACTATATTTAATTAGGGAGTGCTGAATTTTTTTATTGATTAACAGTATACAAGAAAGATGGGGAAAGTTTGTGGATGTTTGTAATACAATTCCAAAGGATAGTAGTAGTCTCACAGAGTGGTTAAACTCCAAGGATGCAGGTGATCTGTTGACATCTTCCACTGCTACAGTGCCAGATATCTGTTCTTCTGATCCCATCGCACTCAACTGCTTCTTGAACAATGTGGTGAGTTCTGTACAGGATGCTACCTTATTTTGAGTTACTCTTGCATTATTTAAAATTGATTCCGATGAGAAAAAGTTTTGTGGAATTACATGTAAACCAGGGAAAATTTATTAACATCCCTGCTGGATAATTCTTTAATCAATTTTAATGTCTGTTTACTACAAGAGGGAAAGCACTATGTTAGCCAAGAAAAGGGAAAGTAGAAGTTGAGTACTGGTGTAGTAAAGGGCGACAATGTCCTTCAGCTGTAAATGCAATTGGGTGGTGCTACACTGTATTTAGTACTCTTGTATAGCTCTACTTTTGTTGTAAAGGAGCATGTCAAACTGTTTGTGTTACTGGTCTATGGCTTTGTTCATTGTAATGGAAACTGTCGCTGTGGAAAATTAAAACCAGTTGTGCCAATTCTGAGACTAAAACAGTTAATGCTGATCAAAATTTATGGGAATTCAAAAAAAAAAAATTATGAATCAAGATTTTGGGAAAATCAAAATTTTCAGACAAAATTTAAGTCACTCAAAATATGCCTGTTTCATTTTTGAGAGTTCCCATGAAAATAAGCAACAATAAATTGCATAGCCATGCCAAGATATTAAATTTTTCAACATGGATAGAAAGAATTTTTATCTCCAATAGACCACATAATTTTTACATCATGGTATGTACATCATACCATGAGGTATAGTGATGGTTGAATTGGTCACTCCATTCCTGTTAGACAATTAATTTATGCATTAAATCTGCATTAAATGTGAAGTAAACAGGTTTACCCCTGTCTCCCCTACTAGGTTTGGTTTTGTACACAAAGTCGTCCAATTGTTCTATGTTCACATATGTGGGGGGAAGGGGTAAGACAAAGCGTAAGCACATGTTTAGAAAATGGCGTCTGTTGTGTCGAGCCTGAGGCAAAGATTGTCAAGGCGAGTTTTTGTTCCTTTCGCTCCATCTTTGATCAAAATACACTTTTGAAGATCTTGCGAACGAACAGGAAATGTGTTCAAGAATGCTTGAGGGGAAAGAAATGGGCTTGAAAGTCTTAAAAGTGACAATGTCTCCAATTTGGACGACAAGCAATCGATCAGCCGTAGCATGAGTGCACAAAACGAACGATTTGGAATGAACGCTTTATGGTCAGGGGAAAGGACAGCATTTCATAGAATAATTACCACATACCATGAGGTAGCTTGAAGGAGCCTTTGATTTTATTGTTGTATAACATTTAATAGTAGCAAATCAATGAAAAATGCTTTTCCACCAGTGATATTATAAATACTGTAATATTCTGTGACAGGGCAGATACAGTTGTGTCATCAATTCTCTACTGCTCAGTTTACCACTAAATTCTTTGTAACAAACATTTCCTTTTACACAGTGAACAGCATGAACAGCATGAATAACTCCCCTTGTAAGAATAATGATCATGGCAAGGAGATCATTATTGTATTTGTGTAATGTTATACTATAAACCGAAATTCAGTCTCACATTTTCACACATTCAGGTATCACATAAAGAATGTTTGCCTTTGAGCAACAAAGTGTATGTCCTTCCAAACATATCATCAATCATCATCATCATCATCATCATCATCATTATCATTTATTTTGCTTCTTTTCTTTATAATACATTATAATTAAAACTTGCTTTAATGTTTGATGAGGTGACCTCTAGAAACCACCAGGCTTTTATTTGAGGTCACCTCGGACATAACAATAACTGTTGGCTGCTCTGGTGCTATAGCTATGAATTTGACTATTTGTAATAAACAAGTTTCAAAACAAGACAACAGGTTGTTATGATAACGGTACATAAATTTCGCTGTTTGACACGTATTGATTTATATTTGAATATTACTTTGTAACTTAAAATATATAAATGGTTTAAACAGATCTAAAAATATAAAAAGGGATACTCTAAATTTTCGATCGCCTTCTGCGGTCTTCTTCAGAGAAAGATGGATTTTGCAAGGTTCGCAGAATTCTAACAAGTTTCATTAACGTTATTGTTCGCTGCCCCCCTGGGGAGCAACTAGCGATGCGTAAACCCTTGGGAAGGGCGTTCTTTCATTTATAGTGTTTTTGTCGAGGAAAGAATGTAAGGACTCAAGAAACAATCTTTTGCTCTTGCTGCTTACACCTGTTTCAAGAATTTCGGCGTAACTTGGATGTATGTCGTGGCCGATTTCTGCATGATGTTTAATCGCGGAGTTGATATTTTCATTTGGATTAAACATCATGCAGAAATCGGCCACGACATACATCCAAGTTACGCCGAAATTCTTGAAACAGGTGTAAGCAGCAAGAGCAAAAGATTGTTTCTTGAGTCCTTACATTCTTTCCTCGACAAAAACACTATAAATGAAAGAACGCCCTTCCCAAGGGTTTACGCATCGCTAGTTGCTCCCCAGGGGGGCAGCGAACAATAACGTTAATGAAACTTGTTAGAATTCTGCGAACCTTGCGAAATCCATCATTCTCTGAAGAAGACCGCAGAAGGCGATTGAAAATTTAGAGTATCCCTTTTTATATTTATAGATCTGTTTAAACCATTTATATATTTTAAGCTATGACCACAGATCGCTCCAGCAGTTTTATTACTTTGTAAGTTTGGCAATTCTTTTCAAACAAATTGCGACATGTAAACAAGGTCTGTTCCATTCACCTATTCAGTTTTTTTCAGCGAAATAAATTTATAATCTGCGAACTTTGATTGTGAAAAAGATGCCAGGTCATTCACTGGCTCCATTGCTAATTTTTTTCTCATAGATCCAGGCCCTGGAAAGAAATCCTGGCCAAGAAGAGTTGATTTTTCAAGACCTGATTCAGTTTGCATCACAACAAGGAATCTTACTTCCCTTTGGCCAACCAAGAAAACATGGTTCCAAGGAAGAGACTGCAGACCTTCCACTTAACACTATCGTCATTGAAGATGAAAAAGCAACAGATTTGTTTTGGGAAGGAATAAAGAATAAGATAGAAAAAGGAATTTGGACAATACTTGGAAACATACCTCTGACATCAGACCTCAACTGTGACATTTCTCATGATCGAAGAAAAATCAACCTTTTACATGACTTGTGTTTGCTGTGCCCTGTGGAAGAAGTTTGGGAAGGATATAAAAGCTACAGGCAAAAACAGATAGACTTGTGCATTGCAAATCCTAGCATGTTGCAAAGCGTCGCAACTGCATTGCCATTACCAGTAAAGGGTGAACAACCAGTAGAGGTGATGAACTTTGCAAAGCTTTGTAAGGCTGTTGAGATATTGGTAGACGAGGATGTGGTTATTTTGCAGGAAGGAATATTCCCTGAAACAGTTCCCACCTTCCAGTTCTGGCATAAAACATATCTCAAAAAAATACTGCAAGAACTACAATCTGCTTTGGATTATTGTGGTAGTACAGCTAGTGAACATGGGACATGGAGTGAGACACCACCGATGGCACCAGGAAGTAGAAGAGGTTCTAGTGTCAGCACTAGCTGTCAGAGTGAAAAAGAAACATTAAACTTCTTGGGTTACATGCACTGCTTCTTGGCTTTGATCAGCTTGGAAGATGTTGTCCAAAACATAAAGCGATGGCCAGAAGGACAAGGAGCAGGTGAAGTGATGTTTTCAATTGGTGTTATTATGTTATTGAACCTCTGGATGTGAAACTATTGCAGTTACTGTAGTACTGTAATTAATCCTCTACTAAGCCAGCCCCCTCAAATTACCCGGCCCTCTGCTCATAAGCCATGTCCCTTCCCTACATGTGCACTATTTCCTGGTGGGATTCAATACTATAATGATTAATCCGCATCAGGAGCAACTGTTCACATCTACGTAAGCTGTTTACGTTGTGAATTTATTGTGCCATTGATTCGGGGAATGTTGTAGTTAACATGAAACCATAAGTTGTAAGACTGTGAGTTAGCCTGCAAGCCAAGTCTCGGGTAGGTTTATATGGTAATTTGTATTTTTGGAGTTATGGAATTCTTGTAGCACAAGTGAGGGTGAGAAAACTCTCGAATCAACAAAAATACAAGATTTACAGTATTTTAAATTTACAAGAAAACAAATATAAAGGTTATTGTTATTGTTGTTGTTGCTTTAGATATGGCAAACCTAAGGTGCTACATTGGGCTAAATAATTGATAAGCCACCCCCTTCTAATATGACCCCACAAAGGGCTGGCATAATAGAGGATTAACTGTATGTTACAATCTTGGTCTTGAAAATTAAGAATGGTTCAATTGAGCAGAAACTTTACATTGGCTCTGCTATAATTTCAGTAGGAAACTTGTGCCCTGTGCTGTAATTGGCATTGGATTCTGAAGAAACAAGGCATTCAAAGTAAAAATTTATTTTCCCGTACCAGCTGCCTGTTTGTTAAACTTAGATTACATTGTCATGGATGGGTATGGGAAACTTTTTAGATGTTTTGCATGCCTTATTTTTTATTAATGAACTGCTGAAACAAAAATTTTGAACTTAATACAAGGCTCTGCTCTCCCATTAAAATTAATGATTTAATGATGAACTCCAAGTCAAAGTTAAGTTGATTCTGATCATTGAATCCTGAATGCAAGAAAAACCTTGGAATATCAAAAACCAACCAAATCTAACTCAACCCAAACGCAGGCCTTCTGATATTACGCGATGGTGCGATTTCGCACAATCGACCTCAAATCGCATCCGATCGCACAATTCACGAAAAATCGCATAATTCAAAAAATAACGCACAACGTTCATAAAATAAAGCATGAATCAACAAGTTTCTTTGGAATTCCTGCAAAAATGTGCCATTTTCAAGATGATTTACCTTGGAAAAAGGCTAACAAGACTCTTTCACCTTCGATTTCGTATTCATTCGAAGTTACGGCGTTATTTTGAATGTCAAGGACCTGGTACGAGTCTCATTCTTAAAGAGTCGCCTATTGGTGTAACACAAACACGCCCCTTGTTCAGATTAGCCAATCTGAATGGCTGTAATTTCCGGCCTTTTACCCGCACAGCGGACTACCCCCACGGGTGATTTTTGCCAAAAGGAATAAGAGAATCGTCAGAACACGCACTTGCAGATAACCCGCACACAAAAACAAAAGAAAGTTTTAGAGAACTCACAAAATTTGAAGCGATGGAGCGCTTTGAAAATTGCTCTGAGCCTTTCAGGCATTTTTTAATTGAACTCGTATTTCTCGTAATTGAGTCGTGGAAACACTTATCGTAAATAACACATGTTTTTAAAACTTATTGAGTCAGTTAGCCTTCTATAATTATTAGAATCGAAGAAAACTTTATTCCTTGTTTTTTGCTTAACAAAATACTTTTCAGCATGCTATTAGCAAGTTTTCAGAACCACTGAAAACTATTGAGAATTGAACAAACTTGTAAAATTCGGTTCGCAATTTCCTCAAGAAACAATATCTCGGGATCTTCCGGGTCTTAGAAATTGCTTGAAACGGGATGCATCGAGTATTTTGGTATTATTTCTATCCTTGCAGGAGCCCATTACCCTGATCCAGGGCTCCTGATCCTTATCAGTGTTTTGTTTACATGCGTGCCGACAATTATATTTTTATCACCTTGAACTAATTATGCGGCGCTATGAATTGAACAGATCACTAAAACATTTGTTTATCTCAGGTTCTACTTAGTCTAAAAAATCACTTGAAACGGGAATATACTCCACAACGTAAGGCAGTGCTAGCTAGGAATATTTAGTTGATGCGTTTACATTATTTTTTTATCACAGACAATGTTAGGTTTGCACCTCACTTGTGTCGACAGACGTCAGCATCGTGTTTCAGTTTAGCTCCACCTCGTTCCCAGGGTTCTCTCCTACTCGGGGGCCGAGTGGGAGAGGACCCTGGGAACGAGGTATAGTTTAGCTTTGTGTTTTACACAATAAAATTGTTTCATATAAAGCAGAAACGCATTCAAAATGTCTTAAGAGCAGCAAAAAAGTGTTTTTCTTATCCTGAAACCTTATAAAACAAGCTTAAAATTGCTCAGAAAAAAATCGCACAATCTTCATTATTTATCGCATAATTGGCCTCTGTAATCGCATAATCTGCCCTGCAAATTTCGCATAATTTGGATTTTTTTATCGCACCCTATCAGAAGGCCTGCAAATGATTGTTCAAACAGTCTACAGTATCTTCAATGAGTTACAACCAGTTCCTTCTGGGGATATTAAAGCAAAATGTTTTGCTTCATAAATCTTTGAATATGGCTGAAACTAAATAAAAAGTAATCAAATAATTTCAAGTGCAATTTGGAATAAATATTGCACAAGCATGTAGGGTGATTATGCAATTTGTTGTCTTTGAAAAGTTTATGAGTGCTTTATATTGGTACACTGTTGCACTCAAAGTCAGTATCAGTTGATTGACTTGCTATTGTGATAACTTAATTTACGTATAGGTAATCACATGATTTCGAGTGCAATTTGGGATAAATCAGCACAAGTAAATTTTTCAAAGGCTAACCAAATTGCACAAGCCCGTCCTTGAAAAATTTACGAGTGCTGATTTATCCCAAATTGCACAAGACAAATCATGTGATTACTTGTTAAAAATATACATGCAAAAATTTAATTTCAACTTTCTGCACTCAATTTCAACTTTTTGCACTCAATTTCAATTTTCTGCACTGTTTGGGATTAATTGACGTGCTCTCAGCCAATGAGCATGCTGAAATTTTTGCATGTATATTATTAATACATGTAAACATTAAGTTTCAACTTTCTGCACTCAATTTAACTTTTTGCACAGTTTGGGATTAACTGATGTGTTCTGAGCTAATCAGCACTATGAAATTTTTGCATGTATATTATTAATTTGGTATAAGTAAACAAGATCAAAACGTTTTGAACTAAGATAGCAGAATATATTTACCCTTCCTCTGTAACAAAAATTATAATAACTCTAGGTAATAGTTAGAACTAATAGGCTTTTAACATCATCTTTTGTCTGATAGGAAATAAAGGAATTGATCTTCACAACATAATTAAATCACCTTCAAGTCCAGTCTTGGTGCACAGGAGTCCCAGGCGATCAACTGCTAAAAGAAATAGTGATGTTACACAATACTTCACGGAAGGAAACTTACCACTTCCTTTTGGTAATTTGTGCTAAGTAATATTATCATATGGCTACAATAATATGTGCACTCTGATTGGCTGCTGAGCAGGCAAGATTTTCTTGTAATGACAAAATTTTATTTTCCATTATTATAGACAAAAGTTGTCTTGTTTTCAACTCAGCCTTGATGTATTGACCTCGCTATTGCTCAGTCAACACATCAAGGCCTCAGTGCGAGATTTCCCTGTAATGACCTCACTCTTGGTTAATAAGTAAAGATACAATGACATTGATTTTAACAATAATTGATAACTCAGGGGTTAACTCTTATAAAATTAGGCACAAGTGGGTAGTTAAAAATAGCAGGTAGGTATTTTCCTTGAAGGCCCAGAGAACCTGCACCCCCTAGGGTGGTCCAGGGGCTTCCCCCCAGGAAGTTTGAAATTCTAGACTCCTGCAGATGCATTTTCTTGCATTCTGAGGTCTATTTGCATGTTGCTTTGCTGTTTCTAGAAGTCAACCAATTTGAACAAATTTGAAAAGGAGTAGGGGCAAAGAGCGGCGCGTAGGACAAAAATCAAAAATTAAAAAAATAATAATAAGCTCTAGGACAAAAATCAAAAAATAAAAAAATAATAATAAGCTCTAAGATAAAATCAAAAATTAAAAAATAAGCTCTAGGACAAAATCAAAAATTAAAAAAATTGAAAAAAATAAATATGATTTAAAAGGAAGAATAACAGTATACAATACAAATGGATCAATTGAAAGATGTTGAATTAAAAGAAATTGTGAAAGAATTGCGTATACGAGGCAGAAGTCGTATGCGAAAAGCTGAAAAAATACAAGCATTACGTGAAATGGGTATCAATACAAATGAAGATTTGGAAAATTATAGGCAAAGACTTAATGAAGAACAGCCCATTCTTGATACACCACCAGCACCAGTGCCCAACATAGCACCCGGTTCTCCCCAACCAACACTAATACCTGGCACACCACCCCCAAATTCAATAAAGATAAAACCAAAACCAAGAAAAAATATTATAAAAAGGAAACTAGCACCAACTTTTATAAAACCACAAAAGAAATCAAACAAAATTTTTAATTGGGGAAATTATTCATTTAAGGTTATGGATAAAGATGTGTTTTATAAAAAGCTTACAGATTTAACCAATAAAAATATTATAAAACTTACTAATAATAAACCTAGAAAAAATGTAAATATATCTGATAGTGTGAGAGATGAATTAGTTGAAAAACAATTCAATATAGAAGAACAACAAACAGCATTAAGAGGTTATTTGAAAACTCATAGGATAAATGGAAAAAAGGGGTATGGACCTAAAGTATTTTTAAATAATATAAAACCAAAAGTTATTGATCTAATTAACAAGCAAAAGAAACCGATAAAGATAAAATTTTTATTTACATGTAAGTTTATAAAAAAGAATCCTGCCACAAGACAAACCGATGAAAATTCAGGATATTTTCATTCAACTGTAGAAACGATTACTTCATCAACTGATTTATCTGAATTATTCAATACTATGACAAATAGGTTACTTGAAAAGGCCGAAAAGTTTCAAAATGAAGGTTCTGGTTGGCAATTCAATCAAGTTGAATATTTTGATATCAACATCGATCCTTTCGAACCTTTTATTGGAAGTTCATATATTGAATTACCACAAAAATTAGCAACAAAAAAGGCGATTATTAATGTTAGGAATGAGAATGATCATGAGTGTTTTAAGTGGGCCGTTACATCTGCTGTTTACATAAAAAAAATTCACCCAGAAAGATTAAACAAAGAAATGATTGAAAATTCGAAGAACTTCAACTGGTCAGGAATAGAATTCCCCACTTCATTAAAACAGATTGATAGGTTTGAAAAGCAAAACCCTTATTACACGATTAATGTCTATGGATATGATAAAGATGATGTATACCCATTAAGAATAAGTAAAAAGAAAAAAGGTTATCTAATCAACCTACTTTTAATATCAGAAGATGAAAATAATCATTACTGTTGGATAAAGAATATGAGCAGATTGTTAGCTTCAAAAGTTAGTAAACATAAATCTAAGATGCATTTTTGCCACAGATGTTTAAACGCATTCCAAGCTGAAAAATCATTGGAAAAACATCTTGAATATTGCAACACAAATGAAGAAGTTAAGATTGATATGCCTAAAGATGAAGATGGAAATCCAAAGTATATTAAATTTAATAATTATAATAGAAAAATGCGAGTGCCATTTGTTGTATACGCGGACTTTGAATGTATTACAGAAAAAATAAAAACCTGCTCTCCCGATAAAAGTAAAAGTTATACTAATCAATATCAGAAACATAAACCATCAGGATTTTGCTATCTCATAAAGTCTTTTGATGATAAATTATTTACACCCAAGCTTGTAAAATATACTGCCAAATCCCCAGATGATGATATCCCTAAGATATTTGTAGATAATTTAGAGCAAGATATTAAGAAAATTTATAATAAAACAAAATACCACAAAAAATCGGAGAATATGTCAGAAATGGATAAAAAAGAATATGAAAATGCTACTCACTGCCATATTTGTGAATATGAATTGGGAGAAGATAAGGTAATAGATCATTGCCACCTTACAGGAAAGTATAGAGGGGCGGCCCATAATGAATGTAATTTAAATTATAAGATTCCAAAGTTTTTCCCGGTAATATTTCACAATCTATCTGGGTATGACGCCCATCTTTTTATAAAGAATCTTGGAACAACAGAAGGTAAAATAAAATGTATACCTAATAATGAGGAAAAGTATATTTCTTTCACAAAACAGATTGTGGTTGATACATTTACAAATAAAGAAGGTAAGCAAATTGAGGTTAAGCGAGATATTAGATTCATAGATTCATTTAAATTTATGGCAACAAGTCTAGATAAATTAGTAACTAATCTACCAAAAGAATCTTTCAAAAACTTAAATATTTTCTATAAAGGCGAAGAATTAAAGTTATTGTTGAGAAAGGGCGTATTTACATATGATTGGTTTGATGAATTAGATAAACTCAATGCAACCCAACTTCCACCAAAGGATGATTTCTACTCAAAACTCAACGATGAAGATATAACAGAAGATAACTACCAACATGCTAAAAATGTATGGAAAACCTTCAATATGAAAACAATGAGAGAATATCATGATCTATATCTAAAGTCGGACGTACTACTTTTAGCGGATGTATTCGAGAACTTTAGAGATGTTTGTCAAACCCATTATGGTTTAGATCCTGCTTGGTATTATACGTCACCAGGACTAGCTTGGGATGCGGCATTAAAGTTAACGAAAGTGAATTTGGAGTTGCTAACTGACGTTGACATGTTGCTTATGATTGAGAAAGGTATTAGGGGTGGTGTATCTATGATCTCTACTAGATATGGTAAAGCAAACAATCCATATATGAGTAAATATGAACCAAAACTACCAATAAAGTATATACAATATCTTGACGCCAATAATTTATATGGCGGTGGAATGAGTAACCCGCTACCTACTCATGGGTTTAGATGGATGTCTGATAAAGATCTTTCAGAATGGAAAAATATACCATGTATATTAGAGGTTGATTTAGAATACCCAAATAACCTACATGATTTACATAATGATTATCCTCTAGCTCCAGAAAGGCTTGTAGTTAATAAAGTGGAGAAATTAATCCCAAACCTAAACAATAAGGTAAATTATGTTGTTCATCATGAAACACTAAAACTTTATGAAAGTTTGGGATTAAAAATAACAAAGATTCATAGGGGTATTACATTTGAAGAATCGGCTTGGTTAAAACCATACATTGATTTGAATACCAAACTCAGAGCTGAAGCAAAGAATGATTTTGAAAAAGATTTTTTCAAGTTAATGAATAACTCCGTATTTGGTAAAACAATGGAAAACATTAGAAATAGGGTTGACATTAAATTAGTTACAAATAAAAAAGATGTGAAAAAATTAATAACAAAACCTAACTATAATCATCGCACTATCTTTTGTGAAAATCTTGTAGCCATACACATGAAGAAAACAAAGTTAGTATTCAATAAACCTGTTTATTTAGGCATGTGCATTCTAGATCTAAGTAAAACAACAATGTTTAAATTCCACTATAACTATATCAAACCAAAATATGATGAAATGGCTAAATTGCTTTTTACAGATACGGATAGCCTGGCATATTTGATAGAAACAGAAGATTTCTACAAGGATATTAGTCCAGATGTGAGTGAAATGTTTGACACCAGTAATTACCCAAAAGATCATCCATCTGGAATCGATACTGATGTGAATAAGAAAGTTATCAATATGTTTAAAGATGAGGCTGGTGGTAAGCAGATAGCTGAATTTGTAGGCTTGCGAGCTAAGCTTTATTCCTACAGGATGGATGAAGGTGAAGAAGAAAAGAAATGTAAGGGAATGAAGAAGGTAGTAGTAAAAAAGAACATAAGCTTTGATGATTATAAGGATTGTCTATTCAATAAACAACCACAAATGAGACAGATGAATGTATTCAGAAGTCATTTGCATGATGTTTACACCGAAACTGTTAACAAAGTTGCACTATCCACCGATGATGATAAGAGAATAATTTGTGAGGATGGAATAAATACTTTTGCATATGGGCATTATCGTTGCAACACAGAATTAGGTGGTAACTCTGTATCATAAGGCACAACCTGTAATTCTTCCCTTACAAATCCCCTACTAGGTCCATCAATTAAATAATACAAAACCGGCTGATTGGATGAAACTACACTCCTAGAAATATAATAAATTTTTATACTCCAAATAGGATCTGTTGCCCTTCTTCGTTCTCCTCCTTCAAGCTCACCAGGGGATAATAAATATCTAACTTTAACACTAGGAGGTAATCTATCCTCATCAAGACCTACAACTCGATGATAATTTTTGGGTTCAATATCAACCTCTTTCAGTTTTATAGCCTTATCAGGCTCTTTACCGGTTATTCTCGTTTTTGTATTATTCAAAGTTTTTAGAATAGCTGGTAATCTTTTCACCCATACCCTTGATCGCCCATCACTAATCATTTCCTGCGCATATTGATGACTAAATAATCTTTCACCCAATATTTTGTTTGCGTTTTCTACAAATGCTTGGGCTCTATGATTACCAGCTTCACTTCTTTGTATCCCCACATTATGGTAATTCATGAGTTTACTAACTTCGCCCATAAATTCTTTTCCAGGATCAACCATTAATGTTTTAGGGTATTTCAATCTTCTAGAATATATTTTTGTAAAAGCTTCTGATATCTCTCGACTTTCTTTTGAGGTTAATGGCTCTGCATCTTTATATCTCGAGGCGATATCAACCACAACTAATGCATATTTATATGTTTTTCTTCCAACTCTATCATGCGGTAAAAATAATAAATCTGCTTGATGAATCTGATTTGGTTTATTCACAGCCCAATGCGGCCTAGGTATATACTTTGGAGCCGGAAGATAGATTTGCCATATTGCTTGTTTCTGCAACCATTGTTTTGCCTTATTTTCACTTACTTTCGCCTTCTCAGCTAATTTAGGAATCGCGGCATATCCTTTCCAATAACCCCCAGTTGAATAATATATTTTTGGCATCATTTAAAAATTAACAAAGTATTTTATAAATTAAAATGGTGGAGGAAACAAAATTTAGTGAATATCAAATTAATCTTATGAAAAAAATTATTAGAAAAAAAATTCTATATATGGAAGATGGCGATAAAATTTTTAATATTATGATTTTAATTCCCGATGCGAGAGAGGGTTTATTAAAACATATTGAAAAATTAAAGAACAAAGGGGTTTAAAGATTAACCAAGGTATCTTATAAATTACAATGACTTCTGAAAAAATTAACCCAAATAGAATTCCAAGAGAACCCTTTGGTTTGAAGGCCGAATCAACATTAAATCGAATTACTCTAAATCCATCCACAGCCAGCCCCGGCGAAACATTATATATAAATATTCCAAAACTTTCTGAGAATTTAGTGATTGTACCTGGAAGTGTATCTCTTCTATTTGATTTAGATGTTGAGGGTCATGCAAATAATACATTTGTTAATAATTTGGCGGCTAATCTTGTATCCAGACTAAAAGTTCTTTTTGGAGGCGAAACATTGCAGGATACTCAAAGATATGATCTATTTCAAACATATCATGATTTATTCTTAACAAAAGAAGATAGAAAAGATAGATTAAAACAAGGTATTTCCTCTCCAAATATTAGAAAACTTAGAACAAATGCGGGTGATAAGGATGATTCTGATTTAAAAGAAGTATCTCTTGCTGTAGTTCATAATACAAAGTATAGAATACCAATAAATCATCCTATTTTAAAAGATCATGGGGTTTTTTATCCAAAAGCATTAGAAAATCATTTAATATTTGAGATTACATTAGCCCCAGTTTCTGATATTGTTGTTTATTCTGATACAACTAAAACACCATCATATTCGCTCAAAAATTTAGAGTTAGAATATTCATCAATTTCAAGCGAATACTTAGCTAGAGAAGCCCAATCAACTTACCAAATTGGTAAAGGATTCTTTTATGAAAATGTTACTTTACACAAAACTTTTACATTTTTAACTGGAGCTGATGAAGTTATTAATCAACATGTTAATTTACCTAGAAGATCAATGAGTGGAATATTATTTTTGTTTATTGCTCCATATGCCGGAGGTGCAAGAGATTCAGAAAATTTTTTCTATCCAGGAATAACTTCTGTTAATATTGATGTTGACGGTGTACCAAATAGAATATACTCTAAAGGTATGATTATATCAGATCTTTGGGAATCTGTGAAAAAACGCTTTTATAGAGATGATGGTTTACAAATTTCATTAAAAGAAGAAGATTTTTACGCTGATAAGTTTGCTCTTTGGGTTGATACAAGAACTCACCCCGATAATGATATTCATGGTGGAGGACTAGCTCTAAATAATACGCATGATGGAGTAAAAATAGAAATTAAAAGGAAAAAAAGTGGCTCATCAAGCTCAGTAGTAATAACTTGTCATATGTTTGTTGTAGCCGATGCAATGATGGAAATAATGAATTCAAGTTTGAGATCAATTAAGTACTAAAAACATAATGTTATGATACAAAAATCATGGAAGATTTACGAGATAAAATACCATTCCATTGTATCATAACTGGACCAACAAATTGTGGGAAAACAAAGTACTTAATTGAACAGCTCCGAGGTCCTTTCCGAAAAGTTTTTGAATATATTGTTTTAATTTGCCCAACTTATTCTAAAAATAAAACATATCATAATTTCGCTCGTGGGGACAAGAGATTCTTTGTATTATCACCCGATGCAAGTAATGTAGATGAGATTAATGAATTGTTAAATGATTGCCAAATTTTATTTTCTGGAACAAAAACATTAATAATTTTAGATGATTGCGCCGTATCCACCGATCTGAAGAAAAGATCTAATAAATTTATAGATTTAGCATTTTCTGGAAGGCATCACGGATTATCAATGTGGGTTCTAACTCAACAATTAACATCGATTGCAAAACCATTCCGGGAAAATGTAGCCTGCGTTGTTACTTTTCATAATCCGTCGCAGAAAGGTATGAAAATGTTTTTCGAAGATTATGGTGGTGATTTGGATTATGAATTGGGTAAAAAGTTTGTAAAACTCCTGAAAACCGAAAAATATTCTAGACTTTGTTTGAGTTTGCGTTACCCATTTAATTGCTATTTAGAGATTCCCGAAGTGATTTAAAAAGATGACAAACGTTGAAGATTACATTGAAGAAAAGACGGACCGACTGCAGGGAGATAATGGTGAGCTTGAAATAAAACAAGAATCACTTGCCATTCTCGCGGCGCTCGGAACAACAAAGGAATATTTGGGGGTTGAAATGAGTCTGGGTGATATAAAAAAATTATCGGAACGCGATGTAGAAAAATATTTTAATCGATATCAAGCTGTAATGGGCAAAAAAATTAACGGCGGATTGGTAGATTCATCCCTTCAATTAGTTTCCAAACTTATTTCATATTTAGTTCCTGTTGATGATATAGAAGCTCTTTGTTCTGATTTGAAGAATGATGATTTGGTAAATCGTGAACTAACAAACATTGTTGGGCTATTAGCATTAAAAGCGGGGAGATTGGCGGCACTTGCTAGCGGGTTATTCCAGGTTGCTAAACACGTTAAATTCAACAAAAATCAACAAGAACCAGTAAATTCTAACACAACTGATCAGGAAACTAAGCAATCTACTGAAGGTATTGATACTGTATATTAAACATATCTAAAAACTTATTTGTAGCATCTAAATAACAATGTCTGAACAAAATGAACAAGTTGAGCAAATTACTGCAGATCCCGCACCTGAAAATAAAGATACTAAAAAGAAAGAGAAAGATCCTAAAAAAGTAGCGGCTGGTAAAAAATTAGCAGAATATAATAAAAAAGCAAAAGAAGCATTAGCTAGGGAGATGAAACGAGAGGCGCAAAATGAAAATAATCAAGAAAAGACAAATAATGAATATAAATCGTGGCTGCCAGAGTTATCTTTTACTACTGTTTTATCCGTTGTTGGATTAGGATTTACAGCATTTGATCTTTTTATGAGATATAAGGAAAAAGCTAGAGATGGATACATGGAATATAAAAATAGGATACCTGATTTATCGCAAGTCCCGCAAATACCCCAACCTTCAAAAATTCCATTGCATTTAACTCCAAAATCTTTAGGAATGGAATAATTACTAAAGTCATCTAAAGGTTTCTTAATGATGTAGTAAAAAAATTATGTCAAACGAAAACAAACTTGTGAAAACTGTAACTGATTCCGCGGTACTTATCGGATTAGGAGCTGGAGTTGGGTATGTGGCTAAAAAGGTAATGAAAGAATCATTTTTGAATGACCCATCCTCAAGTATTACAAATTATGCAAAGTGGGTGGCTGTATTATCAGGAAGTATGTATCTTAAATCATATTTAGAGGATCAAAAGATTTTACCAAAATAATTAAATATGGCATCAATAGCGATGATGATTGGTGGGGCTATATTGAATGCAACAGCATTTGTTGGTGGAAATTATCTTGCAAAAAGTCTTTCTGGACATAATGTGGATTCGGAAAAAATACGACATGATAAAGCATTAGAAAAATATCAAAAAGATTATGCAGAATATCAGGAAAAAAGACAAAGATTAATGGATTGGAAAATGAAGAAAAAAGATGAAAAATATCAAGCATCAAAAAATATTTCGACTACAAACCAAGCTTTTGAATTGTACTGGCAAATGCAAGAACCTAAATTCTCTGATTATTATAAACCAAGCGATGATCAAAAAAATGGTGAAATGTTATACGTTGGAGGAGGAATGTTAGCTTTGGGTTATGCGGTTTCAAAATTATTATAATTATTTGTTATGTAACTATTACTTGAGTTATATAACATAATTCTATTTATTATTGAATTTACATAAGACTGCCGGTATCTGAATCCAGATCATCCTCTTCAATAATTTCAGCGGCCGATTTACCGTCAGAAATAACTAACTTTGAAAAATCAAGCAATCTTTTATTTTCACGTTTTTGTTCAACATATGCTTCATAAAGTTTTACCTGAAGTGAAATATGCGCGCCAATAAATATTGATTCAATTTTTATTGCTGAATAAGCATAACAACCTTTATTAATTAAATTTTCGGGTTCTATTTCTTCACCATTTTTTATATTATAAAATTTAGTTATAAATCTATCTTCTCTTTTATCAAAAATTAACTTAGCATATAGAGTTGGTCCTTTACCTTCAACTTTTCGCTCTCCACAAATTTTTCCTTTTTGATTTGTAATTTTTTCCTTTTTCCAATAGAGAGGATTTTTAAAACCACCTCTAATAAGATCATTCTTTTCCAAATCAAACTTATCAATTTCTTCTCGTTTTTCTACCAAATGATCCATACAACAATCTACTATTTCATCAAAAACATTAATCCATTTTTCCTCTTCAGTTGTGGGTTTATCTCCACTCCATAAACACAATGGAAAAGAATATCCAGATTTGTTATTTGTTTCTTTATCTAGATTTGTTGAAACTCCATATGAATACAAACGATCGGTTTGAATAACAAGTTCTCCTTCGGTTCCGTCTTCATTCTTTGTAAAAATATTAATTCGCTTAAATTCAATCTTTGGCTTGCTACCGGGAATTTGACCTGAAATTGGTTTAGAAAATATCATACGTTCTTTGGGAATATAATTATTAATATTAGTTAATTGTGTGCTTTCATTAATCATTTTATTTTATATTTTTTTTTTTTATTTTTTCTTTAAATCAATTTTCTTATTTTTAAAACATAATTTTTAGATCTAAAGATTTCTTACTGATGAGTAAAAAATCATGGCAGAAGGAGGAGATTTAGATCCAACTGTACTAAATGAAACAAAAGATGATGATGGTAATGATGATAATAATGATACAATTTATTTATCTCCAAATACATCCACAACTTATCAAAATCCTGGTTATGACGATGAGGAGGAGGAGGAGGAAACTTCATTTGGTGGTATTAATGAAAATCAGCCTCTTTTAGAAAAGATGAAAGAAAAAGAAGAAGCCGAAGAGGGGATAAAAGTGGTACATCCACGCCCAAAATTTCAAAAATTTATAACATTTTTAAAAGATATAGGACACGGAATAAAATTACCTACCATTAAATTACCAGGTAGGAGTAATGCAGCTGAATATGTTCTTAGAGGGGGTGAATTTAGAAATTTTAAAACTGGGGCTAAACTTCCTGATGGTCAATTAAAAAATTTTTTAGGACCAAGAGCAGAAGAAATTTTAGAAGAAAATGATCGTGAGAATAAAAAAACAAAAGAATTACAAAACAAAAAGAAGGCGGAGAAAAAATTCCTTGAGAATAAACCGTTGAAAACACCAGAGGAGAGAACACGAATAGAGACATTAGATAGAGAAATTGACGAGGATGAAAATGAAATGGCAAGCCGGGATCGTGAGTCTGAGCAAATACGAGAAAAAATGTCATTGCGGGAACGAATTAAGGATATATTCAAAAAGCATGGTTTTACAGTATTTGCTGTTGTCAGTGCTGTAGGTATAGTAATTGGTGTTATAGTTTCTAGTCTTTCAAAGGGTTTATCTACTTTGGGTAGGGGTGTTGGTAATGGGCTTAAAGCTATTGGCAAGAAATTAGGCGAAATATTACCAGGGATGATTGGCGCAATAGTTAGCTTTCTATTCAAAACAGCTGGTCAGGTTATTGGATTTTTAGGTAAGAATGCATGGTTGTTGATAATGGCTGTGGTTCTATATTTTGTGGAAAGTATAAAAAAGAAGAGAAAGTAGATCTAAAGATATCATTGCGTTCAGTAAAACATATGGAAGATTACAACAAGATTTATCCCCAACTACCTAATAATAATTTTCAAACACAAAGCGGAGATAATGTAATTAACTTCAGATTACAAAAATCAAGCGAAGTATTACAAAATCTTGAGAAAGAAATTAAACATTACGAAGAAGTAAGGAAAAAATATAATAGGGCGAGAACCATATTTACAAAAATAAGTGTTGGAAGTGGAACTATTTCTATTATTCTATCAGCTAGTGGTTTGAGTACATCTCTTACTGGATTTGGTGCTGTTATCGGAATTCCCTTGGGTGTGGTTGGTGGAATTTTTGGGGCTTTATCCGTTGGATTTGGAGTTGGATCAAAAAGTCTTTCAAATAAAGTTAGTAAACATGAAAGAACTTTATCAACCGCGCAAGCAAAATTAAACACTATAAATGACTTGGTTTCAAAAGCTTTGAAAGATAATGTTATATCCGATCAAGAATTTTCTATAATTTTAGCGGAATTGGAAAAGTTTCAAAAACTAAAACTTGAAATACGTCAAAAATTTAGAAAAGACGCAGAAAAAAACTTGGATATGTCTGTGATAAGGAGAGAAGTGCGCGAAGGTCTATTAAAAGAACTTACCGGAGGTCATTAAAAATTTCATATGAGAAAACTGAAGTTGGTTGTAATTGTTTTGCGGGTATTAATTGAATTTAGATCTTATTCTTAAAAGGTCTAAAGATCACATTATTTGAAACACAAAGAATAAGATGTTATTGGATGATTTCAAAAATCGTTACCCAAACGCGAACCTCAATAAATTTACATTTGTGAATGATTCGTATGGTGGATATATTAAATGGAAAGTTAATGGAATGACTGTAATGTCTTATGATGATCCTTCTGGAAAAACATGGACCGATGATCTTCCTACTAATTTGAAAACATTATTATGGCGCGATTTGGGATTAGAAAATGGTTCGTTTCCAGAAAGTTTATCATCTACAAAAAACTCATATCCAATACCCGGTATTAAATTCGATGAATCTTCAAAAAATGTAACAAAAATGTTAACTATTTTAGATATATATGTTTCAGATAAAGACAACTTCATTTCCCCCATGAAAAATGTATTTAAAAATCAGACTGTAGGACTTACTAGTGGTAAAGAAGCTAGAGCTTGGTTGAATAAACCAAATATTAATCACTGGCCACAACAGTTAAACATGGCGGTTTGGTGTGCAACATCTGGGTGCGGTGTAAGTTTAAATGATAGTTTAAATTACCCAAAAGTTATTAGAAGTTTTTTTATATTTCACATATACTTTACAATAAGAAGAATATTATATGAATTATCTGTACCATTACCCGGCGAACAAACTTTTTCTTTAAAAAATAATCCATACAACAAAAATGCTTATAATCGTTTATGCGCAGAATTTGGTTTAAGTAATAATCAAGATTATAAAGGATTAAATAAGCCTTTAGCCGATTTTAGATGGAAAGGGGGTGCAAACCATGGGGTTGGAGATGTGTTCATTGATTATGGAAAAGGATACGTGCCTCCCGGAAGCGTTCCTGGAAGCGCTAGTGGGCAAGCAATAGGTGGCGGAAATCAAGATGTCAGAATTATAAGGAGCTACGATCCTGATGCAAATATTTGGCCAAGCAGTTCAAATAGATTTTCCGATGATGGAGGTAAAAAAATAGATGGGAATTTAATATCTATGCTTCGAAATGATTATTTTGTTGATTTTCAATACGCATGGTTTATACCAGAATCTGGATATGGATTAACAAATGCTGGATTAGGAAGAATAAATAGATCGGTTGAAGCTTTTGTTTATTGTGTTTTGGGAGCCCAAGTTAATACTAGGAATTCAATTATTGGTAATGGAGGAAGAGCATTTGAAACTCAGCAAGAATTTATAGATTTATTTGAAAGCTCTGTGATTGAAAATGATATCGCAAATTCAAATCAAAGATATCAAATGGCGGTTCAAGAATCAAAAGTACGGCTTGATTTGGCTATAGCTCCTGATGTTTTATTAATGCCAAGCAATTTAATTATAAATACAGAAAGCGTTATTGGATACAATAATAATCTGAAAATAGCAACAGAAGATATGAAATTTGGGGTAAATAATTCAATAAATGTTGGAACAAAAAATGTTGGAATAACTCATAGTTTGGGAACATCAAAGGTTTTATTAAATACTAATGCTCGGCCGAGTAAAAATATAAAACCCAAATTAAATATCAATGAATCAAACAATAACGATGAAGTTAGTAATACAGAAACATCTTCTCATCAAAATACTCTTATTGTTTTAATGCTTGCCGGAGGATTATTATCTTGGTTTTTATTTCGATAATGTTTTGATTATAGAAATCTAAAGATAATCAAAACAAAAATATTTAAACTAAAAACCCAATGCAACAAAATCCATTTTTATCATATTTAACTGCTTTTATTTCAACATTAATTTTATCTCCTATTCCAATTTTGTTATTCTTATTTTCAAATGAATGAAAAACATCATTAAACTTATAATCTTTCAAATAAATATGTGGAATTAAAATCTTCATTTTTTCAAAAACATTAATAAAAATACCTTCTTCATAAGCCCCACATACTACGCCATCAACTTTTTGTTTAATTTTTGGTTTATATGTTTTTGCTTCAAATCTTAAAACAAAAAAAGTATTTTCATTATCTACGATTTTTATTATACGATTTACTAAAATAATATATCCATATTCTTTATCAAATTCGCCAAACATTTCTTTATTAATTGTTTTTAAAAGATGATTCATAATGTTTTTATCCAAATATTTTGGTTCAAGATATATACGCCTTTGAAGTATATTAGTTTCCATTTTGATAAATAATCTAAAAACTAATATAATCTAATCAAAAATATGTTCAGCATTACAATGTATAATTCTGAAACGCGGGTTTATTTAGACCCTCCAATGAAATACGTTAGTGAATTACAACTTTTAGATTGTAACATTAAAACAAAAAGACTAATAATTTTAAAGAATCAAGAAAAAATAACTGATGAACAAGATAAACCTTTAGTAATATTTAATCCAGGAACATATTCCATAAATGATATAAAAATATTAATTGAGCTCAGCGAAAAGGGTAAAAATATAACAATGATTATCGGAGATAATTTTGCTTACATAATCAACAATAAAACAATTAACATTAAATTTAGCCAGGGTTTGCAAAATTCTTTGGGGGTGCCAGAGATTTTATTTAAAATAACTCAAATAGATATAACTATAAAAGAACCCTTGAGACTTTTATGCAGTATAGTTGATAATAGAATGTCATACACAAATAAAGGTAAAAATGAAATTGTAAAAATACAACCATCTCAATTACTAGCAAACATTCCATCAAAAAATTACCCATCTATTCCAATTAGAAAATATGATAACTTGATTAATCACTTTGATTTAACCATTTTAGACACTGATTGGAAAAGGTTTTATCTAAATGGACAATCTGTAACTTTTAGTTTAAGATTTAAATAAATTTTTGTTATGTAACCATTTATTGGGTTATATAACATAATTATTTTAACTAATCTTCATCACCCCATAACTCTTCTAAAAACTTTAACTCTTCAAAATCAATACACCAATCTAAATATCTAGATGGATGCCATGTTACAACCATTAAATCATCATACAAGTCTTTATAGAATTTCTTTTTATGTAATATCTTATATTCATCTGTGTATAATTTTACTTTAATTGAAAAAATAAAAAAGTCTTTAATATTCAAATCATTATCGTAATCAAGATTGCCATTTTCATTATAATAAATAAGCCCATAATCATCAAATTCATATGCTTTATATAATAAATTTCTTGTGAACTCTTCAGTAAATATTTCATCATTATCCATATCCATTAAAAAATCAAAAGAAAACATATTGTTTTTTTTATAGCTGCAAAAAACCTCAAAATCAATTACTTCGCGATCTTTATTAATAAACCCACGATTTTTTGAAATGTTTTGTAACAAATCTTTTTTAATTGACTCTATAAAATCAATAATAGCCAGACTTTTTTTATTTGAATAATTAAAAATAATTGTTGTGTTATCCATCTTTTTTTTTTATTTTATATCCTTAAATCACAATTAATTTTAATTTTATTCTGCATTCTTTACAAGAAGCTTTTTGTTTCATATGTTCGCATATTTGTGATCCTCCACATTCTTTACATTGTTGTTTTTGATTATTATGTATACATATTTGTGATCCTCCGCATTCTTTACAACGATACTTATATTTATTATGTTTGCATATTTGTGATCCTCTACACTTTTTACAAACATACTTAATTTTATCATGCACACATATTTGTGATCCGCCGCATTCTTTACAAGCATACTTAATTTTATCATGTTCACATATTTGAGACCCTCCACACTCTTTACAAAACACCCTGATTTTTTTATGTTTGCATATCTGGCTGCCTCCGCACTCTTTACAATAATCCTTAAATCTGTTGTGTTTGCATATTTTAGAACCGCGGCATTTTTTACATTGTTGTTTTTGATTATTATGTATACATATTTGAGACCCACCACATTCTTTACAAAAACATCTTTGCTTATTATGTTCACATATTTGAGACCCACTACACTTTTTACAGTTCTGTTTATATAGTTCGTGTTCACATATTTGAGACCCACCACACTTTTTACAGTAATATTTACATCTTCCATGAATACAGTAATAAAAATAATTTTTTGTGGGCACTGGTGGTGTATCAAGAATGGGCTGTTCTTCATTAAGTCTTTGCCTATAATTTTCCAAATCTTCATTTGTATTGATACCCATTTCACGTAATGCTTGTATTTTTTCAGCTTTTCGCATACGACTTCTGCCTCGTATACGCAATTCTTTCACAATTTCTTTTAATTCAACATCTTTCAATTGATCCATTTGTATTGTATACTGTTATTCTTCCTTTTAAATCATATTTATTTTTTTCAATTTTTTTAATTTTTGATTTTGTCCTAGAGCTTATTTTTTAATTTTTGATTTTATCTTAGAGCTTATTATTATTTTTTTATTTTTTGATTTTTGTCCTAGAGCTTATTATTATTTTTTTAATTTTTGATTTTTGTCCTACGCGCCGCTCTTTGCCCCTACTAAAGGATTATGATACAATGAGTACAGTCCCAGTTCTCCTCGGTTTCAGCTGAGTGCCTGGCAAATTTTTATGCTTTACAATGTTTTAACACGTTTTTTATGTTCTGCTTCACCGTTTGTGACCTAAAAGGCTGGGTAAGCAGCAGAATATTTTTTTCTTTCACCTGTCCTTTTGTTTATCCTTAACATAAGGCCCATATTGCCAAATTTCTTTGCAAGAATTCAAAGCTGAAATGAAATGATCTGCTCTTATTTGACGAGGCTACAAGCACATGACTGAAAATTTTGGCTGGCTATATATTTGAACAAATTTATGTAGCTCCCCTTTTGGTGATGGATAAAAGTTGGTAACCCACCCACAAGCAACACCCCCCCCCCTTCCCCTTCACCTCTCATTACATAATGACCAGTCCCTACATGCATAAATTGTTATTATTTGATCATTATTATTATTATTATTATTATTATTATTAGTAGTATTGTTATAGCACAAAATTAGTTCTTAATCCAAGTACAAGGTTTCTCAACAATATTTATAATAACATGTAGTTTGATAAATAATGATTATTATTATTATCCTTTATACTGTGCACTGATTAACTCATACTCTCAACGTATAATTATGGTGTGACATATGTGACACATTCCAAAATTCCTAGAACTGTCATTCATGCACATATGGTAATAAAAATATCAGTATTGTTTGGTTTATAACTACTTGGTGTAGGCACTCACATAGTAGTGACACTGAAGTACGGCTAGGGATGATTAAGGACACTGAAGGGCAGCTAGAGTACAGCTGAAGTTGCTAAAGTAAAGCTTGGCAACTTGATTTATTGCAGACCACTATGAGAGTGCCGACACCAAGTACAAGGGTGAAAGTGAAGAACAGCTCCCAGAATAACCTGTCGGCCGACTGTCGGCCAACTGTTGGCCGACACATTACCGACACATTACCGACAGTCTACCAACAGTTGACTGACAGTTGGCCGACAGATACCTTACAGTGGTGAAATCGTTATATCTGTGTTGGCTTTCAACAGATATAACAAGTTACCCTTGTTTGTGGCAACTTTTTTTTTGTTATTTTTTTTGTATTTGTTCTCAACAGGGTCTGATCCTAGCCGACTTGGTTCACAACTGACTGATGAAAGCACCGATCAAAGTTTGTCAAGTAAATGGCCATGGAGAGATGAATTCAAGAGTTACGTTTCCAAATTGTCCACAGCATTGACTGACGGTATCAAGAAGACATGTCAAGCTGCTCTTTTAGAGGAACAGCAGGAATATGAGTTATCCAGCATCATCCCTACTGTCAGTCTTAAAGGTTTGTTTCATTACATTTCCATGGCACTGGCATTAAACAAGCGTTCAGTGGTGTCTGAACTATTGGTTAAAATTTAATCTCTTGGGTACCATGTGGGGAGTGTTTCAATGAGAATTGAGGCTAGTAAAAAAGGGCTGGTTGTTAAATCTGGCATCCTATCCCTTCAAATTATTTGTTTGTCTAGCTTCGCCAGTCTTCTGTATGTTTGGTCATCCAAGGTAACAGCAGAGATCCGCAAAGGCACTATTCATTGCTTTCCCACCCATGTTCTGCATGTTTGGTTGGAAGTTTTAAAACCTTTTTTTGCTAACCGAGGAAGGACTTAAAGTGTAGGTCTGGATGATTTCAACTCATTGTCTACACATTTATTTTGCAAATACAATTCCATCCATCAATTAGATTGAAATCCAGCAGTGCGTTCTTGAAGTACTGTAAATGTCTTATATCAAACATCTTTTTTTTTATAAACCTTTTTTGACCATAAAAAGTAGAAAGTTAATGGTTAATCATATTATGCGCCGGTGGGGAATGTTAGCCCTTCGTCGGAGCGAAGGGCTCCGAAGGTCTCCGAAAGGCTCCAATCGCTCCGACGAAGGGCTAACGCTCGAAACGTCAGCACCTCCCTTTTACCTTACGGTGGTATAACTTTATCAGTTCATTGATTATCCCAATTTCTTGCGTTAAATATTAACTAATCTTGTTTTAATCCTATTACTCTAATAATCATAACTATAACAAAATTCTTACATCTGATTGGCTATCAACTGCCCTGATTTCAGCCTGAGTAGGGAGCTTAAGCACGCGCGTTTTTCAGGCGCGGACGGCAACCAGATGAGAACATTTCGCGTGCCAGGACAGTGGTGTCTCCCAGATTTTTATAGTGATCATCTCTAATGGAAAAAAGATACTAATCAATGTAAATGTGGTTGTGTGAAGACAAGTTAAAAGGGGAAAATGCTCACTTCCGGTTGCCGTCCGCGTCTCAAAAACGGGCGTGCTTAATTGGACAGTACACGCCATCACGCGCGCTCTCAAATGGCTTTTTTTCACTGCCAGCAAAAAAAAAATCTTGGAATTTCCTGTGTTTTGATTTTAAAAAAAGTTTATATATCACAAATTTTGTTAAAGTTATGATTAATTGGTAATATGACTTCGTGTCGTCCAATTCGGTCTGCAGTCATGCTCATGATAAAACAAATCGGACTCCCGCTACGCGGTCGTCCGATTTTGTTTATCACTTGTATGATTACAGACCGAATTGGACTCCACTCAGTCCTATTACCATTACCAAGCAGTTCCAGATGTACATGTACATGTTACATAAATGTTGTTTAGTAAAACGTGATTTTCATGATCTAAATGTCCAGTAAGATAAAAATAATCAAACCAATGGTGAATGAATGTCTGTCTTTTTTCTTTGTTATTAATTTTGTTTTAGATGAACTTGTTGGGGGCAAACAGGATTATCCAAGGTGCATTGCAAAGGTGCAGTCTCAGTACTTTTATCGTAGAGAGTTCTGATGCTATTTTTGTTCAGTTACATTGCAATTTTTCAACAGCGTTCCATTTTCAATGGTAATCTTCTTTCAAGAGTTTAAAGAGTACGCTCAGATTTCAGATAGATAGATAGATAGATAGATAGATAGATAAGTTTATTAAAAGACATTTGCAACCTTTAAGGTTGAATTGAGCTTATTTACAAGAACTTATGGATCAAAAAACGGTGTCAAACATTGCAATGCTATAATGTCCACCATTGCCTACCCCTTTCTTCATTTTTCCCTAAATACACTGGACCGTTACATATGTAGTTATCTTGAAAAATGAGGATTTACACTTACAGTATATTACACTTCACATAATTCATTCAAGTCAAGTCAGATAGATATGTGGCATGTCATTGGGATGAGGTGGAAATCTAATTGAGTATTATCTACTATTTGTTTGCACTCGATCATAGGACATATAAATATACTATTTTCATTGTTTCACCACCCTTTCACTTTGACATTCAAATGCTAGCAGTATACAGGATGTTTGTCCAATTGCAGGGCTGCAAATAACTAACGGGCAGGTGCCGGTCACGATGTCCAGTCAAACATGTTTGTGCTCGTACACTACCCGTTTTTGATCGGTCAAATTTTAGCAGTCTTAAACCTTGCGACAGTGAACCCAGATTGCACAGTAATCTTTTTATAACTAAAAAACAACTGAATCCTAGTCGGTTTTGCAATAAAAATTATACTTTAATAGTTTTACTACTCTTTATTGCAGAAGTAGCCTCGTATTCAGTACGTGCAACGGTTACGCAAGATACAACCGCAATTGTCCGTTTTACTTTACCTCTGACAAAATCACTTTTAATTGAATATCACACTTTGCCAATCGCCATATCATTTCTACAACTGAACTTTAAGTAAAATGCGCAGAATATATGAAAGCCGAAGGTTTCAATCGATCTCTTAATTAATTTGAAAAAAGAAGCCAACTAAAAATGTAAACATAAACAAGAAAAACTTAACTTTAATAGACCTTATCCACTTGTACATTTTGTTTTCCCAATACAGATCATGTAATGATACTCAGAAGATTTGATCCTTTGTCTTGATCATTAAAAAGAGTGCATGCAAGCATGAATATGTCTGCCTGCACTCTTTTTAGTTAATAAGACAGAGGAACAGATCTCCAGAGTATCATCACATGATCTGTATTGGGAAAACAAAATGTACAAGCGAATAAGGTCTTTTCATCACACTGTCTTAGAGTTTCGAAATTCGGCAAAACTGCATGCAATTGTATGTAATGCATGGCGTCTTATTCCAAGTACAATTGCTGCGCTCGCTGTCTTTCTTCCTTTTAGAATCCCTTGTAGAAAACCTCATTCTTTTTTTTGTGAACTAGTTAAAAATTAAAATTTCTCTGAACGAGTCGGTAGAGGACCGGACAACATGTCCGGCAATCCAAGGATTTGTCCGGTCAATACCCAAATTTGGACGGACATTGTTCTTTGACCGACCGTTATTTGCAGCCCTGCAATTGACCAGTCGGGCCAGTTTCCTTGAATTTTTAGTGGCCCATCCCAAAATGAAGTAGCCCTCTATTTTTTTTTCCGAGTCACGTGGCAATCACAAAATTAAAATGGCGTTTATATGTTGTGAATGTGGATCGCTCGTGAAATCACTGTTAAAAGGGCTCGGAATTTCCACTTCAGAACTAAAACTTCACTAGTAAACTACCTGTTGAGTTTTATTTTTAACTTTGTACTTCGCATAATTAACATTGCAACTTTTCGAAATTCTGTAGCATAGTCACACATCGGGCGTTCAAACCTTAACTGTTGGTAGCCCTGGTCAGTTTTAACTCGCCACTGGCGACCGTGCGACCGCCAATTTTTAGCTCTATGAACAACGGTGTTTTATTTCTTTCTTATCTGGTCTTATTTATCCTTCCAAGCAGAGCTGTGCATCAATTATGGAAAAAGCAGACGAGGTTCTTCCTCTTGCTTGCAGTCGTGGTGGAAAACCTTTTCATGTTATTAGGTCATCATTTGTTGATTCACTCGAAGCATCTTTAAAGTCGTACCTTTCCAGGTTAACACAGGTACTCAAAATTAGTTTGCAACCAGTTATTGTGTGTTTTGAAACATTTATGCCATACCATGGAAGATACAGCCAGTCAAAAAGCAGTAAAGTACTTGTTTATCGGCTGTTAGTTTGAGGCTTCTCCGAGCTGCGCCAACAAGTGCAATAGAACTGCTCTGTTCGTTCATCCGTGAGCACTTGATATAAAAAGTATTTGAAGTAGAGGCAATTTCCTTGTAGAAGCTAAAATACATTATTATCACTGTGTTGGACATTGTGGCGCGTTTTGCGGGCTGAAATAAAGAATTTGGCGGGCTAAAATGTATTTATTTAATGCTAAAATGTAAATGTTAAAATGTAATTTAATGCTAAAATTTAATGTAATGCTAAAATGTATTTTAGCCCACTGAAATGAACCAATGAAAAGGGTGATGCAAATTATGATATATTAAATAATAAATACCTCTTACAACCGAGTTCTAAGTCCGTAGTGTAAGTTACGGACCGAGTTTTTCTGTTCGGATTTATGGCTCAAGCGCGAAGCGCACGGGCCATAAATCCGAGCGGAAAAAACTTACGGTACGGATCGAGAAAACGAGGTTGGTAAGATATTTGTTATATCTCTGGAAACATTTTGGCGACCAAAACAAACTCTTGAATTTAGCGGGCCGTATAGTGAAGTACGGCCCGCTAAATTGACCAATGACAGCGCGCTTAGTTTTTTAACCCTTTCACTCCCGAGGGGTCTCCATTTGACGAGTAAAATGGTCTGGTGTGAGACAGAGGAAAATCTGTAAAGTCACTCTTGGGAGTAAAAGGGTTAAGATTAACCCTTTTACTCCCAAGAGTGACTTTATAGATAGTTTTTTTAAGGGAGATAATTTTTTTTAAGGGAGATAGTTTTTTTTAAGGGAGATAATGTTTTAAATTAAGTTTTACCCTTCTTTGATTTTACAGGTATTGTCAGACTTTCCAAAGGTGTCCAATGTCGACTGTCTTTATATAGTCTTAAGCAGTGCAGCGTTTATCAGAAATCAGCTGGTCAAATATGAAGATGTGATTGGTTCTGAGCCAAGGTACATTCTTTGTTTATGTAGATGTTGTTATTTAATTTTATCCTATGTTCAAATTTTATTTTCCTTTGTTTTAAACCGTTATCATCAAATTACCATAACCAAAACAAAAGAAAACAAATTCCAACCAAGGTAAAAGTTGAACCATAACATATGCATGTGCCAGTATTTTCGATGCGTCAATATCGTCATCATTGTCCATTCTTCTCTTCGTCACTCAATACACCTTAGCCCGCCAGATTCTCCATTGTAGTCCGCCATTGCACAAAATGCGGTATGCAGTGCCCGACAAAGGAATAGTAATATTCATGGCGATCCGCATCTAAGTGACTACGTCGTGCTCAAGACAATTGAAAAAGGTTATACAACAACTGCATCATCCGCGACAATCAACACTGATTATATTCCGTAACAATATTGTAAGATCCAGAACGCGGATTTATTTTAGTCAGTATTTATTCCTTCATCTCGCCACTCATTCATTGTTTTGTCACTCATTCATTCAGGTCTATTATAAAGAATATGTGCTACAATTTTTTTCTCGCCAACATTACATTTTTCTGTAACAGTATGTGGGCAGATTTTTGGATTATTCAGTCAGATCGCATATCTGTCTGCGTATTCGTTGCAGTTAGTCTTAAGACAGTCAGGAAAGTAAACAAATGAAAGTTCCTTATATTTTCTGGTCTTTATTTTCAGTTCGTTCTATTTCTAACACTTAATTTATATTTGTTCTAGTTTAAACCAATTTCGCAGTGCGTTATTACAGTTTTCCTGGAGTGTTAATTTCACCCTTTTCTGCCCTCGGGGTATCAATAAATATTTATCCATGTTCTCGATCGAGTGCCTTCTGCCTGTGTTTGTGTCATTTCAGACGCCCATTTCCACTTTTGCATCGTCAATTCAGTGAACTTGCTGACAGTGTTAGCAATCAGATTGTTAGTTATCACGACACAGTGATTAGTACTGTTGTTCTACAAGATGCTCATAGCAACAACTGGCAGGATCACAGGCCATTCTATGAGGTAAATGAATTTAGTTTAAAACAAATTGGTACAGCTTTGCATAGGTAATGGAATGGTTTAAAGTGCAATTTGGAATAAATGGGCAGAACTAAATTTTTCAAAGACTGAAAAAATTGCACGATCCCGTAGGGTGAGTGCAATTTGTTGTCTTTGATAAATCTACGAATGCATATTTACACAAAATCGCACTCGAGATCATTTGATTAATTAATAATATGCATGCAAAACTTTGATCTCAAATTGTTGCACTCAGTTTCATCTTTCTGCACTATTTTGGATTAATTGAAGCGCTCTCAGCCAATCAGCCCTTTGAAATTTTTGCATTTGTATATTATTTGGTAGGGAATTAAAGGGCAGAGCGAATGAGCAAGGTTATGGGCTTAATGCAGGACACTGCGGCACCTACAATGGGGCTGTAACCTTTGATTCTTCCCGCCCAGACGGTGAAACCTTGAGACATAGATCAGGGCCTTAAACAGTTAGAGGCAAACGGAGGCAATTACCTAACTCCGTTTCGAGACTACAATGCGGAATTTGTTGTCATGATCCCAGTTTTGGGTTTAGTTGTTGTTATCATAATAACTTCTAACGCCCATGAATTAAACCATGGGCATTGCTTAAGTCATAGGTGTTTTTCTGGTTATCGTCCTGTAAAAATCTCGTTTTACTGTAGGTTCAAATCTCGGGGCATTCAATGGTATAAATGATCTCGTAATTATCTCGCGAAAGTTTGAGCTATTCTGTACATTCTGATTATAAGCGTTTTCCCGTCCACCCTCTCCCTTCAGACACACAGAGAACACCGTACAGTGCATTGGAGTCTTAATGTCTTTTGTGTCCTATGAACTAAGTCTAATGGCGTTGTTCCCACGAGTATCCTATAGCTCAGTGGTAGAACGTGCGAACTGGTAATCGGAAGACTGAAAAAAATTGCACGACCCCGTGAAATTGCACTCGAAATCATTTGATTACTTGTTAAAAATATGCATGCAAAACTTTAATCTCAAATTGTTGCACTCAATTTCATCTTTCTGCACTATTTTGGATTAATTGACGCTCTCTCAACCAATCAGCCCTGTGAAATTTTTGCATGTATATTATTAGGTAGGGAATTAAAGGACTTAGTTTGGACTTCTGTTAGGGGAACCGTTCCACTACCATTGGTAAACTCGGAAAGAGCAAGTCCAAGCCTCGGATTCTCTTTTGCCGAGTTTGCCAGTGGCAGTGTTGAAAAATACGTCTTTCAGAAACCTTTTTTTTTCTTCGTCAATAACTTTTTTTCTTTGTCAATAACTTTTTTTCCTTTAGGATGAGAGGTGTTCGTTTACTGTTCAGATGTGGAACTATCACCTTCAGGGATTACGCCACGACCTGTGGCAGTATTGCCCACCAGAGGTAGCTCAGGAAATGTTTACGTCCATCGTTCACAGTTCTCTTGTGTCTTTGACTGCGAGGTACAGCAGAGTGATGCCATCCAGAAGGCGCGTCAAACAGTTCAGGTAAGGTCTGACGCTTCACAGAAGTTAGCTTGGTAACTTAAAAGCAACGTTACGTTGTTCTGGAGGTCGTGTGCTCGATTCCTACTGAGGTGAAAGAAACCTTTCTTTGTCTTGTGTGGTTCGTCTTACGTCCAATACCAGAAACCCTGTACCAGGTCTAATGCTCAGTGGGAATTTCAGGAAGTGATTTGTAGCGTTGAAAATGGTTAGTTATCAGTTTTACCAATTGTGGAGACACAGTAGTGTGGTGGTTAGTGTGCCGGACTTCTGAGCAGGAGGTCCGGAGTTCGAGCCCTGGTGGTGGCACTGTGTTGCTTCCTAAGACAAGAAACTTAACTCGACACTGTCTCTCTTCGCCCAGGGCCAGGTTGTTCGAAGCAGGATTAAGGTAACCCAGGGTTTTTGCGAAATTGAAATGCGGATATGAGAGCTTAAAAAGCCCATAGATAGAGAAATAGAGAAAGTTATCGGAGAAAATGCTATTTAACTAGCTATAGAGGAAAAGAAACACGAGTTGAAATTTAACCCTGGATTAGCGCTAATCGGCCTTCGAACAACCGGCCCTAGGTGTATAAATGAGTACCAGCGATTTAATGCTGGAGATGACCTTGCGATGGACTAGCATCCCATTCGGGGAGGGGGGGGAAATAATGCTCCCTGGTGCTTTATGCGGCAACCGCGATAAGATACCGCCGTGTTTTTTCTAAGGCTCATGTGCGCCTTTCACCAATCGACCGTAAATTAAGCTCTTGCATTGATCACTTGTGGTGTCAAGCCACTTCTTAATGCATATGCAAGGCTGCAAATAATTTTTTTTCGTAGGCAGGTCATTTGTCAGGTCAGAGACCAGACCTGACTGCTTTAATTGCACAATATTAATCACAGACAGGAGCTGTAACAGTTGTATTAGTTCACTGATCAGTCTTCACTGACGTGGCAC
The DNA here is from genome assembly GCA_949710005.1 of Ricordea florida. Taxonomy (NCBI): domain Eukaryota; kingdom Metazoa; phylum Cnidaria; class Anthozoa; order Corallimorpharia; family Ricordeidae; genus Ricordea; species Ricordea florida. The sequence continues at coordinate 41,214,707 of OX453273.1, forward strand.
TTAAAAAGACTCTCCTCAGAGTAAAGTATGATAATTAAAAGTTTAATTTGGATCAAAAGTGCTGGGTCAGAGTGACAGACCAGACAAATATTTCGCCGGTCAAAACGTCAAATTTACCGGACAATTGTCCGATGACCGACTGTTATTTGCAGCCTTGATATGATTATGATCCAGATAACGTGATCGGTAATAAGCCAGTGATGGTCGGGTTTCTACCTTAGGGAATCACAGCTGTTTAACAATGTATGTTATAACATAGCTTTAGGAAAGCGCGCGCTATGATTGGCTAATACGCACGATCCATTTGCCCGCGGGTTGCATAGTGACGTCAGATTGGGAATTTGCGAAGTCTTACGTTATAAAAGAAACAGTAAACGCAGCAGCTGTGCAACCATCGAGTTATGGACGCACGCGGGAGACTTCTAAGCACGAAAGAAGTGTAAGAGTACCCAATCAGTTATATCCACACGTGTGACATAATTTCTATCGATTTGATTTTACCACTCCGTAAACCACTACACTTTATATAATAAAAACAAATTATTGGCAAGTAAATGCCTCATCTGCGGAGGCTCTAAAGAAGTACATAAGAAAGTTAGTACTTACCGATTCTGCTTTGTGTAACTGAGCCTAAGTTTTGTACTATTACATTAAAATACGGAAGTCCGAGTTTACGTCTAGTTTTCCGTTGTTTCAGGTCAGACATCACGGCCATTCTTAACTCCACAATGTCCTTCATGTGGTCATGCTGTAAATCTGTTACAGACTTGTTCAACCCTCACTGTATGACAACACCCTTGTCCACCATTCACAGTCTGTGCTCCTGTTTGTTAACGACGATGGTAAGAACAAGTATAAAGAAGTTTGTTTCGAAAGAGACTGGTTCTGTGTCTGTGAGAAGATAAAACGCACAAAAATGGTTTATCAAACCGTTTAATAAGTATGTGTAATCAATTGGTCACCAGTGAAATAAGGGAATTATTTCACGTGCGTTTTGTCCAAATTCTAATGATTTCCCGAGAATTATTAGATTTTGGACAAAACGCAATTGAAAATATTCCCTTATTTCACGAACATGCCATTTGATTACCTATTAATATCACGGGTGACAAATGACGTCTTAAATTTCAAACCTAGACGCCATTTTGGCACCGTATGAGAAGTTGCAATAATACCTTTGTAATTTCGCACGTAAAATTTTGAATTAGTATAGGTAATAGCATGGTTTGTAGTGAAATTTGGTATAAATACCACAAGGGATATTTCAAAATTGTTGTACGTAATTTCAAGAGCCGTTAGGTGAGTGAAATTTGAGACAATTTTGAAATATCTCGAGTGGTATTTATGCCAAATATCACGTACAAATCATGCTATTATTTGTTTATACTACTACTCGCAAAAGGTTTGTAATTTTCACATGTAGGTATTTCAAATTAAGCAGAAATACCACTGCTCTTAGCCAATCAAATTACAGAAATTTCTCATGTAGTAGTATAAAAGCTGAAATTTCGCTTCAAAATTAAGGAGTACTTTGTCATCCATGATATTATAAAAGTAATTTTAACCAACGCAAGATTTAACGGGAAGTGACGTTTCGAGCGTTAGCCCTTTATCAGACGAAGAACCATTCGCTATTATACGGTCACCTCTTGGCCGTCCAGCATTGTTTTCACATCCATTTAAAGGCCACTTCGTTTGGCCTTGTTGTTACAAGTTTTACTATTTTCGAAACGAAAAAACCTTGGATGACTACAGCGTACCGAGGTCATGAGCTAAGTTTTATCCATACTTAATGATTAAAGCGACCGATCCCAAAGGAATATTTTGTTGTTCATGAACAATGCATCTTGTTACCATGCAAGATTATGCTACTTTCTGGTGCACCTCTCTTAACTGTTAACTTTCATTAAGCGACAACTTGCAGTTACCCCGAGGGTGGCCGCTTAATGCCGTTTCAACAGTACTCTAATATCAATAAGGTTATTGTTGTTCTGTGTTTCTCTTCAGACCGTAGTGAGCTGCCCTTTGGAAAGTTTGCACTCCTATATTACTACTGATGGATCCACGAAACAGACAGCCACTGACACCGGTTTGAGCACCGCCTGGTTGTCATGGGTCTATGCAGAGGTTTTCAAGAGCCACGAGGGCAAGTAAGGCTGATACATCTGTTTAAGACTTTTATTACAAGAAATCGGGATAATCAAACATGTTGATAAAGTAATTTGTTATATACCTAGACTGTCACTCCACAAAACGAGCACTGTGATTGGTTGATTCTTGGTCACGTGCCCCTGATCAAATTCTGACCGGGATACAATTGCGTAGTTGTTGTCCGCGCGTCTTTGTTTGTTTGTTTTTGCTATATTTTGTTAAAGGAAAAGTCAAAATATATAACAAAGCACTTAAGGTATGGTCCCTCGAGCAACTAGTTAGTTTTGTTTTCCCTCAAGTCCTGATGTTTCCCTCGACTTCGTCTCGGTAAACATCAGGACTCTCGGGAGAACAAAACCAACTGTTTCTCTCGGGACCATACATTAAGTGTATATTGTATCACCGTAAGGTAAGAGTGGAGGGGAGGGGGGGGGGTATAGACTGCAGAAAACCCTTGTACTCCGACTATTCTTTGTGTATCCGCGCATATGCGTGCACTTGTAGACGCGCATCCATTTATAGTGATTGGTAATTATGTATTTTTTGCACCCTCGCTTCGAGTGCCGGGGTATTGTGCAGTTGCTTCAAAAATTCCAGTCATCAATTTCTGTGTTGCGTTTCGGCATGACGAAATAAGCAAATGTGTTTAGAATTTGAAAGTGTCGAGATCCTCGTGCGAGTGTCTTGTTTTTAAAAAAAGTAAGACAGGTGGCGTTCTTTTAGACAGGTAGTTTGTACTCTTTTTGAACATTGACGAAACAAACATAGTCAAAACAGAAACATGCAATCCTGAGTGAAAGTACAGGCAATAGACAAAGAGTTTGCCTCGTGTAATACGTGTCATCTGTCGCAAACGCTCGATGACATGAAATGCTATTATATGTATTAACCTATTTTTCCTTATATTCGTGATGGGCAAAATCTGTGGTGCATGCTCTACAAGCACCTGACGATTTTCGAGCGGAGCTTCTCGTGGTCGAAGAAGTTTGGTGTTTGGTTACTGCCTGTGGTTTATTGAGAGCTTTCGGGTGGCAGTGATCTAATTAGTGCTTGGTGCATTTACTAGAGCTCCTAAAACGTTATCAAAGCGTCTATTTTAGATTTACTTTGATTTTTATAGAGCACCTTTTCAGAGTTTCATATAAAGCGCTCAGTTTTGAGCGTGGTAATTGTACTTTGTTTTCCAGTCGAGTTCAGTTTAGAGAAGAAAACCTTTAGAATCGCTAGAAAATGATTTCAAACTGTGTTCGCCAAATCATTAAATAGCATTCACCTTTTGCGAGCTACTGTAGCTGGTTTTTGTCTGTATTCCCGTGGTCTGATTTTCTCTGGCAAGCTTTCTTAGAAATTGTCTGCATGCATCGGCTGCATAGTTGGCACAATGGTGAGAGAACTGCGATCGCCTCTGCACCCTTTATGGCCGCGCGTCCCTTCGTGGACAGAAAGCACTCGTAGTAAGCAATTATTCCGACCAGCCACGTATGCCACTATATCTTGGTAAAATGGGGCGGTTAAAGAAGGGCGCGACAAAAATCCCGTCCAGTTGTCAACGGAGACGAGTGGATTTTACTGACGAGCGAGTAGTTGTACCTGATAACTGGCTAGCCAAGCAGTGCAAACTTTTGGTGGCTGGCTGTGTTTACTGTCGCTGCAATCGTTGCAGTTACCTTAAAAAAATATTCAACTGAACCCCCAGAGTTTCAGTTGCCCCAGATTAATCATTGTGAAGACTTAAGCAAGCAGGCAAGTGACTCGGGCAAGCAATGTTTGGGAGTTGCAGTTCCCCAAAGACAGGGTGGTGCTTATGTTTTTGTTGAGTCCCGCCAGTGGGCTTAACTAACTAATGAATAGTATAACAGAAGAGTATGGTTCCCTCGGTTCACAGCTTATCAGTGCTTCCTGATCGGCAAGCGACATATGTGCTGTTCAAACTGATGGTGAACCAACCTACACCGAGATGGTCATTGCTTTTACGGGTAGGTATGATCTTCAGAAAGAAAAATACTTAGTTGGCAGGTTCTTCTTACATTTTGTAGTTGTACCTAACGTGGTCTCTCTGTTAAAGCAATATTATGAACTTATTGACCTGATAGGAAGGCCGGACGGGAAATGTAGCTTGACGGGATATTCTGAACCACACTCAGTCGCATTACCATTACAAACCGTAGAAATGATAAATAAATGGCTCTCGCGCTAAGTAGTCGCGCGATTTGGTTATCACTCAGGTATCTTTGGTCAGGGGTGCATGGCTTATTAAAAGTGGACGACTCATTGATTTAGTTAATGCGTAGGTACATAATATGGAAGCTGTATTCAGATTCCCATCGATGGGCTCGTAGTTTAACCCAGTGGCAATACAAGTCACCACGACGACTCATGAGTATTGACAAGAGAACATAAGGCACAGAGAGGGGCACTCCGGGCGCCGGCTGGGATGTGAACACTTCAGAATAGTTATTTAAAGAATCTTGATAGACTCTTGAGTTAGGCGCACATGGTATTCTGCATCAACATTCTTCTAGGCATCTTCTTTTCCACTTGTGCTTGTGTTCCTAAGTTCTTGGTCTTGTGTCACAACTCAGGTGACAGTCACCTGAGGAGGGCAGGATTGCCGAAACGTTGTGACACAAGAACTTAGGAACACAAGCACTAGTGGAAAAGAAGATGCCGAGAAGAATTATTTATAGAAACGGAAGTACGTTATCCGAGAGGTCCGTATGGCTCCATTGTAACCCAGACCCTCTTGCTATCTTGCTATCTGTATTCAATGGCTGCTTGCGGCTCTTGAATATGTATGAGTTTCTCTAATTATAGATTGTCTGGCCGGAGTTTACAAACAAGAGTCGTACTCGGTTTGCCATGAGCATCACAATGGTGCATGCGGATCTCTCGGAAAACAGACTTTGTGTCCTAAAAAAGTTTGGGAAGTTTTCAGATCCCAAAGGCTAGACTGGGAGTATCCCTCTCTGTTCCTTATTCTCTCTTGGTATTGACTAATCTCATTAATTTTTGTTGACTAACCTCATTAATTTTATACTCAAATCTCGAATAACAGTAACATTTAACAGTTTCATTCACTTTGCTGATCGGTTTGAGTGATACCAAATGAATATATATACATATTTTTTTTCAGGGTAGGTGGTGTTGGCTTAAAAGAGGGGGGATGTCTTGGTCAATTTCTTATTGTAGGGAGGGGTGACTTATTACAGCGGGGCGGCTTATTTGAAGGGTTGTACTGAATAGATGATTTATGGTACACAAGTTTTTGTGGGTCCTTAGGGTCATATATTAGACTTTTTTATTTTGAAACGTCCGTGTTCTCTGTTGCAAGTTTGTTTCAATATTTTGTTTGTTGTTGTCTGTTTTTCTAGGCTTTGCTAAGCAGAAATGCCCGGCTTCCTGTGACAATTGTCAAGTACGGAGGTACAGTGTGACAATTTCTCTCTCTTTGCTTGAACCCTACTCAGTCGACCACAGTTTTTATTATTATCATCATTATTATTATTATTATTATTATTATTATTATTATTATTACTATTAGTGCTAGTATTAGTAGTAAATGGGAAAAACAACAATACACAATTGTAGCCATAGTAGTAAACTGCAAGGAAAAGTTCAGAAGCTACTACGGAGTAAAATATGCGTAGATACGTACTGGAAACATAGTGAGAGAAAGGCCCAATGATACAGAGGAAGATGCAACACAAAGTTCCAGCGTAGGGGCACAAATGTAAGCTACGAACTTTCATATATTATTTCATTTGTTTACTTAAAGTTTATGTGTTAAAATGAATACGTAGCAACGCTCGCATTACAAGAGAAACGTTAATTTTAGTTAAATTAAATAAAAGTTCGATTCTTTTTCCACCTTAATACTCTTCGTTTGAAGCGGAGCATACTTCTTCAACTAGAACTCACCGGCTGACACTGTTTAGTGCAAAATCTATTTCCTCACGCGACGTAAACTGCCAACCGTCAATCGCAAAATTAGCTAGTTCGATTAGTGATTTAATTTTTCTTTCAGATCTCAAACGTCTCAGGAGCGCAGACCACTCTGTAAAATCCGAGACAGTCAAACCTGTGTCTCCTTCCTGGTTTGAAGAGGAACTTCCAACCGATAGAGACGGTGGCAAGTTTAAAGAGGGCCTGATATGCTCACTGTATCACATTCTTTTTCACTGTTCTAATGAGACATCGGGTCTGGTAAGCTTTCTCATGGCTCTGGTCAGCAGGTATGGACCACGGTTAACCACAGTAGGCCCAATAACTAAGCGTGAAACGGAGACCTAACTGTAAAGGCAACATTCAGTGCTCCTGGCAAATCGCTACAAATCACTTACTAAAATTCCCACCGAGCATCAGCCCTTGTATTGCAGGGTGTTCATTAGGAATCGGAGATCGGAGAATTTTCCGGCTATTACGAAGAATTCTCCGGTCAAATTTAGATGGCCTGAGTTAGTTTTAAATTCTGACATGTAGCGCTTTCAGAATATTCTCCTGTTACTTTACACAATTCTCCTGCTGCAACAATTCTTATTGAAAACCCTGTATTGGAGAGAAGAAGAAGTGCACGAGACAACGGAAGAAAATTTATTCGCCGTAGCGACTTGACTTGGCTTAGTCAGGAGAGCAACGGTAGAATTGTTCGGGAGGTCCTGGGTTCAATTTCTTCCCCAATCCCACTGACCCCACGATCAGCCTCCCGGGCCAAAGAGACTTTTTCTTTGTCTCGATTGGTTCTCCTCATTACCAGCATAGGGGTTAACGGACATTGGGAATTTCAGGAAGTGATTTCGAACACTAAACTTTACACGTAGAGGAAATTCTCTGTTTTACCCTTTACCTTTTCTGAATACTGCTACGCGTTACACGTTCAAGAGAGAGAACTTTATTTATTATATAATATTGATTGGCATACCGATTGGGGACAAATTGATCAAAATGATATTACACTCGAAGATCGATTTTGTATCTTCGCGTGGTTACATGTATGTAATATTTAATACTCTGTGAAAAATATCAGTCTGACATAGAAAATTAATAAAGAAACTCAACAACTGGTTTACATATTTGCAGTGTAGCATTACTGTTCAGAAAACCAGCTTTGAGTTTTCCTCTTGAAGAGATTTTAGGAATTTGTTGTGCGTACTTTTTGTCAGGAAAGAATTGCGTTGAGTTAATTGGTATAACCTAACGTCAATATAACTTGCGCTCCTATTGGCCCATTACCCGGGTCTGCACCAGGCTACGCGAGTACGAAGAAGTAACAGATGTCGACTTTGTGTTGACATAAACAGATGCAAACATTGAGAGAATTTCAAAGTATTTATGAGGCTCATCTTCTGCTTCTCTGGTTTTTATAAACTTTAAAATTCTGTCAAACTGCTTAGAGTCGGTTTGCATCAGCTTATGTAAAGATGCGCGCCATTTTGTATTTCTGAAATAATTCACCAAGCAATTGTTTTGGCTTCGTCTCATTTTCCCTCGTTTAAAAAAACATGGTTTTTGCCCTTCTTTTCTCTCTTTTCTTTTCTTTTTCTTTTTTCAAGAGAGGATAGCTGGAAGCTGTTCGATGCAGAGTCATCAGGATTGAAGGTTTCAAGCGCCAATGAGGTAAAGACAACAGATAGTTTCCAGGTATTTTGATTGGTAGTTTGGTTGCACAAACTGTGATAACTTTGATTAATGCAGCAATATCGAGTAGCAATATCGAGTAGCAATATCGAGTAGCGACGAACCAGACTAAAAGGAAAACGAAGAGGTGGATACAAAGAAATTTGCGAATGTCTCTAAAAATTATTAAACTTCGGTCGGATCATAGTAAAAGCGGCGAACATTTCTAACTCTAAAGGCCTTCAGCTTCTGTTGACAATATATTACCATGATTAGAAAATTATTTTTGAATTTGCGAATTTTGGATCCTTTTTTTCTGTATAATCCGCAAAGGCCATCAGGAAAAGTTGCGAATCTGCACAAAAATGTTGCTTCGTTATCCCGGAAAACAAGTGTTGTTTTGTTATTTACATGAAGCTTAAGAATCTATCCGTCTTGTTTCTGTTTTGTTAGAGTCCTGTATGGTTGGATTGTGTTTACAGGACATTTGATCCCTACATTTCAAGGTTCGTATCCGCACGTTTTACTTGCACTTTGTAATAAAGTGGTCTTCTGTTAAGATTAGCGTCACAAGGGTACAGGGTTAACAGTGCAATGGCAAAGATTAAGCGGAAGCGAAGCGAAGCAGCTCGTGCAATTCGAGTGTTTTGAAAAACTCACCTGTGAAAATAAATCACAAATTGAGCTTGAAATTGTTAGATTGCCATTAGAAATCGCGTAGCCTGTAACAAAAACCAAGATAAACAATATTTTACCTAAAAAATTCATATTGTCTTTTTAACTTTCACATTGCTGTACACTGTAAAACCCATTTCTAGGGCTAGTCCCAACAGCTGTTTTCAGAATTCAAACAGATCTTGGTGAAAGGCGTGAAAAAGTTTACTTGCATAGGGAAGTTTTTCGTGACCGTAAGCTCAAAGTAAATAGTCAATGGTTGTTTTTGCTGGAGACGCATGTCGTTGATGCAAATTATTATTATTTTTTTTTTTACCAAGTATTTGCTCTATGTCTTTACCTAAAATGTCTGGGGCCGGTTGTTCGAAGGCCGATTAGCGCTAAGCCGCGGTTAGATTTTAATTCGGGTTTCTATTCTTCTTTTTTAAAAGCATTTTCTCCGACAACTTTGTCTATTTTTTTCGGAGCGTACAATCATCAAATTGTATTCAAAAAGAATTATACTAAATGTGCGTTTTAAGCTCTCATATTTGCATTTTAATTTCGCACTAACCCTGGGTTACCTTAACCCTGCTTTGAACAACCCGGCCGTGGACGTTATCTGTTCGTCAAAGCTCTCGGGTTTTTTTTTCACGGAAAACTGTTCGCCTCTTTCATTCTTTCTATTCATTCTTATAATAATTATTATTATTGTATCAATCAATCAATCAATCAATTTATTTATTGTCGATAACATGGGGAGTGGTCACCCAATCTCCTGAGCCAGTGGTTCATGTAAGAAACATTCGACATACATTCACAAAGGCCATACCACAACACCGGTATCTACGTCCCCCACTCTTTGCAGACAGTGTGTGGGTTCTTTAATGTCCCACGAAGTTAAACGAACAACGGTTGGGAGACGGGACCTACGGTTTATCGTCCGTATCCGAGAAGACTAGAAAGTGTAACCATTTACAGATGTCATTGCAAAAGCAGCACTTTCTCCTCAGTTTTTTAAAGACCCTGAGTGATGGTCCGGCCGCGGTTCGAACCCACAACCTCCCGCACGATAGTCCTTTGCTCTACCAACTGAGCTAACCGGTCGGCGGTGCTAATTGTTTTTTTTTTGGCAGACCATTTCCATGTAAATTGTCAATCATATGCCGTGTATTGTTTGTTTACGATAGCTGCCAAAAAGTTTGCAAGTAAAACCGACTGCCATATAATAAACTACTTACTAACCCAGCTAGCTCGGGCCGCATTGGAGGGTTTCGGCCGTCGGTTGTTTATATACGGATCTTTTCAGTTTACTGCCACGATCTCGGGCCAATATTCACCAATACGGTCCTCACGTTCAGTCAATAAGAAGTTAGTATTACATGTCTTCTTCCACGAGCGCGCAAGGTGAGGCGAATACTGAGTTCTGATTGGCTACACGAACGGGCAAGATGGGCCAATTTTGCTTCCTCGGGATTTCTCGCTTTTTCCCGCGAAACAAAACAAAACAAAATGGTAACATAATAAATCGTTTATTGACCAAGATTGTTCGGTCAAGATGGCTGGTTATCGGCTTCATGTTAATTTTGACTACATCTCGGTCAATAAAAACACAAAAAAGAACTCAGCCAATATATGCAGCCATCTTGACCGAACAAGCTTGGTCAATAACGCGTATATCTTGACCTCATGCTTGGTCAATAACGCGTATGTCTTGACCTAACGCTTGGTCAATAAAGCAGATATATTTCCGCTTCAAAGAGAGCTTATCGTTTGTTTGAACTATGATTACTAGATTCCTGTACCCTTCGTTGCTATTGCTATGTGAGCAAGACAGGAAGGTGACCAAGGCATACAACTTCACTTCAATGAGTGCACTCCCGTGTGGGTGTCCCAGGAAAAAGTCTCCCAAGACAAGAGAAAATAAGAGTGAGTTTTTCGTCCTTCTTCCACCCTCTCCACCCTAGAAAAGACTAAGTAATAATAATTTTTGATTTATTGGTATTAATCCTCATTCATTGTTCAAACAAATATAACTACCTGTTATTCCTTCCATTTGGAGCTGTAGAACTGTAGGGTAGCAAACCTTCTAGGGTAGAAAAACAGGAAGAAAGACATGTATACATAAATATAGATGTTGCGAGAGAAAAACACATAAAGGACACGTTCATCCCTACAAGCCTGTTTCGTGGTGTCCCACTCGTCAGGGGAGTGGGCAACCACGAGTGGGCAAAACGGAACAGGCTTGTAGGGATGAACGTGTAGATTGTTTGTGTGATTTTCTCCCGCAACATCCACTTCGCTCTACTTTTATGTATTGAGCACTGTTTTACGTTAATCAACTTTTACACTTATATTCTCAGAAATCGAGGTAAATATTCCTAAAGCCACTATTCACCGAGATTGAAGAGAATAATTGTTTCATTATACGCCAATGAAGCAACCTCAGTAGGGAGCTTAAGCAAACACGGCGACCCTTCCGAGGATAACACAACTTGTGAAAAAATTCAATTATCATTGAAGCGTAAATCGTACGACAAGGAGACTTACCGAACTATATTTTGCAGATGCAGTTCTATTGTGCCATTCATTTTCGCTATTGTTTGGTCCTGCCCAGCTGAACGTTTCATCATGGTAGTGTGTTTCTGAATTTTCCTCTTCGAAAAAGCGGAGTTTAGACCCCTGATGAAGGCGTAAGGGTACAAAATAAATCGTTGAAAGAAAAGCCGATTCTCAACTTTGCAAAGTATATATATCAAACGATGAAGTTGGTAAAGTGAGTTGTACCGTAAGATTTAAGGGTGCTATCACGGTGGTTTTGTGTGTTTGAAAATGTTGGGCTTAGTGGATTTGTAAAAATAATTTTTCTTAGCATGTCGTAGGCAAACCTCGGACAAAACCTAAGCCGAGTTCCCCCGAAAGGAGTCGAACCTACACTGAACCTTCTGATGACTGGTCTGGCTGCTCTGGCAGCTAGGTTCATGGGGCAAACATCCTGCATACTGGATTTAAATGGCGAAGTGAATGGGTTGATAAAGATGGTACATCTAGGGGAGCAGGGTTGGCGCAGTGGTGACAGCGCTCGCCTTCCACCAATGTGGCCCGGGTTTCATTCCCGGCCCCGGCGTCATATGTGGGCTGAGTTTGTTGGTTGTCTACTCTGCTCCGAGAGGTTTTTCTCTGGGTACACCGGTTTTCTCCTTTCCACAAAAACCAACATTTGATTTGATGGACTTAATTTGTGCTTTAATGTGTCCCCAATTAGTACGTCAGTGCTAGATACAATTGACACTCAAATAAAGGTTATTATTATTATTATTATTATTATTATTATTATGTTGAGCTTGGTCTGTTGCCAGTGTTATAACAACGCGATGTGTTTTTTCTCTTTCTGCAGACCAGACAGATGTCTTGTACACTGCTCTACAAGACCTCCTAAATCAGCTGACTCAGCATTTTTGTGCTATTCCGAAAATTGTCTGTCAGTTTTTGAACAAGCTTCAAGGTTTGTGACCCTGAGTAGAAGTAGCTGTTAATTGTAGGAGCCATATATTCATCTACTATAGTGGGTGTAATACTTTAGAAACGAACCATAAAACAAGCAACAGCAACAGTTTTCTGAGTTCAAACAAACAATACCTCCTACAAATAAGCTTAAGAGCCAATGTCCGAAAATATCGAGAGTCTCAAATCAGTTCCAAGAATTCGAATTTTGGCTGATACCACCCAAACATCCCTTTGGGGGAACTATTTCAAGAAACGATATTAAGAAATCCCCAAGCGCTTTACATTTTGAGAATTTTAGAAAAGTTCCAAAATTCGCAAAAAATACATTTTTTAATTCGGGAAACGGGTGCAAATTTCAACATATTTCAATGAAACAGTACAAGCGCGCAAAAGCTCCTATTGACTTGATATTACTCATGTATTTAGCAGACATCCACGGCTTTAAGACCCCGTAAAAAGGTTTTGCGAAATAAGTATTTTAATATAGTTTCTGGCTTTTATTGTGTGCGCTCTGATTGTGTGTTGTTTTGGTAGTCAAAATAACGCCCAACTTCAACCGTCAAAAGTCGATCCTGGTATGTCACAAATTGAAAAAACTACTATGCCAAACGAGAGACCTGTTATTTTTTTAATTACAACTGAAGTTTTAGCTCTGCGAATTTAAACACGTGCGAGTAATAAAATTTCAACTTGTGCCCCCAAGTCGCCTGTCCGCGACAAGAACGGGAATGTAAACAAAGGAAAACATATGCAAATCGAGGAGAAAATCATGCGGAAGTTATGACTTACCCCTAAAAGCGCAAAAAATTGATGGAATTCTGTTACCTTAACAGGTATTTCTATCTGAGAGACTAATAAAACGAAATTATCCGTCCAATAATAATAAAAAAGCTATAAAAAGGGCTGGAGGGCTAGTGTCATGAAGTCGCCTCGGATGCATCGGAACTCATGTGTATGGTTCCAGAGGTAAAAAAGCTTCTAAAGAAGCTTTCAAAATGCACCATGGAGCAAGCAAACAATGTCAGTAAAAATAGACTGATATTTTGAGGTATGATAGAAATGAACCATTGTAAGTTTATTTTTACAAGTGACCTTTAAAATTAAATAAAATGACAGATGAGGGCCGGCCATCGACAGTTCCATTTTAAATGGTCCGTCCCTTGGCTATCGTACTCAATGTTAAGTCCAAAAAACCGAAACAAGATTCAACAAAATAAAACATATATTACAATAATCTTTAAAAAGTATAATGCTAACTTGAGAATTAGATTTCCCGCATCGCAAAGTTTTAGTTATGTAAATATCAGGAATGTTTACTTACTGATCTTATGTCGTGTTACATGCTCCAAGTTCCACAGGAGAAGAGTAAAACCCTCCGTCTTGTTTATACATTTCATAAAAAAAGACTAACTTATTTGTTTACTAGAACTATATATAGATAGGGAGTTAATAATCCTCCCATAAACACAGAAAACGAAGAAGCCAAATTCATCTCGTTTGTTGGTGTTGTGTTACCTGTCACATTTTTCAAGTCACGTGTTTTGCTGTACACGATTTGTGAAAATGAAATACAAAACATATTATTTAGTTATTTCTTTTAAGGTAGTCACCTGCAAAACATCGCACAATTGTCAATGAATAAAGAAGGACTGTGCAATCAAACCTAACAGAATCTCCTGGAGCACACAAGCCATCTCCGTTTAAATTTTCATTAACAAAAACATCATCTTATTGTATTCAGAATTTCCCGCGGTATCACAGATCCAAATCTCGGCATTAACGAAACATCTATCCTCTGAGAAATGCATACGGTCCTTGGAAAAACACACTCTTATGGATCTTGCAAAACTTGGCTATCAGCAGGTTTTAGAAGAGGGTGTCGGTGTCGTGCCAACCTTAAGAACCACCAGCGTTACAAACAAACAATCCAGAGAACGTTTAACAGAGGGATGGGCCTTGCGACCAGCTAAAAAGGCGTACGGTTTTAGTGAAAAGCAGAAGGCCTACCTCACTGCTAAATTCAACATTGGTCAGTCCACTGGACGGAAAGTCAACGCAAGTCTTGTAGCCTCAGGGCAATTAAATATATTTTTGTAATTCTTTCCCACTCCAGAACTTTTTTAATGACCGTCCCTTTCCTTATAAAAATGGAGCAGTGCGTGGCAGAGATTTACCACACACCCGAAGAGGTACTCTACATGGGCCCTCTTCAACTGGTGTCAAACACTTTTTAGAATTAATACCCCTAAGGGTCATTGAAAGATATCACCAAAGCTTTCATGACTCTTGCGTGGTTTCCTCTTCTTTCTTTCCTTTCCTTAACTCTAGGGATGTCGGAAGAAGAATTGACCCTGGAAAGGGGCTTGCGGGCTCCGGCATGGGTACGATTGGCACCCCTATTCAGGGAAGAACCTCCACCTACACCTCCACCTCCGACCGAGAGGGAGGGCGACGGGAAACGAAACATTTTATGGGGATGGCCTAATAAAGTAGAAGTTAGTTACGATTTGGATCTGTGGTCGCAACACCCATCCCTCTGTTAAACGTTCTCTGGATTGTTTGTTTGCAACGCTGGTTGTTCTTAAGGTTGGCACGACACCGACACCCTTTTCTAAAACCTGCTGATAGCCAAGTTTTGCAAGATCCATAAGAGTGTGTTTTTCCAAGGACCGTATGCATTTCTCAGGGTAGGATAGATGTTTCGTTAATGCCGAGATTTGGATCTGTGATACCGCGGGAAATTCTGAATACAATAAGATGATGTTTTTGTAAATGAAAATTTAAACGGAGATGGCTTGTGTGCTCCAGGAGATTCTGTTAGGTTTGATTGCACAGTCCTTCTTTATTCATTGACAATTGTGCGATGTTTTGCAGGTGACTACCTTAAAAGAAATAACTAAATAATATGTTTTGTATTTCATTTTCACAAATCGTGTACAGCAAAACACGTGACTTGAAAAATGTGACAGGTAACACAACACCAACAAACGAGATGAATTTGGCTTCTTCGTTTTCTGTGTTTATGGGAGGATTATTAACTCCCTATCTATATATAGTTCTAGTAAACAAATAAGTTAGTCTTTTTTTATGAAATGTATAAACAAGACGGAGGGTTTTACTCTTCTCCTGTGGAACTTGGAGCATGTAACACGACATAAGATCAGTAAGTAAACATTCCTGATATTTACATAACTAAAACTTTGCGATGCGGGAAATCTAATTCTCAAGTTAGCATTATACTTTTTAAAGATTATTGTAATATATGTTTTATTTTGTTGAATCTTGT
>OX453273.1:41230117-41470117 GCA_949710005.1 Ricordea florida
AACTTTTTTAATGACCGTCCCTTTCCTTATAAAAATGGAGCAGTGCGTGGCAGAGATTTACCACACACCCGAAGAGGTACTCTACATGGGCCCTCTTCAACTGGTGTCAAACACTTTTTAGAATTAATACCCTTAAGGGTCATTGAAAGATATCACCAAAGCTTTCATGACTCTTGCGTGGTTTCCTCTTCTTTCTTTCCTTTCCTTAACTCTAGGGATGTCGGAAGAAGAATTGACCCTGGAAAGGGGCTTGCGGGCTCCGGCATGGGTACGATTGGCACCCCTATTCAGGGAAGAACCTCCACCTACACCTCCACCTCCGACCGAGAGGGAGGGCGACGGGAAACGAAACATTTTATGGGGATGGCCTAATAAAGTAGAAGTTAGTTACGATTTGGATCTGTGGTCGCAACACCCATCCCTCTGTTAAACGTTCTCTGGATTGTTTGTTTGCAACGCTGGTTGTTCTTAAGGTTGGCACGACACCGACACCCTTTTCTAAAACCTGCTGATAGCCAAGTTTTGCAAGATCCATAAGAGTGTGTTTTTCCAAGGACCGTATGCATTTCTCAGAGGATAGATGTTTCGTTAATGCCGAGATTTGGATCTGTGATACCGCGGGAAATTCTGAATACAATAAGATGATGTTTTTGTAAATGAAAATTTAAACGGAGATGGCTTGTGTGCTCCAGGAGATTCTGTTAGGTTTGATTGCACAGTCCTTCTTTATTCATTGACAATTGTGCGATGTTTTGCAGGTGACTACCTTAAAAGAAATAACTAAATAATATGTTTTGTATTTCATTTTCACAAATCGTGTACAGCAAAACACGTGACTTGAAAAATGTGACAGGTAACACAACACCAACAAACGAGATGAATTTGGCTTCTTCGTTTTCTGTGTTTATGGGAGGATTATTAACTCCCTATCTATATATAGTTCTAGTAAACAAATAAGTTAGTCTTTTTTTATGAAATGTATAAACAAGACGGAGGGTTTTACTCTTCTCCTGTGGAACTTGGAGCATGTAACACGACATAAGATCAGTAAGTAAACATTCCTGATATTTACATAACTAAAACTTTGCGATGCGGGAAATCTAATTCTCAAGTTAGCATTATACTTTTTAAAGATTATTGTAATATATGTTTTATTTTGTTGAATCTTGTTTCGGTTTTTTGGACTTAACATTGAGTACGATAGCCAAGGGACGGACCATTTAAAATGGAACTGTCGATGGCCGGCCCTCATCTGTCATTTTATTTAATTTTAAAGGTCACTTGTAAAAATAAACTTACAATGGTTCATTTCTATCATACCTCAAAATATCAGTCTATTTTTACTGACATTGTTTGCTTGCTCCATGGTGCATTTTGAAAGCTTCTTTAGAAGCTTTTTTACCTCTGGAACCATACACATGAGTTCCGATGCATCCGAGGCGACTTCATGACACTAGCCCTCCAGCCCTTTTTATAGCTTTTTTATTATTATTGGACGGATAATTTCGTTTTATTAGTCTCTCAGATAGAAATACCTGTTAAGGTAACAGAATTCCATCAATTTTTTGCGCTTTTAGGGGTAAGTCATAACTTCCGCATGATTTTCTCCTCGATTTGCATATGTTTTCCTTTGTTTACATTCCCGTTCTTGTCGCGGACAGGCGACTTGGGGGCACAAGTTGAAATTTTATTACTCGCACGTGTTTAAATTCGCAGAGCTAAAACTTCAGGTGTAATTAAAAAAATAACAGGTCTTTCGTTTGGCATAGTAGTTTTTTCAATTTGTGACATACCAGGATCGACTTTTGACGGTTGAAGTTGGGCGTTATTTTGACTACCAAAACAACACACAATCAGAGCGCACACAATAAAAGCCAGAAACTATATTAAAATACTTATTTCGCAAAACCTTTTTACGGGGTCTTAAAGCCGTGGATGTCTGCTAAATACATGAGTAATATCAAGTGAAAAGGAGCTTTTGCGCGCTTGTGCTGTTTTGTTGAAATATGTTGAAATTTGCACCCGTTTCCCGAATTAAAAAATGTATTTTTTGCGAATTTTGGAACTTTTCTAAAATTCTCAAAATGTAAAGCGCTTGGGGATTTCTTAATATCGTTTCTTGAAATAGTTCCCCCAAAGGGATGTTTGGGTGGTATCAGCCAAAATTCGAATTTTTGGAACTGATTTGAGATTCTCGATATTTTCCGACATTGGCTCTTAATGTCTGTAGCATCACGAGACTTGAGACATTCCATTCCAGTCTGCTATTTTTCAGGCTTGATTGCAATTGCTAAAATTTGTGTTAGAACTGCGAGTATCCAAATCTTCAATTACAGTTGCGGCACTATTCTCGGTGCATAGTTAATTGAAGAAATGGTAAACGTGCAGCCTGCAACCATAGAGTTCTGGACGCGCGCGGAAGTTTGCTAAGCACTCAAGAAGCTAGAGGTGGATGCGGCTGCGCCTTGGTTATCTGTAGCTTCTTGAGTGCTTAGCAACCTCCCAAGTGCGTCCAGAACTCGATGGTTGCACAGCTGCTGCGTTTAACGTAAGACTTCACAACTTCACTATCTGCGTGTATTAGCCAATCATAGCGCGTGCATTTCCAAAGCTATGTTGTAATAGCTCATAGCAGACTTGAGTATGGTCTGTTTGCATTAGCCCGTAACCGCGCACTCTTATTGCGACTGTGATGCTTTGCTGTCTGCTTGTATAAATTCAGCACTCTGATTTGAATCACGGTCGGTTCTCTAGAGACTCACATGGCTATCGCGACCCTCCCACCTCCCCTGGTGGTTTACAAGTTCTGCGCCTTCTTATTTCCTCGTTCCACCCTTATGTAGTCGCGGACTTTTCCTACAGTATGTCTTACAGTGCAACGAACTCAACCGGGGCCACAAGCAGTTTGAAACTTTAAGCAACGGCTCTCGTTTTTGATTGGCTAGTGCACTACTGAAGTCAGACTTCTTTGTTTTGACTGGTTTTTGATTGGCTAACGAACTATCGAAGTCAGACGTCTTTGTTGTAGACGTGACCTGTGATTGGCCGATTAATGTCTGATGGCCCCGGTTGCGTTCGTTTCACTGTAATATCTTGCCGCGAGCTAATCAGTGTGCAGTGAGGATATATTTCTGTCGCGCATCCGACCACTTTTCATGGCACTTGCACCGTTTTAGAGCAAGGCGCATGTTTTATCCTTGAGTTCGTTGTGGTATTCGCTCTAATTTCAGGCTCTTTCAGTTTCTTCTGTCAGACCGGTTAGCTCTGAAAAATGGCAGTAAATTCGACGTAACTCCATCTTCCACACTGTCAGCGACCGCCCTGGGAATTTTTTCGCGTCAAGAATAGAGCTCCATTGCATTTCTCGCATCTTTTTCCTTAAGAAGTGCATTTCATCTCAGACACTTTTATTTCGAATTCCTCTTTATACGTGGATTTTTTCGCAGAATCACTTCATCAGAAGTCCATTGATTTAGCGAACAAAACAGCTGGGGTCAAGGTAGAATTTTTCTCTTTGTTTTCATACCAAATGTGGTAATATTGAAATACTCTTATAGAAATAACGTTTCTTTCAATGATCAAGAAGCCCCTTCTCTTATTGTTAGAAGGTTGGTAGTAAGGGTAAGCAACAGCAGTCAACCAGGTTGTTGTAAAGTCAGCTTTTTCAGCTGTAGAAGGCTCTAACCTTACTGAATGATTAGAAATGCAAACTTTTGAAGTCTGATGTGAAAATAAAATGGCTCCAAAGAAACTGGTACAACGTCGGTGGGTCACATTGTACACCAAAAATGAACTTAAAAAACGAAGTGTATTGTTGAGTTTGATCGACCGGGTATAAATAGTTCGTAGAAGAACTGTTGTAACTACCACCTGTCGACACGTCAATCACTTGACTCTGATGATGACTTGTCGAACTGTCAGTGAACGTCAACAACAGTTCTTTTCAGAACTACTTACACCCAGACGATCAAACTCAACAAACAACTACTGAGACTCCAGTGTTCAAACCATGTACAGCTCAACAAATATAAGAACTTACATCCAGACGATCAAACTCAACAAAGAACATTGAGACTCCTGGGTTCAAACCATTTACAGAAGCATAATAAGGGAAGTTGTACTACTGACGTTTCATGTTTCGTGTTACTTCAGGTTCTTGCCAGCCTCATCTACCGTTGGCTTATGGACTTGGATAACTTGAGTTCAGTTTGTGAAACGCGGCTCAGTGCCGAATCTCAGAGAACCATGGCGGTATTTGCTGATGTGGTGTGGCACGTTCTTGTTAACCTTGGACTAAGCGAAGGTTAGTTTCCTTCAGTTATTCTCACCATTGCTTGCCTGTGTTATTTCCTTTATTTGTTAGACTTAACCTGTCTTTCTTTCTGGAGGTTTGCAAGTTTGATGTTTTCCTAACTGTAGCAGTTAATGGTGTCAAAAACTTTAGAGTGCATAGTGTTAATTCCTAATAGACAACTTTCAAATAGCTCTTTTCTAGGCAACAATAGAAACGGATAAAAAAATTGCAATTGTAAGGGAAGCGTGAGGCAAGAAAGGCAAAGTTCCGCCATATCTGCCAGAATGCTGAATGTATTGAAACCCGAAATAGAAAATCTGGTGTTCAACTGAATTGTTATAGACTGCGAGAGTGAAGCCTTTAACTACGCTTCCAAGCACAAACATGATTTATTTCATATACTCAAATTGTTGATATCAATCATTACATGGGCATATATGAACCTATCGTGGAACTAAAACCACATTAAAAACTGGAATCGCATATCGCGCTTGTCAACCAAATGTGTCTCAATTATGTAAGTGCATGCAACATGAACCACAGAACCCACTATTGACCCGCTCCCAGCGTAGATGGTTAGTTTTTCTCAGCTTGTAGAGTATTGCCCGGCGTTGGCTAGGACACGGGTTGAAACCCTGTTCCAGCCCATTTTTTTCTTTTCAGCGTAAATCGTAATTGCGCAGAACTGTGTAAGTACTGTGGTGATTGAACCTTCGACTACGCTAGTAAAAGCTAACCAGAGAAAAAAGTCAGAAGGGATAAAGTATTGTAGATGGTCAAATGGTCTTGTGGCTTAATTAAAAGTAGAACATATAACTGTAAATAGTGGACGGGGTAGTAAATGCAGAGCATAAGGTAACCAGAACTCAGACTTGAAACACCGAATGGCATGAATTCAAGTCCATCAGTGTTTGTGATTTAAGAGCGGTTTACCCCACGGGCCTCCCAAGTTTAGAAGCGTTTGTATGCCTTAGGGTCGCAGGATTTTTCTGGGCTCATTTATTCGCTTCGAACGGAGGGCGCTCCGGAACCGAGTGTACAGCCTTGTCATTTATTTACCAGTAGAAAACTCAGGGTCCGAAATTGCGCTTTCCTGGTCGCCAATGCGACTAAAAATTTTGCACTGGCGACCAGAATTTCACAATCGGTCGCCAGCGGGCGATTTACTATTTCATAGCGATGTGTCGATCATCTTGACAGAACGCGAAAGGAAAGATCATTTTGAACATAGAGCAAAGAACCAAACGGCAGTTTTTCAGTCGCGTACATTTCTTCTCCAAAACGTAGAGACAAGAGAAGGTATAAAGTTGACTTGAAACATTTGGCAGTCGCACGAAACTGCGTATATGAACGGAATTTGATTTGTTCGTGGTGATTTTTCATTGGTAGGTTTATAAATAATCAGCGTGTTTGTATTTAATCTTATTCGTTAGCGGAAAAATCGCCATTGCGGCCCCAAACACGTTCCCTTCGTTCGGATTCTTAAAAGAAAAATTGGCGACAAAAAATTGTGGCTTGTTTTTCGCTGCAAAGGAAAAATTCTATTGTCGCTTTTTGGCGACCACATTTTTACATATGGCGACTGAAAAAAAAATTTCAGTCGCCAGTTGCGCCTGAAACTGAAATAGCGCTACCTCGCCGGAATCGCTTTCGAATGACCTAAGAATCGGACGGACAACATAAAATACCCCACAGGAACAAAGTAAGTCGATTTTAAAAAGATTGAATTTAATTAAGTTTTCGTATTATTTTTGTACCACAGAGGGTGTTAGGGACCCCACCCTGCCTTCTGAAGTAGACGCGATATTGATTTCCAAGCGAGAATGGTTAAATGAGAAAGTGAGACAAGTCAAAGCTCAAGTTGCGAAGCAGTAAGTAGTCAGTGCCACGTTATCAGCCTATATATTAAAATGTTTTCTGGATGATGTGATTGTGCACGAGGGAAATGCAACTGGGAAACTTTTCTCTCTTCATGGGAATATACTTTGGCCTTCTCATCCCTCTGCTTTAGAACCGAAATGAAATTCTGGAGAGTTGATAATCCCAAGCATGCTTTATTTCTTTAATATAAGCACTTGGGGATTTTTAAGAACACAAGGAAATTGCCAAGAGAAGCGCGAGCCATAGGTGAGTGCTTCTCGCAGTTTTCCAGTGTTAATATTATTCAATAATGCGCGAGAAACAAGTTTTTTAATTTCTTTTATGAAATGCCCATTTAGCGAACGTTTGTTTCGCCAAGGCAGTAGAGGTTGGGTTTAATACAATCCAAAGCCCGCGTAAACTGATAACGTTCAAATTGCTGGCTAAGTTAACGTCAGTCGATAAACAAAATGGGAAGTCGTTACTCGGAATAGTTTCGGCGAAAAGTAAAATTATTACTATCGTGCTAGCACACGAAAATTTGTATGTGACGTAGTCTGAGTGCATATTTCGGACTATGACGCACGCGCGAGGTAGACCAAGGTAGACTCGGCTTGGCCAATCACAGCGTGTTATATCTTTTCCATTTTAATAATCAAGAAATAAAAAAACGCACGGAGTTTATTATTTCGTTATATCAGCACGATTTGCTACTGACACAATAAGGTGGCTCCTACTCCGTGTACCGGCACAGATGACGGAAAACAAGGCCAGACAATAAGAAAAGATGTTACTGATTAACTTACACACAATAGTGAAGCGATGCGCTACGTCACCTGTTCCGGTACGCAGAGTAGGAGCCAATAATGTTTATTTTATTCCTCTTCACGTGCACATTAAATCATTATCGTTGCACCACGAAGGCAAATGTCAGTTTTATTCCGGCAAGTTCTGTCAGCGGAAGAAGTTGCCGCAACACTTGCTTGAGCTAGTGTGGTTCTCGTTGTTAAAAGAGTTACTCTTTGGCGCTGTGTTGCAGGGTCTATGAAGAATACCAAGTTGAGACCACCCATGAGTTAGTTGCCGAGCTTCAGTTCACTCACATGGCATCGGCGCTGTTAAGAGACAGTAAAGGTGTGAGAACTTAGGATCAATGTAAGTATCTGGGTAACTGTGCACCTACCCCTCCCCTAACCCAACATTAACGCTAACTTTTTAACTTATTATAACTTGTTGGGTTAGGGGAGGGGTAGGTGCACAGTTGCCCAGATACTGACATTGATCCAGAACTTACTTCATTACAACACTCAGGACCTTTTGATTCGAGGCAAAGCTGAGTCTTCAAGACTGTTAAAATAATTCTCAGCAAAGATGAGTTCTGTTGTTATTAACTTACCTCCGTGTGTATGTTGTTTGTTTCCAGGTGCTACGGTTTTGAGACATGCATACAACTTCATTCGGGCAAACAAGGTAACAATGTCCTTGTGTAGAGTTCGATCGACTGGGTATGGGTTGCTCTCGAAAGAACTGCTGTTGATGTTGACTGACGTTTTGACAACCTGAGCGGAAGTTGTCTTCTTTCAAACCATTATGCTTATCGTTAGATAAAATCGATATAACGCGCGCTTTGATTGGTCGACCACCCATGTTTGCGGTAGGTGGTGTAAACATGGCTGTGACGAAAACTTCAACTGCTTGTCTTGGTTTTAGGAATGAAATAAGATTGTCTTTCGGGTATATTTACTTACTTGGGTCATTTCCATTTTCTTAGTTTTATACTTCAATCATCCCCGTTCAGCGCATAATCAGTTACGATTAGGAATATTGAAAATGGTTTGAACACAGGAATAATTTTAGTTAGTTATCGAGTTGGATCGTGTCTTATTCGAATCAAGAATATTGTCTAACTTGGCTAAAAGTCTTCTGTAAAGGGAACTTGAATTCAATTCTGGGTTCACCCGGCCCACTCCAAGTCATTCACAACTTACTTGAGTAATTTCACAGCTGCTTAAGTTGTGTACATAACTGCGATGATCAATCAGTGTCATTACATATTACTTCGCAGTTCAAATGTATGGTCTTTCATATATATTCACTTGCATTCTTCTCCATCTACGGGTATATTACGAACTCACAACATGACCAGCTCCCAGTTGGCTTGATAGCTCAGTTGGTAGAGCACTGCACCGGTATCGCAGAGGTCATGGGTTCGAATCCCGTTCAGGCCTGAGTGTTTTTTTTTTCACGCTTTAATTTCACAGCTGCTTAAGTTGTGTACATAACTGCGATGATCAATCAATGTCATTACAAAAATGTTGAATGTGGTCGTTAATTGGCTGCTGAGGGGTACTTAAGCATCAACTCGATTATTGGTTAAAAAAGGGCGACTATTATTTGTAAGCCAGTCGTCAAGCAAGCGGTGCAAAACCGAATCACACCCGACTTTAGTTTCGATATCCGATTTAATAACTCCTCCAGGCCTTTGGTTATTTTTGTAATGCCTACATTTGTTTTTCATTTATGCAGGATTGGCTGATGAACCTTCTACTCGTGCCAGGCCACCTCCTTCCTCCCGTACCCTCCCGCTGTGTCTCAGGAGGAGAACAGAGCCCTGTATTTAACCCACTGAAACAGTACGCCATGATTGGCGAGTGTGATTATAACCAAGAAAAGATCGCGTCTTTCCCGTATGACTGGGATGGATTGCTGCAAAGTGGTCTGTGCTGTCCAGAGGACACCGTCAAGCGGCTGGCCTTCAACAGAAGTGAAATGCAAGATGGGGCTGACCTAGAGGACTCTGAAAAGGAACTTGTTAACTCTCTGAAGAGCCATTATGGTATTACTGTGGGTGGGAGGGAGGGGCTGCAGGAGACATGAAGCGTTTTCCATTACCAGAAATTTTCCGAAGGAATTTTTCTTCAGGGAAATTTGTGTTCAATTTGGAACTTTTACGTATTATCGCCAAAGTCAAATTATCGTGACTGAAAATTGAAGGTCTTCAAACCGGTGCAAAACCCGCAAAACCACTGGAATTTTCGGGAATTTGTTGTAAATGGAAAACGCCGATAATCAGAAGCTTAAAGAAATGTCCTTTAGTTGCCTTACTAAAAACAGATTTCATTGTTTTTCATACTGATTTAAGCTGTCGCCCCACTCTGTTTTGGTTTTATTGAAAATGCGCTCTAAAGATTCAGCTTTATCTTTGTCACAATTCGCTACTTTGCAAGTTCTGCAACCTCATTAACAATCAACAGCACTGTGACGTGAATCGGTAGAGGGCACGGTTTCCCGTACTGAGATGAAAAAGTTACAACCTCAGTGTATATTGAAGCAAGTTTAGTACCACAGTTCAGTACTGTTCCGGCAATAGCTTCCCAAGGAACTCGCGGTTTTATACACAGATGAAAAGATTAGAACCACACTGTGTAGTCAAACACTACCGCTATATAGAACTGTCGAGAACTGAGCTCTCTAAACAATGGCCACACTACATGGTTTGATCCGCAAAGGGAGAAGTTAGAATACACTGAGTAGTACAACAAACAGAACCACAATACAGCGATGTTCAGTAGCTTTCTAGAGAAATAATGGTCACACTACATGCTTTGATCCACAGATGAAAAAGTTAGAGCCACACTGTATGGTAAAACAAACAGAACCGCAGTACAGTACTGTTTAGCAGCTCGCCCAAGAATGGTCACACTGTAAGGGTTCATCCACAGATGAAAAGGTTACAAACTTACTATATAGTAAAACAAACAATAAAACATACAGTGTCACTGCACACTAATGTTAATACGGTTTCCAAGCAATTGTTTTATTCTAAGAACTAAACGCATATCAGCGTGAACTCGGGCTTTCCTAATGTCCTGGCTCGTCAAATGAAAAACAAAGAAGTGCAGTAGCCATGTCGCTTAAATTATTATTTAGGTTAGAGTGATGGCTAAAGCTCCGTTGATACAGCAGGATTCTCGTTATTTTCAATCATAAATGTTCGCTCGTAAAGTGATATCTTATAAAGTTGGTGCACCGACCAGTTCCGAAAACGCTTTTCATCTTTTAGGGTGGGTCTACCGCGAACGGTGTGTGCATTTGTGGTTTGAGCGTCTCAGACACCACTTTCAACGACGCCATTTTCGTTCAATGCCACGTATGCGCGTTACAAATACGGCGCTTTGGTTAACTTCGCACATGCGCTTTACTAGCTCAAGCCCGATTTGTGACTGAACGCATAAAACGAAGCCGAGATTTAACTTCGGGCATTTCCCGTGGAAAGCCCAGATATTTACAGCAGTGATCAAAGATATACCTCATTTCAAAGGGTACAAAATTGGCTTTTCAAACATGCATATTCTTGGCCCTTTATTTTTCATACTCTACATAAACGGTCTCCCAAACGCTTCAGAACTGGTGGAACCTCTGCTCTTTGCTGACGATACTAGTATTTTTGTGGCTACTGCCTGGTAACCAGGCAGTAAGCCTCTATGTCATCGGTCGTGTAAGTGCGTGCGTAAGTAAGTAAGTAAGTAATACTCGAATCTTCGGTTTCAGTTTCGGCGGCGATTTTAGTCGAAAGAAAATCGGTTTCCCTATCGAATGAGTCAGGAAGATATTTCGGGTTTGTTTCGTGTATCTACGGCAAGTGATATGGCGACGGATTGTGCAAACGATAATTACCAATATGTTTTCGCCATTTTGTCGAATTTATATAGACTGCAACCCTTTTTCCATGTGCTCGTCGAGTGAAGGTAAGATAAATACTTTACTATGTTTTATCGTTATTTTATACCACAGATCAGGCACAACATTCAAACACTGTGGCAAAAGACATGTTTAAGTTTTTTCGAAGGTGTAAGCTTTAGAGTTTCCAAAAGAAAATTGAATTTTGCCGAACCGCTAAGATGTTTGAAAGGCCACCATGATGAGCGCGTGATGTGTGTTGCTGCTCAAAAGTGTTCTGGGTCACTCAGTTTCCTTCGGGAAACCAACAATTGCCTTCGGGGAACCAACATTGTCCTTTGTAACACTAATTATTTCCTACGGGAAACCAACAATTCATTTCAGGGAATAAATGCTGACTTTGAAAACACGAATACAAGTTTCTTGTCAGACACAAATTGCAGCCAAAGTGATTGTGTCGATAAACAACTTTAAAAAAGGCTGACACTGAAACATGTTTGATTTCTGTGCCTGGTTTAGAATGTGATGATAAGGTTTGTGATGATAAAATGAATATTACATTAGGATCTGACAATAATTATAAAAGTGTATTTAGTATTACTGATCATTGCAGTAGGATTTTGCAGCAGTCCAGACAACTGAGGAATCGAAAAGTAAGAGATAGAGAACCTTCCAGAATATCACTGAAAAAAAGTTTTGAACTCGCTAAAACACAGAAAACTGAGAACAAGAAACAAGTTTGATTAAAAGTGCAGTTCCTGCTTCATGATTGTTGTATAGCATTGCTAGTCAGTATAAACAATGGGACATCAGGTTTTTGAAGAGACAAGACAGTTTTTATAGCAATTATTTTAAGTCGGAATCATTGTGTAATATATCAAAATTAAAAACTTTGCTGTCAGGAGATATCGAGTTAAATCCAGGTCCGAGAGGAAGCAGTATTCCCACCTCATTAAGAGTGATATGCGATGAGAACAATGATTCAGTTTTTCATAACAGAATACATACTCTTGGACCCATTTCACTAGATGTAGGAGGAAATGGGGATTGCTTCTTTAGAGCTGTAGCACATCGTTATACAATGAAGCAAGACGTCATTCAGGAGTAAGAACTGCTGGAGTTCAATATTTGCTAGACCACCCTGAACAATTTATAGAAAGTGTTGCAGATAATATGACGTGGTCTCAATATTTAACTTCAATGTCCAGACAAGGGATGTGGGCTGATCACATCATAGTCAAGCTGTGGCAGATGCTATAAATTTGAAAATTAATATTGTGGAGTCAAATGAAAATTTTAGTGAAATAAGCTTTGTTGAAGCTGCAAATGTTTCATAGAATTGTAGGACTATACATATAGGGCACATAGGTGAAATGCACTATGTTTCTACTGTTCAAAGAATTTCAAACGAAACAGACATAGATGTATTTATTGATTCTTAACCATGTACTTTGAATGGGTCCAAAAGAAAATATGACTTTGTCACAAAATGGCAATGAATGTACAATGGGCTTTAGTGATGTTGCAAAGTCTGAAAATGTAAACAAGGTAAGAAAGCCTAGACCTAATAAAGCAGGTGCTGATGTGAAAGAAAAGAGAAAAATAGATATGAAATATAATTCATAATATAATATTTATAAAATTCATGGTAATGCTGTTAATGTTCCTGCTGATGTAACTAATACAGTCAGTATGCTACCAAGGTTAACAAATGAGACTTGTACAATCAAAGTCAATTTAAAAAGGAAGTGGCGATATAAAAGTAGTGCTTTATCATTAAATATAAGACCTCATAAGGTAGCACAAGCAGCAGTTTGGTTCATGAATAATAGTACTCTTTAGAAGGATGAAGGAATTATATTTAACTCAGATTGGGCTCAGCAATACAATGAGGAAATATTTAAGAATAGCGAAACAATTGACAATTTGATTGAATAGGGATCAATTAAGAGAAACCACTGAAAACAGTCAAAATAATGAGCCACAAGACTTAGATGATGAACATGAATGGAGTGAAGATGAAGCTGAAATACCTGGTGGTGTTACTGATACAATGTTAACATCATCTGACTTTTTAGAAAATAATGAGCGGCAAGTTATAATGAATGTTGCTCCAGCTGAAGGCAATAGACCATTGAGCATATTTAGAGACAAGTACTCTGAAGAATTAGCTTATCCTGGCATTTTTCTTGGTCAACAATGAACAGAAAGTAAGCAAGAACATTACAGTGATATCTGTAAATCAGAGCTTAGAAGATCTGACAGAAGGGCTGCTATGTGTGTTGAAAATATCTTTTATAAAGCAAAAAAATTACAAATGAAAATCTTTCTTGGTCAGTCTCAAATAGCAATTAGAAAATACAAGGGAAATACTTAACAGCATCCCCATTTGCTGCTGTTTTTCCCATTGAATATCAGATGGTGTCATCAACATATTTTGATATCTCTCTCATTCACTTATCTATCTCAGGCAGGGGATTCAAACAGCCAGTTTGGAGAAGTACATATGACATTAGCTTCTGGAGATAATGAATCATGATATACTTTGTGCCTCAAATTAAAGATTATTATGTGTCTTTGCTTTGTATTTCACAGGTCATGAACAGCTGCTATTGGTCCCTTAGCTAACAAACCCAAACCTCTGACTTCCAGTTAAACCTAGATATATATTTACAAAGCAAACATCATAATTCAAAAGTCACTATCAATCTCAACAAGCCGTTTTATGTATGAATGTATTTTATGAATATAATTATTTATGTACTTATTATTTGGTAAATGCAAAATAAACAAAAAATACAGGCTTGTTGTATTAAAAACGCTTACAGATTAATTTTCTGCGTTATTTGTAATATGTTAATCTAAACTAACAAATCTGTACATATTTTAGGCTCCTCAAGCACAAAGTCAAGCAACTCTCTCAAGTAAGTAATACTGCAATACCATTAACTTTTATTCTTGAAAAAACAAAGGATCAATCAGTCAACCCAACAATCAATCAGTCAGTCAGTCAATCAATCAATCAATCGATCAAGCTATGTTTTCACAAGTTAAGGGTACTGATCTAATCTTATATTTCATTTTATCAGAATATCCTCATTTTTCGGACAACAAGACAACCTATGTGGCTTTATTCACAAATTGAGTGCTATAAGATCATCAAACGTGGGAGCTTCGTCATACTTCGAATTCCAGCTGCAAACATCCCCAAGGAAATCTGTCAGAGCCGTCTGCTACTCTCCTGAAAAGCGTGCAAAAATAAAGGAAATGCAAACTAAAAAGCAACCTGTCAGTTTTGACAGTGTCCAGCAAACCATTGGCTGGCGACTAGCTTCACAAGAAGAATATGCCATCAAGAAAAGATCGCGAGTAACACCCCACACAGTAGATTATGACTATGACAACGCATTTTCACAAATGCACTTTAACATTGGTGACATTGATAACATTTCAGACTTCCAGTCAATAACAGTGAAAGCAAAACTAATTGAAATCGGTCAGCCTGAGATAGTAAATGTTAGCGGGGAAACCTTTAACAAAGGTAGATTGCATAATTCCTGACAAAACTAAATCTATCAAGCTAGTAACATGGGAAAGTAAAGTTTGTCTCGAAGTAGATAAATCTTATGTCATTGAAGGTGTAAGTGTTCATAGTTTCAGTGATGAGAAATTTTTAACAACTGCAAACTACACAGTAACTAATGTAGTTGATGACATGGCATTAGCGTCGCAGAACCCCAATGCGAGTCCTATGGTAAGGTCATTATTGGGTCTGTCCTAGGAGCTAATGTTTCACATTACAAAAGTTGCATAATGTGCTACTCAAAGATACACGTCACTGATGACACTTACAAACTAACTGTTTTTGTTAATGGCCTACTCGATTCCTCAGTCACAAAATTAGTTATTAAAGATAACTCAAGTATTGCGCATTTGAAACGATGTCATGTATTTTGAAACCAGTCTTCAGGAATGGTTACAAGCTTAATAATTACCATTTTTATGCTGTTGCAGCTTGATGGTCATTCTTGCTTGTTCATTGTTGTAGAGTTATAAAAACTCAACGTTAGAAAGACTCTCGTCGTTTCATCTATTTCATTATATGTTTATTTGTATATTTGCCATAAAGTGTTAAATGAAACCTTGGAAAAACGTTAACGCAACTCTGATTCAAAGTTTACCTCGATACTCGATACTAATATAAAGAAATCATTTTAAACCGCTAATCGCAATTCTCATTCTGGACGTTGCTGGGACCACAGCAGTACAATGCTGCTTGACTGCTCTTGTTATACATTATTGAATCATTACGTACTGATATCTTTTCACGTGAACTGATTTTGCGAATCTGCACTTGATTTTCTATCAGCGGCGAAGGACTTGTACCAAATCCAACTTTGCTTCAAATCAAGCAATAGCAAAACAAAACAACCCCAAAGCAGTAGCCACATGCATGCTTCGCGTGCCTATTTTTTATTTATACACCTTAGAATCTGTACTAAATAACGAACTAAAAAGTATAGAATTTTGGCTACGATGTAACAAATTATCGGTGAATGTAAAGAAAACGACCTATCTCGTTTTCAAACCTTGGCAGAAGAAATGTAAGCACAATTTCTCTTTCTTTTATGGGGTCAACTCTTAACACAAACCAACGCCACGAAATTTCTTGGAGTATACATTGACGAGCACCTTACTTGGAAAGATCATATATATATGTTATTTACCGGACGGGAGGTCCGTATGGGAAAAAACTGTGCCTGAGGTCTTGAGCACGGCCCGAGGCCGAAGGCCGAGGGCCGTATTCAAGACCAAGGGCACAGGTTTTTCCCATACGGACCGACCTAGACCGGTAAATAACTTATTTATTTTTTCTGTTTGTTTGCTTTTTTTCAATTTGCCGCGAATAGCGCGGATAAAAATACGGACCGTGGTCCGTATCGTAAAAAGCTGGACCGGTTACGAGTAGGCCTTTCCAGATTGTGCTCGGCACTTTTTTAGCGCAATTTGGCTTTGGGAGCACTATTTTAATCAGAGAGCACTTTTTTGGCCAAAGAGCATCTTCTGACAACTTTTTTGGTAAACAAGCCAATTTCTAGCTTATTTGAAGCAAATTACTGGATTTTTTGTTTTATATAGCAATTTCAAGTTCCCTTGACTACAAATAATATCTCAACTAGGCTAAAACTGGTGATTTCGACATTTGATTGGGTATCCATTCCTGTGGTACGTCGGTAACTACAAATATTGGGTATCCTGTGGGCTGTTGAACTAGTTTTTAAATAACTAATCTAACGCCTTAT
Source organism: Ricordea florida (assembly GCA_949710005.1). Classification (NCBI taxonomy): domain Eukaryota; kingdom Metazoa; phylum Cnidaria; class Anthozoa; order Corallimorpharia; family Ricordeidae; genus Ricordea; species Ricordea florida. The sequence continues at coordinate 41,246,255 of OX453273.1, forward strand.
ATGGAATATCTGTCTGCCCAGATCAAAATGGCGGACGCTTCGTCGAGTGGCGAAGAAATCGAAGAAAATCCCATAGAAACTGCCATAAGAAGAGGCGCTTCATTGATGGATTAGTTGATTCTTTATATAATCTGTCTTAGGCTTTAGTCATTTTCTAGAATGAATTCTAGTAATGTTAGCCAAAAAAGCAGATATGGTATTATATAAATGAACATTGTTTTAGAGTGGTTTCTATGAACCCGTGAAATATTAGTGATGAAGGTACAGAGTAGAAGGTAAGAAAACACAAAAGAGAACAAAAGCATTTATAATAGTAAGTTGTTACACGCTAAAGTGTGTTTCACAGGTTTATGGAAACTACTCTGACTAACGCATTTATTTAATTAAAGTATTATTCGTTATTTGTGCAATTATTGACTTGTATTCAATGGAAACTTGCCTTTTAGTTGCAAATCTAAATTGGAAAGCATCTTTTCTTTCAAATAATTCAAAATATTCGGTAGCACTTTTTTCATCTTTGGAGCAACTTTTGAGCACTATTTTGGTTTTGGAGCACTTTTTAAGCATCTTTTGGGCATTTTTGGGAGCACTTTTTTTAGCTTTTTGGGAGCACAATCTGGAAAGGCCTAGTCACGAGCGCGCGATTAGCCAATCAGATTCGAGGATTTGGGAATCCGGCCCGCTGAGATGCTTCAGAAAAAGATAATAGCTATTTTGTAAACAGATGTCTAAATCAATTGGAATGCTATTCAGGTCCCGCTTTTGTCTATCTTTAAAAACTAAACTCACCTTGTATTACTCGCTACATGGTCGTCTACATACTAACTAACCTAAATAGAATTTATTGTTTGCAAAAACGGGCTGTGCGAGCTATCACCAATTCAGACCATAAAGCGCATTCTGCTCCTCTATTCTCCAAGTTGAGAATTTTAGACATTTTTCAAATCAATACGTTTCAAACAGCGAAATTTATGTAGTGTTATCGTAACAACCTGTTGCCTTCGTTGTTTTTAAACTTGTTTGTTACAAAATAGTCAAATTCATAGCTATAGCGCCAGGACAGCCAACAATTATCGAGTTCATCATTGCCGAACTAATCTCAAAAAATTTACAATTCTTTACCAAGGACCAAAGATCTGGAATTCCCTTCCTCTTACAATCACTCCTACGTCAAGTTTTCCTAGCTTTAAGAAAAAACTGCTATAGTTTATAGTATAACAAGACGATCTAAGATCGTAAGTCGGGCAACAGGTAGACGTGCTGTTATGAGTGTTGACCACTTATGGTGCGGAGTGGTCCAAAAAAGAAATGCTAAGGGTACCAAGGTCCTGGTTTCCAACGTGGCATCTTTGTTGTCGTTTCCTCGAGTTTCATCCCGAGGCACCTTGTCTTTATCAGCAAATGCTCTTCTGTCACTCTGTCCACATTTTCTGTTCATTGGTAACTCGTTTGATTTCTGGTTTGATTCTAGTGAGACATTCGCTAAATCATTTGATTCTTTTGTTATTTTCAGTTCGCGGAACGACCCGTTTCGAAATATGCGCTCATTACACTCGCCATCTTTTAGAGTCGGTCTACCGCGAACGGTGTGTGGGTCTGTATGTCTGAGTGTAGAAAAGATGACACCATTTGTTTTCGACATCGTAGAAAGAAGGTTGCGCCAGTATTACGTGTCTGCGGTATTCCCCATTGCACGTGACTGCGATTTGCGATGAAACTCGAGTGTAAACCTATAGTCGGTTGCCCGACTAATAATCACTGAATTGGCAAAGCCGCACACTCAGCATTATTTATGTAAACATGTTGTTATGTCCGAGGTGGCCTCAAATATAAGCCTGGTGGTTTCTAGAGGTCACCTCTCCATACATTAAAGCAAATTTTAATTAATCATGTATTAAGAAGAGAGGCAAAAATAAATGATGATGATGATATTTCACATTCTAGTAGCCCATAGTACTTTACCAAACAGAAATAGATGTTTTCCTACTTTGCATAATCTATGCATATAAATCCCCATAAATATTTTTTGATAAAAGCTAAAAGCAACAATTTTTCCTTCTTTATCTGGTATAATTTCTTGCAAATCTGCTTGAAAAATAACACATACAGAATTTAATACAATTTAATTTCCGAGCCATTTTTACAAACAAAAAATCGATAAAAGTTTCAGACTATATGCATATGGAGATGTCTATCAGAAAATTATGTCAAATGATAGAGAACCCCCCCCCCCCTCCACCCCTGCCCTATTTGCAACAAAACCTTAAGTTGAAACTCTTCAAAAGTCATTACATTGTGTTATGAGGGTCCTGAATGGCAGTATCAATCCCATTTCCCAGCCCATTGTTTTTGGTTTTGCAAATTGTACTTCCCAGAGTTTAAATCCCATTCCCAATGGCAGAATTTGGAAAAAAAATCCCATTCCCAGTGACTGAATCCTAGCCCAGTGACTTAAATCCTATTTTCCCAGGTCAAAACCCAGCCAATCCCAATTACCATTTTACCCCTTCAGGACCCTCTGTAATAATAGTCGATTGGGACGAATTATCAACATCTATATGTCAGGATGGCAAGAATGGAAATACATTACCCCTTGAAACATTTTCAACCCACTTAGTAAAGGTAATCATACCGTTTTGAGTTCAATTTGGAATTAGGTTATATGAGTGAGTTTTTCAAAAATCTGAAATTGCACTGGTGAACTGCACTGCTCTCAGCCAATCAGAATCGAGTAATTTTTTCATGTATATTACTCACCATGTAAGACAACAAGAGCAGAAATCTAGCACAATTTTAATCTCTTGTAATGTTGACACTACAGTGTACACTGTGGATGCAAAGTAGTTACAAACTGGGTAACTGCACTAGGCTATTATTATGTAAAGGGAAAATGACAAGAAAAAATACAAAGCAGTGTTTTTCAGCCAATTTTTAACACTAAAATAATGTCCAAAACTTGATACAAAATGGTTTTGCTCTCGTTCCTTCACTGTAAGGCCTCTGTCTTTATTAACTATATATAAGCCAACTTCAGCCACAGAAACCAAGCTGAAATGCATCTAAATTCTTATATAATCATGAAAAGTGTAGAAGAAATTAATGACAAATATTCCTTGATCACAGAGTGGTTAGTATTTGTTTTGTTCTAGCAAATTCTTAATTTGAAAATAAGATCCTATCTCCATGTGCTGTATGATACCTAAGCTGTACAAAGGCTCTTTGGTGGAGATTTTGAAAACATTTAAAATTGTGCTGTCTGATCGTGTAATACCATAAACACAGTGATGGACAAATTGGCACAGTTTCACAATGATTTTGAAACACTTGTCTGCTTAGCAGCCCTTGCAGCAAAATGAGAAATTACGCTAATTTTCGTGCAGCTTTCATATCAAAAATTCACTGATGCTCCCACTGAATAATCAGCTTGCTGAATAAAATAAAAGCTTATGGTAATGATTTTCTACTTTTTGTTCTTTACTTATGCTGTAGCTATCTAATTGTCTTATTTATTCCTCAGAAAAACATTAAATCTACCTTAGACTAATACCACATTTCAAGGCTGTATTATATGAAGATATTTATATTAATAAAAAAAATTCTCTATCAGCTGCCTTTTGAGGATACAAATAATTCTTTTTTATAGAACGGATTAACAAAAACAACACAATTAAGTTTCTTGACACCTACGATAATTGCCTGGATACACATGTTATTAGTAATAAGCATACATGTACATCAACTCAGCAACCTTGGCATTTTGTTTAATCTGATTGACTCACTATCTTGGGATATTGAGTCATATTCACCCACTAGGAGGGGAAGCCTTGGGCAAGTGAGTTTTGGTAAAAGAAAAAAAACGGCTGGCGACAATTCTCGCTTTGCCATCATATCCAAGAGATGCAACTGAGGTTGCTTCATTGGTGTATATGAAAACGGTTATTCTCATCAATTTCTGTGAATAATGCTACGCAGCTTGGAAAATATTCATAATAACTGCTTTAGTAAAAACCAACTTTTAATTTAATGTCTGCCAGTTATCAACTTTCTAAAATTAATGCTAAAGTCCATTGTTTTGTTTGATAGTGGTCAGTGAAGTGAATATATTTGCCAATCAGACTAGAGGATTTGTGATAGAATGCACATTGGTTTCTAATAACTTGTGGTGGTTATAGTATGTTACTATCATTGTAGTTATATACCAGGTAAAACAGCATTCTTAATGTTTAATATGCACTTAGCTTTCACATTGTGTTTTTTGTCTTTTGTTTCAAACCAGGTACCAGTGTACACTGATAGTACATAAAATACATCTGTTCTTTCTACTAGTCATCTTCATCAGATGATATAACTGATGGCGGAGAGGCGTTTGTTAACAGACCACAAGACATCATATCTTCCTCTGTCATAAACTTAGGATCCATGGCACTGAACCGTCTTCCCATGAACTGGCGAAGGTGAATCTGTTGGCAGAAATGTTACATTCAATATGCTTTGCAATTAATAATAATTCTCAAACCCCAAAATGACTTGTAAAGCTACATTAATGCCAACTCCCTTGCATCATGCCCACAGACTAAAGACATCAATCTCACTTATTGAAGGCAATTTCTCAGACTCACAACTGACAAGTACAAATCCCATCAAATTGTCCTTTTAAAGCAACCTACCAGTAATGGCCGAGTCAGGTCTGGCTAGATGGGAAAATATTTAGCTAGGTGGGAAAATATTTAGCTAGATGGGAAAATATTTAGCTAGATGGGAAAATATTTGGCTCTAGGTCATGAACCATGGACTTTACTCCGCTCAGTTCGTATGTCATGACCTTGTGCCAAGTATTTTCCCAACTGGTAAATAGTACATATATAGTACTTTCATACCTGAATGTGAAGATTGACATCAACACTTCTGCAGAGGTATGGAAAATTTCCACCATTTTTTAAGTGGGCTCTTTTGGCATTGGGGTAACACTTGTACAGCTCTTCTTTGACTGGTTGTGAAAGCGCACAGTCATCAAACACCTGAAAGACACATCACGTGTAGTACAGTACTGTATATATGTTCAAATACTACCTATCATAGTAAGGCATGATTTCAATGCCCTTCTATCCTTTGGCAATTTTTTTAACTCTGATATTTATCCTGTCTGACAATTGCATCTCACTGTTGATATGATCAAGGTTCACAAGTTCAATTCTGCCAATCTTTGCAATCTTTGAAAAATTTACTTGTATTTATTCCAAATTGCACTCAAAACTATTATATTACCTATACTAACAAACCTAATGTTCAGGATCAGGGTTGAAAGAGGATATTAATTTTTTAAATCATTTTAACCATATAACTGAAGCCTTAGAACAGTCGTGTAGAATTTTAAGGAAAGGTCAAAGAGTTTCTGTAATCTCTTGGCTGATGGGTCTGAACAATGCATTTAATGTAACATTCAAATTTCTACATGCACATGCAACTCTGATCAAGGTGGGCAGTCAAAATGTGTCACAGTTGTTGTATGTAAAGGACAGGGTGCTTGCATAGCAGAACTCCACTATGAACTGGAGAAACAGGAATAGGGCACATACTCCTGCAATTCACTTACATCAATAACTGTTGCAGGAATATCTTGTATCTTCTGCGGTTCAATATAGGAATCTATACAGTTAAGAGTCAACCTTGATGCCAGCTCAGCTCGTCCCAAACTTTCTAACTGAAGAAAATAAATACAACACCAAATTACTGTACGAATACTGTTCTTCATAACACAGCAAAATTCAAGTGCATACATTTGGTGGTGTTTGTTTACTCACCCTCTCCACCATGAAGTCAATAGAATCAGCAATATCAACATCTACTTCATGTGTTGTAAAATTATTCATGATCATTTTTTTAAGGAGAAAAGCAGGCATCACCCAAAACCTGTTACAATAAATGCACACAAATAGGTCAGTCTGGGGTGCTTTTTACTTGTAAACGAATACTCAAGAAAAAGAACATGGTACAAATAACAACATACAGTGGGAATGTGTAGGAAGTTAGAGAGAATTTCTCAAGCTTCATTGAATGTTTGTGTCAATTTTTCTTTTGTATGAAAAAAGACAAAGCAGCCTTTTTCTTTTGCTTAATTATCACGTCAAGGCAGGGAGTTAAGTTTGACACTATAGCAGGGCTGTCACTGAGGGCTACTACAAGTCTGAGCCCCAGCTACTTTGATACAAAACCAAAACATTAGTCACACCAGTAAAGGTTTGTCCCCCGGCTACTTTTTTCATTTCCCCGCCTACTTGAAAAATTACTGACAGCCCTGCACTATAGCCATATCTACATAGGATAATACAGGTGGAGGACCAATCAGTGCACACATAATAAATGTTTATTATTTAGAACTATTTTATACACACTGTATACTGATGACAATAATGCTCTCATCTGAAAGATGTACACATACACTGTGCATGAATATCTAGATATAACTACAACTTGTAAACATGCATACAAAAATTTGTATTCTTGAAATCTGGGGTAACACAGTTAAGGCATGCAATGGCATAAAATATTAGTATCATAATTTCAATGAGTGTCTTGAATACAGAATGCTAGTAAAACATTGCAAACATGACTAACCAACCTGAAACTCTCAACATCTAAAGTTCTGTGTAAGTAAACAAGAGTCTTAACCCTTTCACTCCCAAGGGGTCTCCATTTGACGAGTAAAATCGTCTGGCGTTAGACAGAGTAAAATCTGTAAAGTCACTCTTGGGAGTGAAAGGGTTAAGGGAGATAGTTTTTAACCCTTTCACTCCCAAGGGGTCTCCATTTGACGAGTAAAATCGTCTGGCGTTAGACAGAGTAAAATCTGTAAAGTCACTCTTGGGAGTGAAAGGGTTAAGGGAGATAGTTTTTAACCCTTTCACTCCCAAGGGGTCTCCATTTGACGAGTAAAATCGTCTGGCGTTAGACAGAGTAAAATCTGTAAAGTCACTCTTGGGAGTGAAAGGGTTAAGCAGGGTTTTCAAAAAAGGCCAGTGACCAGTGACATTGCCTGCTACTTAAATGATTGTTGTTTTTCCATTGAGTACCATAGTACTAATACTACCACCTGTGCCATCTACTCTCTTACATTCTCCCACTATGGAAAATTGTTTTGACAACCCTGTGTAAGCCAACATATGTAAACTATCGTTATCAACTTACGTTCCTGCTGTGGCAGTTTGTTGGAATACAGAGGTATCAACAAATGCATTGCATAATATCAATGATTGTACTCTAGGGCTCTTGCATGTCATCTCTGCAAATTTTTGTGCAAGAAATCCTCCAAGAGAAGCACCAAAGAGGTGAACCTAAATACCAGCAAAAAACACATTTGAAATAACTGTGCAAGATAATAATTATGCTATCAACAGTTTAAGATACAGGTGACTGTACTGCCAGACTTTTACTTATAACTTCCAGAACTAAATATACAGTTATGCAATGTCATGGTTACTTTTAACTCTTCCCTTCCTCAAATCAAAACTATGAATTACATGGCTCAACCTTTTGAAAATGTAAAATTAATGGTTTTAACCCTTGCAAGACTTTGCTATGCCAGAGGTTGGTTGTTTCAAGACTGATCATCCAGGTGTATGTATTTCTGAAAAGAAATATCACTGATGTTTACTGGCATCAAGGAAGTTGTATTTGGTTGGTCAGTGTCCTTTGTGCCTCATCCAAAACAAAACTTCTGCTTGCTTGTCCAAAATTGAATGTAATTGGCTGTTGCACAAATGAGGAAAACAAGAGGGATTGCTTTCTCCACAAGGCATAATCTAGAATTTACAGCAACAAGACTAAACATTTTGAAAACTCCTCTCTGTTACTGAATCATATGTGGACTTCCAAAGTCATACTGCACTACTAATGCCTTATAAACTATGCCAAGCTATGAAAACATCAGTTGATATAATTACAAATAAGCTTTCAGTTTTGATTCCTTTAAAAGTCTACTGTCCCACTAATATAAAGTAAAGATCCATATACTAGTAATAGAAATCCTTAAAACTTGAAACATGTCACTCAGATTTACAGCTAGTCCTGATTCCCAAGTAACATAATTATTAGTCGGGCAACCGACTATAGGTTTACACTCGAGTTTCATCGCAAATCGCAGTCACGTGCAAAGGGGAATACCGCAGACACGTAATACGGGCGCAACCTTCTTTCTACGATGTCAAAGTCGATGGCGAATATGTCGAAAACAAATGGTGTCGTCTTTTCTACGCTCAAACATACAGACCCACACACCGTTCGCGGTAGACCCAATCTAAAAGATGGCGAGTGTAATGAGCGCATATTTCGAAACGGGTCATTCCGCGAACTGAAAATAGCAAAAGAATCAAATGATTTAGCGAATGTCTCACCAGAATCAAACCAGAAATCAAACGAGTTACCAGTGAACAGAAAATGTGGACAGAGTAACAGAAGAGCATTTGCTGAAAAAGACAAGGTGCCTCACGATGAAACTCGAGGAAACGACAACAAAGATGTCACGTTGGAAACCAGGACCTTGGTACAGTTAGCATTTCTTTATAAGTGGTAAACACTCATAACAGCACGTCTACCTGTTGCCCGACTTAAGATCTTAGATCGTCTTGTTATTTGGAAACTGCTGGCCCAAGTGTCTGGGCTCTTTGGCACTGATTGGTTCATTTGGTTTCTACTGATTTTCCAAATATGGCACTTTTTACACTGAATGTGGACAAGCTGTAGTTGTAGACAGTCAAGGGCAGTAACAAGTTTTTATCATATGACCTGTCCAGCCCCACTCACGCAATCCCATAGAAAACTATAGTAAAAGCTGACATGTGTAAAATCTGACGTGCATCCAGAAAAAGCCGTCCAGCCCTGGTGCACTTGTTCGGCTTTGTTGTAAAGTAAAAAAAAAGACAACAACAACACACTGAACAACAGAAATGAGAAAATAAGTCACATTTTCTGGTGAATTGCAAAATTCTTGTTTTGATTAAAAAATATAAAGGGAAAACTTTTATTGTAGGATCTTTTTTTGTGATTTTTCCTGTGTGTGCCAAGCTTTCACTTCCTATTTGGAATAAAAACAAATTTTCAAAACTTAGTCAGTGGTCATATGATAAAATCCTTATTGACTCAGTTACGTCGGTCTGGACGGGAAAATCTTTTGCTCAAGGTCATAATGTCCCGCCCTTCCACTAAGTAAATAAGCACATATTATGACATGTCTTAAATGTATGGGTTTCTGCCAGTAATTAATATAGAAATAAGCTCAAACCTTGTCTAGTTGTAGAAAATCCAGTAACCTTCTAAAACCTTCTGTCCACTCCGTATACGACCAGTAGACAGGGTACTCAATCTTGAACAACAGAATGTAATGTTCATACGAAGCTTTAAATAACCTCTTGTTACACTGCATCAAACTGAACTGCAGTCAAACCTTTCAATAGAAGAGCTTCCTTTGGCAGTATTAATGCATTTTAGCAATAGCAATTTAGCCTGAAAAAAGTACAGGTTAGAACAGGAGTTCTAATCTACAAACTATCCAGTACAGTGTACTGGTTTAAAGCTCTACTGTACTAGCTGAGCTAATCCAACCATCTACCTCCACCAACTGCCAGCTCTCTAAAACAGCCCCTTCCTCAAAACAGCCTCTTTTCTTCCAACAGCTACATTCCTGTAGTACCACATTTGTTTTACCTCTACAATAGTCATAATTATTTCTTTGTCCCCAAGATGGCTGTTTTTTTTTTTCAAGAGGTTCAACCATACACACAGTATGAATTAAATCAAGTCACATCTACATACAGCCTGTACATGTACTTTAACTTTTGTTAGAACTCTCCAATGGCCATTTATTTCTTTCCCTGAGGTAGCTGTTGTACAGATAGGTTCAACAGTTCTCCAAGCATGAACTTAATTAAGCTAGTAAGCAGCCTGTACAAACACTGGTGAAGTAGTTTCATTGATACTGATGCACTGTATATGTAACTATCCAATTTAAGACCAATCGTCACTGAGGACAAAGCTGTTCAAGTTAGCTTGAGGGGCATATGTTTAGTTTCAAATGGTTTTTGTGCAAAAACAAAATACTGGTAACTCGTTGCAGACAAATGCAATAGGCGCAGTGCCTTGCCTTGGAGACTACCAATCTCTTGTCTGTGATACTTTGTTATGCTTTTGTATATTGTACCATAAGCTTCCCAATTTTGCTATTAAAGTTGCTTGAAGACCAATCCACTAACGTGTGAATGGCTACCTGTGGACTGGTGAGTCAATATATAGTGCAAAATCAATATATCAAAGAAATAAAGAATATGCCAAGTGCATTCTTCACATACAAGCACACATGGATTTCAGAAATAAGAGACATGCTTAGAAAAGCACAAGCCATAGTGCTTGTTGCAGTTTTCAAGAAATTGTGATGTAGCTGACTTGCATATCTTGCATTACAATGCATGCGTAACATAGGCCATGTTCTTAATGGTGTTATAATGCACCCAGTCAGAGCATACATATTTGTTCCATAGTAAAAGGTTTGAACCCAGGAATATCAGTAATTGTATAGTTTGATCGTCTGGGTGAGGGTAGTCTGAAAAGAAAAGTTGTTGGTGACTGACGTTTCGAAGAAATGAGAAATATTTGTTCCATTTTATTAAGTGCAATAAAGTGATTCTCGTAAGCATTAATTGTAGGAATTAACGGAAGAATTGCTTGGAAATAGAGCAGCAGTAATACTCACTGATATTACTCTGTATCCAAGGCTGGAGAGTGTGATAATCTGTTTGAAAAACACATCAGCAGTGCCACTGGCTGGAGGCAGACAAATAAGGGGGCACCGCACTGTGCGAGGTCCGGCATCATATATTAACCACTCTTTGTCATCTGTAGAATCTACTACAATCTATCAAGACCAATAAAAAGCGATGGTTAGCAAAGTCACACACATATAACAGCCTAATATCCTTAAAGTACTCGGTAAATGAAATTATCACTAGCTTCTTCAAAAACATTGCCAGGAATGATTTCCGCAGAGTTCCCTACTTCATTATGCATGCTGTAGCCGTACGGTTTCATTCTCAGAAATGATTGCACGCGCACTTTCCAAGACAATTCAACTATAGCATGTATAATGAAGTAGGGACCTGTGAGGAAATCTTAACCATTGCCACATTAACATACTTAAATGGTACACAGCGTATAGCCCGGTTTGCTTGTATGTCAACAGTACATTTGATACAATAAAACGGATACACACATTCATTACAGTGTGTGTTCACTGGTTTATCCTGAAGTCATTTGAGAACAAAACATCAACTTAACAAACTTACTGAAAATGGAACATGCATTTTGCATGAAAAATCGCATGCAAACACGAGTACAAGTCCCGACGTGTACCTTTTAACAGCAAATTAATTAAAGAACTACTGAAATGAAAACTCACAGACCCGTTTCAATGGAACTGTGCTTCTAAAACTAATGTATTCCTGTGATTTACTGATAGCACTGGATTCATCGACCGCCATCTTGATTCATGCGCAATTCGAGAGAACAAAGGTGACAAATGAGTGTCTTCGAAGATGAAAGGGCAGATTCGGGACTAGCTCTGCTTTGAATTAACTAGATTAACTTGAAGCTCATTATATAGGCTTTAAAAGGAACATTCTCGCTTTCCAGTCGAGAAGTAAAGAAATCGAAGTTCTTCTAGAAAATCCTCTGCCCTCTGTAGCGCGGTTAGTCTTGGCCCATAAGGGTATGGTCGCCATAGGACTGGGGATAGTCACAGGGTCTCACAGTAGGTACAGTGATACGATCACACAGAGTGAGACGTGCCAAGGCAAAACTTACTTTCTCACGGTGAAGGAGGAGGGACTGCATGTAAAACGTAACTCGTAAAAACTAAAACGTTCCGTAAAAAAGTTAGTTTTGCCCTGATAAAGTGAGTTTCAAGGTTATGTTATGGTATGTGTGCAACTTAAGCAGTTTAAAAGATAAGACCTGAAAATTTTCAGTAAAAAAAAAACTGTGTTTTAGTGGTGTTGAAGTAGTACATGAGTCATGAGCCTTCTTCTTCGTTGTTTGCTTTCAAAATTTGTTCACGTCTTAGAGGTCCGCAACCTCCTAAGAAAAATTCTGGATTGGCCCCAAGTTAGGGACGGACCATTAGAAAAGTGATGGGGGGGGGGGGGTGGGGAATTTTCAGCTTGCACTATTTTTTTTTCGCTCACTGCTTGTGCAGGAATTTTTTTTCAGGTGAACCCCTCTGCTCGAATTTTTTTTGCTACGTGTGAAAAAGTCACAATTGGACCTTCCCTCTGAATGAATTTTTTTTTTTACCTTCTTCTTTGCATGATTTTTTTTCTTGGCATTCTCCCTTGCATGAATTTTTCATTGTTTTTTCCCCACCCCCCCCCCCCCCATCACTTTTCTAATGGTCCGTCCCTTAGACATTCTACTTCTATATCTTTCACGTTTTTCGTCAACCTGTACCTGCACAGGAGCCAATCAATATGGTTCCTGACCTGGACTGAGGTCATGAAAATCTTCATTTTGGAAGAAGGCGAGCTTATTGCCAGTGTTTGCAATATTTTTATTTAATCTGGAATTAGAATTGTTTATTCAAATTGATCACGGCACTATTTACCTAAAAGCTGCTTTACAAGAAGCGTCCGCAAAATGCTAATGAAATTAAGACTCAAGTATAAGGTAAGTCAAAAATAGATACAGAAATCGAAAGTCGACGACTGAATTATTTAAAGAAATGATATAAAGATACAAAACTTCAACTAGTATTAATTGAAATTTGTTTAAAATCATTTCATATTTCACATCTAAGCTATTAAACTTTGATATTCAGTGCGACGAATTCTACTTAATCTATAATTATGCCGGAGAACAGAAACACAATACACACATCATAGGTGTCTCACAGTCTGGCCCAATCACCCCCGAAGAAGACACTACACAAGAGTGTTAAAACGTTTGGTCGGTGAATTTTCACTTTTGAAATTATTCATTATTTCAAACCTGAATAACACCAAACTACTGCAGGAGCCCATGATGGGTTCCTGACTTCTGATAATACAATATGATGCACAGCACGATTTACTTGTACTATCTATAATTAAATTTTGGCAGGTTCTTATTTTTTTCGTTCTTTGTGCTTGTTTACGCGTTTCACAGATATCGTTTTTAGGGAGGCTACTGAAAAGTTCTACGCTTCTGATAAAAGCTAATAATTTTTTATTTCACGCGAGAAATGTGAGCACGCGCCTCTCCTCGATTGTCAAGATCAACTCATTTGCATAATTATTTCACTGATACGCACAAGGAGCATCTGAGGCAAAAGGACAGACTGCTCGTGGTCTACTACTGAAACTACTACTAGAAACTACCTCCTTTGAAAACGTTATTAGCGCTGCTTAGATGATGGTGATAAATTAGATGTGATCTAAAATTAGCTAATTGACTACTGCCTATTTGGGTTGTGCCAAACGTCCCATGTCCTCATGATCACGAACTGAGAGAACTAATTGGTACAGCAATGAAGAACTTTGTCAACGCTTTCCCGCACGGCCGCTCGAATCTCGCTAAGTCGCGCGCAATAGAGAATTGGATTCAGTAGTGAATTAAGAAAGACAAAAGTTAATGCCAGGTTAAAGAACATGATGAAATGCTTGTTCCGTCCTAAAAATTCAAAGTAGATAACAACGACCATGTAAGGAAAATAGCACAAAATTAACAGAACGAAGATCAAAAACATCGTCAGTGCAGACTTCTGAAAACGCTTCAAATCAAGCTGGTTTTCCTGTTGTTGCATTTGAACTTGTTGAAGTTGGCTGTTAATTTGACTATGATGGCGCTTTAAGACAAGGAAAATTTTAAGGTAGCAAACTGCAGTCACCAGCAGTCCAATGATCATTGTTGGGATAGCTAGAAAGTAGTACAGGTTTACTCCGCTCCAGAGCCAGGAGGAACCAGCGAACCCAGATGCTAACCACACTGCAATTTGAATACAGGTGATTCGTCTTGCATTCACTAATTCACTGTATCTTAAATGCAGATGAAGCGCGAGGAACCGGTCAATGCTGATCAGCGTCACGGTAAGGAACGACACGGCACACAAAGAACACGTTGTAACGACAAAAACTTGTTGTAACTTAGCGTTAGACGAGGTTCCCTCTGAAATCGACACTTGTACGGCAAGGAGAAGAGGCTGAACAAACGAACCGACTCCGAAGTCAGAAGCAGCTAATCCAATCAAAAGGAGATTTGACGGCGAATGCAGCGATGGTTTTCTTATAACTGATACAATAATCAAGAGGTTTATAGGTACGATTATGAAAGGTGATACACCATTTATAACGCACAACATGTAGTGAACCGTAGTATCCATGCATTCCAGTTTCTTAGTAAAGACTTTTCTTCCAGCTGCCAAACTAGATGTAAAAATATGTATTGCATTAATACACAAAAATAAAAACAGCTCTTGAAGGGAATACTGTACTTAGCCACACCCTAATTTCCAAATAAGGTTTGCTGCTGAGAGCAAACTGGAAACTGAAAATGAAATTTTCTAATTTGACAGCGCTCTCTTATGTCAGTAGTTTTAAGAATCAAAGGTGTATGTTCTGTCTCAAGGGCTTCCTTTTATATCTATGGAAGTGTTGTTTTAAGAAATGATTTAGGTCTCGTTTTTTGTTTATACGGAATGGCAAGCCAACCTGGGCCATTTAATTTTGCAGCTACACCATATTGAAATCCCAACCATAAGAAGGTACGAAGCAATCTGAGTTTAAACCTAAAAATATACCTCAATAGAGCCAAATAAATGCCGCTATCACACATGTTAACAAAGTTAAACATAGAATAAATTTACAAGTCAATGGACATGGGAACTTTTTGATCCTGTTAATTTTTTATATGCAGCTGCGTTAGGAATCGCATTCTGAGTGTTGCAGCGTAAAACTGTTTAATTTGAAAGGAAAAATGCAGATTTGGCGATACGACTGCTGTTCAATGTCAATTCAGTCGTGACAGAACTCTTGAAGAGACAAGGAAAGCCTGTGTAAAAACGTTTTAGATCTTAGAGGGTCTTAACCAGTAAGAGGCAAACCGAAGCACTTGCATCAGTCATTTTGAGACTACGATATAAAATTTTGTTAAATAGTGCGTGATCTAAGTTTCGTAGTTCAATTTATTCATCATCAACTCCCTTAATATTTAGTAAGAGAATTGCATCATTGCCTCAGTCATAATGGATTTTTTTCTGGCTATGGCTCCGTCTTTGAAATTTAAACTCAAATAGCAAAAATTTGTGGTTGGTGAGGTATTTATTTCATCGTCATTTGTAAAAAAATGTTAAAATGCATTTTGCATTTTCGACATACTCTGTAGTCATTAAATACTTCATATCATCGTTCAATGCAACTGTTATTAGAAGTGTCCCGTGTGACGAACGTTAGGTATTTTGTAACACCCAATTCGTCAGCTACTTAATGGCGAATCAGACAGATCGAATTCATAGTTTTTTTATTCGTAGTTAAAAAGCCAAGGAAAATAAACTGACCTTCATTAATTTTACAACTTGTCCTTCATTTGACGGGATCGTGTTTATATAGATGGGGAATATCTGGACACTTGGAATTCCCTTGGAGCTAGGTCCTCCTGTCCTCACAATGTGTCCTTATTCTGTTTAATAAGCTTAACTGAGCAATTAAACAATCCCAAATTTTAATGCAATTCGCATGTATTCCCGTAATGGCCAAATTTGTCGAATAATTAAAAAAGTTGTTTTAATTTTTCCGTGGCAAAGGATTACTCTGACTGCAGATAAAGATGTCCGCATATGAACAATCATACAGTAGGTTGCTTTCTAGAATCTATGCAATTTATCTCAGTCTACTAAACAGGTGATAGGGTTTCAGAGATAATACTGAAGAACAGTTTGATTAAAGCATTCCAGGGGAGTAAAAAAAATTATGACTTATTTAAATGGTGAAATCAAAACTATTTTTGTCCCCTGATTTGAAATGCAATTGCAAATCAACACTGACATTGGTCGGTTTGTTACTCTGCGTGTCTTATGTCAAGCGGGGTTTCAAAGCTCATAACTGAATTCAAATAACATTATTAAATCTTCTCTTGTCCTTTTTGTCTTTTTCCCTTTGTTCAACTCCTTTGAAGGAAGAAAAAAAAAAGATCATTTTTGTAGTCGTGTGGGGGCATAGAGAAAATAAATCTTAAATAAATTACGTTCCCACTGTGTTCTTAAGATGTGTTCGTTGGTCGTACCAACCGAGCGATAGGATTGATAAGGTGCATGGGCAGATGACTTCTTCATTAGATACCAAATTTGTCAACCGTTATGTGTTCTCCGCATTGTTGATATTTGTCCTGTTGTTAACTTGCTATGATTATCGTGGTATAATATTCTTACAAAGAACGAGTTGGTCAAAATGTGGGATAGCAGACTGATGACGTAAACACAGTCTGTTTATTCTTTGCTTGCCCTTTCATCGTTTTAGTACTCAGCTCATAAAAAAATGAAACAATGGAAGAGAAAATACGCCTTCATATAACTGCAGCGAATTACAGGAATTGCGCATGCTTGGGTGACACTAAATGGTGTAAAACACTAATAAACTCTGATATTAAACAATTAACATATTAACACACTAAATGCAAATATTTCCTAAAAAAATAAAGGTTAAAATGATATAAAAATTGTTGATCCTTCAGAAAATTATGTCTTAAGGCTGCCTTAAAATATTTTAGAGATACTTGTTTTAAAAGAGGACGGTAACTTATTCCAATTAAGAATTGCATTAACTAAAAATGTTCTGCCTCCTTCTGTTTTCCTATTATACTTTGGTGTTCAAAAGTTCAAATTACTAAATCGAGTATTTCTTATATGCACAGAGTTGCTAAGTTTTTAACTGTCCATTAGGTATAGTCGGGTACCTCGCTCTGAATCCTTTTAAAAAGTAAGGAGCACACATTTACAGAGATTTTTATTATAAGAAGGCAACCATTGTAACTTGTTGAAAAGAGGAAATGAATGCAATATGCAAACCATAAAACACCATAAGGAGCAGAGCCCTTTATTACAAAAAAAAACTATTGATAAATGAATAAATAAAAAGCTAAAGAAACTTGGGACAAAAAAAAAAAAACACGCCAGCTGGTTCTTTTAAAAAAGCTGCAACACAATTCACCATTGTAATTCATACAGAACACGTGGGAACAAGTAAACTACTGAAGAAATATGACACCGTACAACAATATATGTTCACAAGAGAACATAAGGGACAGAGAGGGACAGAGGGACTCATGGGGCATCAGCTGGGGTATGAAAACTTCAGAAAAGTTATTTATAGAAACGGAAGTACGTTTCCCGAGAGGTTCGCATGACTCCACCGTAACCCAATCCTTCTACAATCTGTATTTAATGGCCGCTCGCGACTCTTGAATATGTATAAGTTTTTCTAATTATGGATTATTCAGGCGGAGTTCAAAAACAAGAATCTCACTTGGTAAACCATGAGCATCCATGAGCATCACAATGAGGCATGCGGACGTCTTGGAAAACAGACTTCCGTGTCCAAAAATAACTTTTCTGAAGTTTTCTTACCACAGGGATCGGACTGGGAGTGTAACTATCTGTTGAAATGTTAAATCAACCAAAATTAACCAAAATCAACCAAACCCCCCAAAATCGGATCAAAATCATGAAAAATCAGTCCGATCAAAATAAAAAATCAGATCAAAAATCTCAAAAAATCAGATGCCCAACAACTTCCAACAAAATCATGCTTAATCACACAGAGCAAGATAAGAGCAAAATCATAATTTACAACACATTACATATTACATTTACAACACCAACTTAATCACCCACTTTTTATTTTCACTCTCAGTTTTAAAGAAATCCACATGCATTTTTAAGCATGCTGGCAGGTACTGACGGCCTAATCTTGGCCAGCATGCTTTAATTAGAGGAAATAAGAAACACAAATTAAACGACGTGTTAAATCTGCGTTACACTGAAACAGTACATGCCTTCGCTAAAATGATTACAAAGTGCACAGTTAATTTTAAAGAGATCGACTAAGTTACGAATGAATTTTACTCTTAGAATAACAAGTCTTATGAATGGTTGTTAAGCGATAAGTGAAGGTTTAGCTTATTGCTTCCCTAGCATAAGTGATAAATACGTCATGTACTTTCTAATATGATAGCACTGATTACACGAATGGATACTTCAAAATAAGGTGAGACATTTCGTGACACATATACAATAATGGTTAAAAAGGCGAGACATTTGATCTCGTTACCTGACAACCTCAGTGTTAACCAGCTTTGGCAGATAAACTGTCTACGCAGAAAATAACTGCTGGGGTAGGCACTGATCTATAGTGATTAGGGTTAAGCGCTAACTGGAAATGGTTAGCTTTCCTAGTTGTCATGGTGACCCCATTTCAATTAGTCTCCTCCGCAGCCGTTGTTAGGGTTGTGCCTACCAACGTCACCGACGCCTAGTCTCCCCACGTGGTCATGTGATCACGTTTCAGTAAAAGTACTCGTGGAGTTTAGATTTTGTGTCGCGACAGCTCGGTAAGTGTCTGAGCGTTTTGTTTGTTTTCGTTTTCTTCTGTAACAGTTTCCTTCAAATTGTTGTAGAAAACCGCCTTGTGGAAGCCTTCCTATTGCCTGTAATCGCCGTTGTTGAAAGAAGTGTTGAAGGTTTGTGAATTCGGCGTGGTTGCGAGCAAGTGACCTGGATTGGATGAAGTCAATAAACAAGTAGTCGTTTTTTTTTTTCATCTTGTGGAATTTATGTGGTCAATCTCGCCCAGCTACCGACTGATCGGGCCGGTATTGACAAGGGTCGTCACGCAACACTTGTAGAAGCGTTGCGTGACGATCCTAAACGGCTGCGGAGGAGACTACATTTCAATATGTATCGCCTTATTTTGAGATAACCGTCATTGTATATGTGTCACGAAATGTCTCACCTCATTTTGAAGTACCAATTCCAGTCACAACCAAAATCGTTTAGAATACACTGAGTAACAACTTCATCCTGTATAAGGTTACAAAGTGAAACTGTTTTTAACCATAAAGTGTATATTCTGTGGCTTGACTAGTTGAATCTGAACTTTGTGATGGTATATTCAAAAATCTTTTTCCTTAAGTGTCAACAGTTTCTCATTTGTTTGTAAAAGTTTGGAGACCTCTCATTTCACAGGGCTCTTAAACTATTTCTGAGGTTTACGACACTCATATCATCTTAGTAATTGGAAATCATATAAAATGAAATGCAGAGTGAACTTATTCGCTATTGCTAAAAGTGTTTCCTGCTTGCCAGATGTAAGATCTACATGCAGTTGGTTACAAAAGGAGTTTTCATTTCAAAACCGAACTTCAACCGCCCTGTTTCAAGTCTGAACCCGTCAGTTTCAAGGTCGTTTAAGTACGCTGTAAAAAGTTTATCACGACAACAAGAAGTCAAATAAGTATCACTCATTCAGATTCAACGGATAAAGACATTTCCGTGAGGATTTTTCACGCCTGTTAAATGATCTTTCTTATTGTCTCCACAGGGATCGTGTGTGGGCCAATTCTGGTTCGTACTGGCATCAAAAAAGTAGTAGTGATCAGTAAAATCAAAGCTTGGGCCTTGATCGCGAAGTGATAAGGATCTAGGTGCAATGTTAGTGCAGATAAACGAAATATTCCTTACTACCCGACAAGGAATCAAGCCAGCTGTGTAATGCACTATGCTTCCCTCGCCGACATCACAGAACACCCAGTTGTTAATATTACTTTTAATTAGAGTTTGGTTGCCAATCTTGGACCACATTGCAAAGTCCATCGCTTCATAGTTTGTTTCATTTAGAGGAGCAGTTGTAGATAGTCGTGTGTTGACGGAGGATGCCGCTGTCCAGTTGGGCCGTGGTGTGACGGCGTTTGCTTTGGAGGAGAAGTGAGCATATTCAGTGAAAGTGTAACTCCACACCAGTGTCCAGCCTCCACCCTCTGTTTCCTGGTCACAAAAGACCTGGAAGGCGTCTCCATGGGAACCACCGTTTGGATCAATCCAATAAACTCCTGATTTGAGAGAAGGAAGTCTGATTTTGAGGTCATTGCAGTGCAGAGCAGCATTGTCCCATGAAGAACCTAAAAAGGGTCGAAATAGCGGAATTTAGCAAACCAAACTACAAAAAACTGTTACAAGCAATTACTTATAATTATGTCATTTACCAGGAGCCCATCACTAGTAACTTTCCTCTCCCATATCAGCCCTTTGCCCCAGCACAGTAGTAGATATGGTGCTATTTTTAACTTCTATTTCGCGGCAAAGAAAACAAATATATTATTACAACGACCAGTCAAATTGCGCTATGTACATGTTAATTTCTGATGCGAATTACTATTGTCACTTTTATAATGGCGGATGAGTTCTAAAAATAACCGCATCTGCTACTGTGCTGTGGACGCCTCACAACACATAGGAACGCTCCTGGTGATAGCTAGGCTCCTGCCTTTACGTTTCTCAGCATAATGATTTAAGGATTTAATAAATGCAATCTGGTTAGACTATGAGAAATGACTCTTGAAATAAAAAAAAATTATGGGGGATAAATATTTTCCTTATTGAGAGCCCCATTTTTTTGGGGTCCTTTTCTTTGCATATTTTTTCGATGCCTCCCCCCTCCCACCACGCTCCTCCTTTTCCATGTCAATCAGAACCTCGGATAAGCTCTTGTGATGTGTTCCTATCCTCTAAGCTAATGTAAGATAACACATACCCAGTAAGGCACGTTCCACCACATTAATCTGTAAAGAAATAAAAGAGCCACAGTTTTAATTAATGTCGAACGTTTTGGTTTGCGACCTAAGTTAACCTGGACTAGGCAAAGGATAGCGCAAGATCAGGGACGGCGGAAGGCTGGGGGGTTTTAGCCACCACCATTAACCCCCCCCTCCCACCTCGTTTTCAAGTCCCCCCATTTTAAAATACGCTCCGCCGCCTTGAATATTCAGATAACCTATTTTTTGTCAACCTCGTTCCCAGGGCTTTTCCCTAGAAAGAAAAATGGCGGACGGGAAAAGACCCTGGCATCGGCTGGTCACATGTTCATTTTACACCCTGAAATCCTGGGTGTAATAAATTAGCGCTTTGCATATTAAAAAGGCTGATGATATAAAGGGGGGATGCTGGCACATTTTCATTGCGATTTTATTGCGATTTCATTACGATTTTATTACGATTTAAATAAGCGAGGTGCTAGCACATTTTGTTTACCCGGGTACTAAACTGATACAAAGCCGATACGAAGCTGATATAAAGTCTATACTAAGCCTATGCGAAACTTTCGTGTGGTTGGATGCTGGCACATTTTCATTGCGATTTTATTGCGATTTTATTACGATTTAAATGAGCGAGGTGCTAGCACATTTTGTTTACCCGGGCACTAAACCGATACAAAGCCGATACGAAGACATAGTTGGCCCGGGCACTAAACCGATACAAAGCCGATACGAAGGCATAGTTGGCCCGGGTACTAAACTGATACAAAGCCGATACAAAGTCTATACAAAGTCTATGTGTAATCTGAGAGAGGCTGGGTCCTGGCACATTTTTTGAAACCTATAAAATCTGATATAGGGATCTGAAACATTTTAAAAAATGATTTTTCAAAAGAAAATAAATACTAATTTAAAAAGAAGAATTAATATACAAAATGGAACAACAATTACGAAGATTAAATGTACTACAATTAAAATCTTTAGTTAGATGGTATAATATTGCTGGCCGATCTGGGTTTAATAAAAGGGAACTTATTGGCGCATTGATTAATATACCTGAAATAACTAATAATATTCAAGAAATAACTAATAATATTGTGGGAATTGTTAATGAGCTACGTAATACGCCAATGAGGCCACGAAACCAACCAAATTTGCCTCTTCCAATTCCTAATATTGCGCCACCACAAATAAGGCCAGCAAACCGCCCAAATTTACCACCTTTAAATATTCCTCAACCAACGCAAATGCCAGGAACACCACCAGGCTCACCAGATAGATATAGACCAGGAACACCACCAGGTTCTCCACCTCCTACTCCACCCCCGCCAAAACCTAAAAAAGCCATCAATAAAATCACAACCGCTTAAAAATACAAAAACAAAACAAACTCCTTTTATGGGAAATGTATTAAACAAGTTTTGGAATTTTGTAAAACCATATATTCCTGAAAAATTAAAAATTAAAACAGAAGAATTAGCTAAAAATTTTATAGAAAGATATAAAAAAGTAAATAAACCCAAAGAAATAAAACCAAAACCTAAAAGAGATTATGAAAAGGAGGGTGCAAGACCAAAAACAAAAAGAAATGAGAATAAAGAAAATGTGGAAGATTTTACGCCAAGAGAATATGAATCAGCTATTAATGGTAATTATATAAGTTATAGGATAGAAGGAAATAAAAGGAATGATGAAAAGACATTCTTACATAAAATAAAACAAAAAGTTATAGATCTAATTAAACAGAGAGTTAAATCAAAAAAATCATTAAAGGTTAAATTTATATTTTCATGTAGATTCAAAAAACAATTATTTGATAAAAAACACTTATTATATGCATACTGTAATGGGAATTTTCCTTCTGAAAAATCAGAAATTGTTCTTGAATCAACAGATTTATCAGAATTATTTGATAGATTAACAAATGAACAACTTGTATTATTTGAAGAATTTTTAAAAAATGAATCTGGTTGGGAATTAGATCATGTACTATTCTTTGACATTTTCATAGATCGTTTTGTTCCACTTTTAGGCGGATCTTATATCCCGCTGCCGAAAGAATTGTTAAACAGGAATGCTCTTATTAACCTAAAGAATTATGATGAAAAATGTTTTAAGTGGGTTATAACAAGAGCCGTTTATCCAACAGATAAAAATCCACAAAGAATAAATAAAGAATTGATAGAACAATCTAAGAATTTTAATTGGGATGGAATTAATTTTCCAAGTACAATGCAAGATGTTTTTAATTTTGAAAACCAAAATGATTATGATATTGCTATATATGGATATGATGAGAAAATAGGAGTGTATCCTATAAAAAGAAGTAGAAAAAGGGGTTATAAATTGATTAGATTACTTTTATTAACGCAAGAAACTAAAGATGAAGAACCAAATAAACACTTTGTTTTAATAAAGAATATTAGTGCACTTATACGAAGGCAAGTTACTAAACGTAAATGTAAGTTGTACTTTTGTGATAATTGTTTGCATCATTTTCACTTAAAAAGTTCATTAGAAAAACATGAATCATATTGTTATTTATACAATGAAGCAAGGATTGATATGCTAAAAAATGAAGACGGCAGCCCATGTTTTCTTTCTTTTAGAAATTTTGTTAAAAAAATGAAAATACCTTTTGTGGCATATGCTGACTTTGAGTGTGTTTTGAATAAAATAAAACAAACATGCCAGCTAGATAAAAATAAAAGTTACACTAATAAATATCAGACGCACAAACCGGCTGCATTTGGATGTTATATTAAGAGTTTTAATGAAAAAATATGTAAATCCAGATTTTATAGATATACTGCTGAATCGCCCGAAGATGATGTGGCACAGAAATTTGTGGAATATATAGAAGAAGAATTTAAGAAAATTTATAAAAATTGCATAAGTTATAATAAAAAGAGATTCAAAAAATTTAATAAGAAAATGATGACAGAAGATGACAAAATAAATTATGAAAATGCTACTAAATGTCATATTTGTGAGGAAGAATTGGATAAAGATAAGGTAATAGATCATTGTCATCTTACAGGAAAGTATAGAGGTGCAGCACATAAGGAATGCAATTTAAATTATAAGATACCAAAATTCTTTCCTGTAATAATTCACAATTTATCAGGATATGATTCTCATCTATTTATTAATAATCTTGCGAAAACAGAAGGTAAAATAAAAATTATACCTAATAATGAGGAAAAGTATATTTCTTTCTCAAAAGAGATTGTTGTTGATACCTTCAAAGATAAAGAAAGTGGTGTGATGAAAGATGTTAAGAGAGATATCAGGTTCATAGATTCATTAAAATTTATGTCATCCAGTCTTGATAATTTGTCTAGTAATCTTACTAAATGCGGGAAGTGTGATGTTTGTAAAGGTGTAATAGAAAGAAGTAGGTGTCTTAATCCAACAGAAAAAAACCTACATGAAATTACAAAGTATTTTGAAGGTGAAGAATTAAAGTTATTATTTAGAAAGGGAGTATTCCCATATGATTGGCTTGATAATTTTGATAAATTAAACGAAACCCAACTTCCACCAAAGAAATCTTTTTACTCAAAACTTAGCGGTGAAGATATTTCAGATGAAGATTATGAACATGCAAAAAAGGTATGGAAAAATTTTGATATGAAAACAATGCGAGATTATCTTAATCTATATCTTATGTCAGATGTACTACTATTAGCGGATGTTTTTGAAAACTTTAGAGATCATTGCCAAAGTAATTATGGTTTGGACCCCGCTTGGTATTATACAGCACCCGGACTTGCTTGGGATGCTATGTTAAAGTTAACTAAAGTTAAATTGGAGATGATAAATGACATTGATATGCTAATTATGATTGAGAAAGGTGTTAGAGGAGGTATATCTCAGATATCAAACAGATATGCTAAATCTAACAACCCATACATGAGTAAATATGATCCTAACATTGTTAAAAATTATATAGTATATCTTGACGCAAATAATCTATATGGAGGAGCAATGAGTGAAAAACTACCAACTCATGATTTTAAATGGATGAATGAAAATGATCTCAAAAACTGGAGAGATATGTCATGCATATTAGAGGTTGATTTAAAATATCCACGAAAACTTCATGATTTACATAGTGATTACCCGCTTGCACCAGAAAGAATTAAGGTTAATGGGGTTGAGAAATTGATACCAAACCTAAACAATAAAAAGAATTATGTAGTACACCATGAAACACTAAAAAAATATGAAAGTATAGGATTAGAAGTAACAAAGATTCATAGAGGAATTAAATTTAAAGAGTCTGAATGGTTAAAACCTTACATCGATTTGAATACTAAATTAAGGTCTAATGCAAAGAATGATTTTGAAAAAGATTTCTTTAAACTTATGAATAACTCTGTATTTGGGAAAACAATGGAAAATCTTAGAAAAAGGGTAGATATAAGATTGGTAACTAATGAGAAAGAAGCAAAAAAATTAATATCAAAAGCTAACTATAATCGCCGAACTATTTTTTCTGAAAATCTTATGGCCGTTCATATGAATAAAACACATATAAAATACAATAAACCTATTTACTTAGGAATGTGTATTTTAGATATAAGTAAAGCAATGATGTATGACTTTCATTATAATTATATTAAACCAAAATATGGTGAAAAAGCTAAATTACTTATGACAGATACAGATAGTCTTGTATATGATATAGAAACCGAGGATTTTTATAAGGATATAATACCTGATGTTAGAGAAATGTTTGATACTAGTAATTATCCAAAAAATCATCCATCGGGAATTGAGACAGGTGTAAACAAAAAAGTAATTGGCAAGTTTAAAGATGAAGCTGGTGGAAAAATAATAACTGAATTTGTTGGTCTACGAGCTAAGCTATATTCTTTCAAAACAGATGATGGTGAAGAGATAAAAAAGGATAAAGGAATTAAAAAATCAGTTGTAGAAAAAAGTATAAGATTTAATGATTACAAGGAATGTTTAGAAAATAAAGTAAAGCAAATGAGGGAGATGCAAGTAATAAGAAGTTATAAACATTTTGTTTATACTGAAACTGTTAATAAAGTTGCACTATCTGCTGATGATGATAAGAGAATCATTTGTAAAGATGGAAAACATACTCTTCCATATGGACATTATCGGGCGAATCTTTCTAAAACAGAATTAGGAGGCAACTCAGTATCATAAGGTATAACCTGTAATTCTTCTCTAACAAAGCCTCATCTTGGCCCATCCAATAAATAATATAAAACTGGTTGATTGGGTGAAATAACACTTCTAGAAATATAATAAACTTTTATGCTCCAAATAGGATCAGTAGCTCGTCTTTTTTCACCACCTTCAAGTTCGCCGGGAAATAATAAATATCTAACTTTAACCTCTGGTGGCAGCCTAACTTCATCAAGACCAACCTCCCTCTGGTAATTTTTAGGATCAATATCAACCTCTTTAAGTTTTATAGCCTCATTAGGTTCTTTACCAGTTATTCTCGTTTTAGTATTATTCAAAGTTTTCAAAATATCTGGCAATCGTTTCACCCATACTCTAGACCTTTCATAACTAACCATTTCTTGTGCATATTGATGGCTAAATAATCTTTCACCCAATATTTTGTTTGCGTTTTCTACAAATGCTTGTGCTCTATGATTTCCAGATTCACTTATTTGTATTCTAACATTATGATAATTCATAAGTTTTGTAACCTCGCCCATAAATTCTTTTCCAGAATCAACCATTAATGTTTTAGGGTATCTCATTTTCCTTGAATATATTTTTTCAAAAGCATTTGAAATTTCTCTACTTTCTTTTGAAGTTAATGGCCCGGCATCTTTATATCTTGAAGCAACATCAACCACAACTAATGCATATTTATATGTTTTTCTTCCAACTCTATCATGCGGTAAAAATAATAAATCTGCTTGGTGAATCTGATTCGGTTTATTAACAACCCAGTGAGGCCTAGGTATATATTTAGGAGCTGGTAGGTATATTTGCCATATTGCTTGTTTTTGTAACCATTGTTTTGCTACATCTTCACTTACTTTTGCTTTTACAGCTAATTTATTAATCGCGGAATATCCTTTCCAATATCCTTCAGTTGAATAATATATTTTCGATAAGGTAGAACTCATTTAAAGATTAACCAAAGTATCTTATAAATTACAATGACGTCAGAAAAAATTAATCCAAACAGAATTCCAAAAGAACCATTTGGTTTGAAGGCAGAATCAACATTGAATCGAATTACTCTAAATCCTTCCTCAGCCAGCCCAGGTGAAACATTATATATAAATATTCCAAAACTTTCTGAGAATTTAGTGATTGTGCCCGGAAGTGTATCCCTACTATTTGACTTAGTTGTTGATGGCCATGCTAATAATACAGTTGTTAATAATTTAGGAAGTAATCTTGTATCCAGGCTAAAAGTTCCTTTTGGGGGCGAAACATTACAGGATACACAAAGATATGATCTATTTAAAACATATAATGATTTATTCTTAACCGATGAAGATCGTGAAGATAGATTGAAACAAGGTATTTCTTCGTTAAATATTAGAAAACTTAGAACAAAAGCTGGTGATGCAAAAACACAAGATGTAAAAGAAGTAGCGCTTGCTGCAGTTCATAATACAAAGTATAGAATACCAATAAATCATCCAATTTTAAACGATCATGGTGTTTTTTATCCAAAAGCATTAGAAAATCATTTAATATTTGAGATTACACTTGCCCCAATTAATAATATTCTTATTTATTCTGATACAACTAAAACACCATCATATTCAATAAAAAACTTAGAGTTAGAATATTCTTCAATTTCAAGTGAATACTTAGCTCGCGAAGCACAATCAACATATCAAGTTGGAAAAGGATTCTTTTATGAAAATATTACTTTACACAAAACTTTTACATTTTCCATAGGCGGCGATGGTGTTATTAATCAACATATTAATTTACCAAGAAGATCAATGACTGGAATATTATGTTTGTTTTTATTACCACAATCTGCAGGAGCAAGGGATTCTGAAAATTTTTATAATCCAGGTATATCTTCTATTAATATTGATGTTGATGGTGTCCCAAATCGAATATACTCTAGGGGTATGATTCCATCAGATCTTTGGGAATCTGTGAAAAAACGTTTTAATAGAGATGATGGTTTACAAATTTCATTAAAAGGAAAGGATTTTTATGCCGATAAGTTTGCTCTTTGGGTTGATACGAGAACTCACCCCGATAATGGTATTCATGGTGGAGGACTAGCTCTAAATAATACACATGATGGTGTAAAAATAGAAATTAAAAGGAAACAAAGCGGTTCAGGAACAATAACTTGTTATATGTTTGTTGTGGCCGATGCAATGATGGAAATTATGAATTCAAGTTTAAGATCAATTAAGTACTGACT
Source organism: Ricordea florida (assembly GCA_949710005.1). Taxonomy (NCBI): domain Eukaryota; kingdom Metazoa; phylum Cnidaria; class Anthozoa; order Corallimorpharia; family Ricordeidae; genus Ricordea; species Ricordea florida. The sequence continues at coordinate 41,274,474 of OX453273.1, forward strand.
GAACATAGTGAAGGAAGAACCTGAACGAATCTAACTTAAAAACCTTTAGTTATGATACAAAAATCATGGAAGAACTACGAGAAAAATTACCATTCCATTGTATTATAACTGGACCAACAAATTGTGGAAAAACAAAATATCTAATTGAACAGCTTCGAGGTCCATTTATAAAACTTTTTGATTACATTGTTCTAATATGCCCAACTTATTATAAAAATAAAACATATCATAATTTTGCACGGGGAGATAAACGTTTCTTTGTATTATCGCCTGATGCTAGTAACATTGATGAGATTAATGATTTATTAACTGATTGCCAAACTTTATTTTCTGGAACAAATACATTAATAATTTTAGATGATTGCGCTGTTTCTAATGATCTGAAGAAAAGATCAAATAAGTTTATAGATTTAACATTCTCCGGAAGACATCATGGGTTATCAGTTTGGGTTTTAACTCAACAATTAACTTCAATAGCAAAACCATTCCGAGAAAATGTTGCCTGCGTTGTTACTTTCCATAATCCATCGCAGAAAGGCACGAAGATGCTATTTGAAGATTACGGCAGTGATTTAGACTATGAAACTAGTAAAAAGTTTGTTAAACTCCTGAAAAACGAAAAATATTCTAGACTTTGTTTATCTTTACGTCATCCATTTAATTGCTATTTAGAGATTCCCGAAGTGATTTAAATTTGTTGAAGATTATATTGAAGAAAAAACTGTAGTAAAGACAGAGGTAAAAGATAATGATGAACTTGAAATAAAACAAGAATCTCTTGCCATTCTAGCAGCTCTTGGAACAACAAAAGAATATTTGGGAGTTGAAATGAGTCTGGGCGATATAAAAAAATTATCAGAAAAAGATGTAGCAAAATATTTTAATCGCTATCAAGCGGTAATGGGTAAGAAAATTAACGGCGGGTTGGTAGATTCATCCCTACAATTAGTTTCTAAACTTATTTCATATTTAGTTCCGGTTGATGATATAGAATCTCTTTGTAATGATTTGAAGAATGATGATTTAGTTAATCGCGAACTTATAAATATTGTAGGGCTATTAGCATTAAAAGCAGGAAGATTAGCAGCACTTGCCAGCGGACTATTTCAGGTTGCTAAACATGTTAAAATAGGTAAAATACAACAAGTTACAAGTGAAAATCAGGATACTAATCAATCTGCTAATGGGTATGATACTGTTAACTAAGCATGATTTGCTTCGCGGCTCTAAAGGAGTCTAAAGATTTCTTAATGATATGTAAAATAATGTCTGAACAAAATGAACAAAGTGAACAAATTACTAGAGAACCACCTAAAGAAGAAATTAGTTCATCAAAAAAGAGGGAGAAAGACCCTAAAAAAGTCGCTGCTGGTAAAAAGTTGGCTGAATATAATAAAAAAGCAAAAGAAGCATTGGCTAGGGAAATTAAAAGAGAGGAGCAAAAAAATAAAAGGGAAGAAGATCAAAATGAAAATACAGAAAGTGAAGCGGAATCTTGGCTTCCAGAGCTATCTTTTACAACCGTATTATCAATTGTTGGGTTGGGGTTTACAGCATTTGATATGTTTATGAGATACCGCCAAAAGGAGGATAATAAAAATCAAGTTCCACAATTGCCACAACCATCAAATATCCAAACACAAACCATAGATCGGCCAAAAATTGGAATGATGTAATCCCTAAAGATATCTAAAGATTTCTTACTGATGTAGTAAAAAATCATGTCAAACGAAAACAAACTTGTGAAAACTGTTACTGATTCTGCAGTTCTTATTGGATTAGGAGCTGGAGTTGGGTATTTAGCTAAAAAGGTTATGAAAGAATCATTTTTGAACGACCCATCTTCAAGTATTACAAATTATGCAAAATGGGTGGCTGTATTGTCTGGCAGTATGTATCTAAAAACATATTTAGAGGAACAAAAGATTTTACCAAATTAAGGAATAAAAATGGCAACAATAGCAATGTTGATTGGAGGTGCTATATTGAATGCAACTACTTTCGTTGGCGGATCATATCTTGCAAAATATCTCTCGGGGGATAAAACCGATACAGAAAAAATAAGACACGATAAAGCAATGGAAAAATATCAAAAAGATTACGCTGAATATCAGGAAAAAAGACAAAAACTAATTGATTGGAAAATGCAACAAAAAGATGAAAAATATCAAGCATCAAAAAATATTTCAAAAACAAATGAAGCTTTCGAATTATATAACCAAATTCATGAGCCAAAATTCACAGATTATTATAAACCAAGTAGCAATCAAAAGACTGGTGAAATGTTATATGTTGGTGGTGGAATGTTAGCGTTGGGTTACACAGTTAGTAAATTTTTATAAAACTCTACTTTTGTTATATATTTTTTTAACAAATCTTCTTTTATTGCCTCTATAAAATCACAAAAACCTAATTTTTTTATATTATTATATATAATTTTAATTTCAATATCTGAAATAAATACATATCTTTTTTCTTTTATTTCCATTATTTTTATTTTTCATTTCTAATCTTTAAATTATAAATCATTTTTTATTCTACATTTTCTACAAACATCTTTTTGTTTTCCATGTATACATATTTGTGATCCCCCACACTCTTTACACTGATATTTAACTTTTCCGTGTTCGCATATTTGTGATCCCCCGCATTCTTTACATCTGTACTTAACTTTTCCGTGTTCGCATATTTGTGCCCCTTTACATTGTTTGCAAAAATACTTAATTCTAGAATGATCGCATATTTGAGAACCTCCGCATTCTTTGCAAAAATATTTATGTTTTTCATGTATACAAGTATATGGGCAAGTAGTAGTAACTTTTTCAATTAAATTTATAATTTCCTCTTCTTTAAATTTTTTAAACTCATTAATAAAATCTTCTCTTATATTAAGTTTTGATCTTCCCTTAATTTTTAAATATCTCGCAATTCTTTTTAAATTTGTTTTACTCAAATTATCTAATTGATCCATTTCTAATTTTATAAATATTTTTCTTGTCTTTAAATTCATTTTTATAAAATTTAATCTCGCCTGTTCCAGAACCATTTCTGTGTAAATTCTTGATTAAGTTTTGATAAAATTCTGGAACACCTTATAAATCTATAACAAGTCTATAACAAGTCTATAACAAGTCTATAACAAAATTTTACCAAAAAATTGCATATTTTAGCTTGTAAGGCAAAAATCCTTGATTAAATTCTTGATTATGTTTTAAGTTATAAGGCAAAAATCCTTGATTAAATCTCTGTGTGCCAGAACCGTAGTTTTATTACTCTCTAAGGCTAAAGGAAAATGGCGCGGAAGCGTGAAACTACGCCTCGTGAAATATCTGTGCTTTAACGACTTGGATCGGCCTTAAATGGTTGTAGCTTTCCTTCGTTTTGTTTGAAGCCACTTCAAGTGAAGTGTTTTCAATATTTGCTGAAAGGGTAAGATGTTGTTGCCTTTCTATCCACTGGTTTCGGTAAGTCTCTCCTATTTCAGCTGCTACTGGATTTTTTGCCAGTCAAGGCGGACAAGAATATTGTGATAGATTTTTGGCCTTTAAACTCCATCATAGAGGACCAACTGAAAGTGCTGCAGGATAGAGGAATCCCTGCCGATCTTCTTCAGCTATTCTGAGACGAGCCGGAAGCGACCGACAGCTTATTTCATTCAGAAGAAAGCAAGGCTGATGGACCGTTAAAAAATCCCAGTGCGAACCTACTGAAAGGAGATACCCAGATTATGTTTACAGATATTTAAAAAAAGGTTGTGACAGGCCTACACGACTCCCGCTGTTCGCAAGTGTAGTTTCTTTGCCTTTAGAGTTTGGATCTCACGAGTATGTCCTTGAGCGATTTTCCTCTTTTGTACGAGATGATGGGAGGCTCTTAATATATCTCACGTAGTAATGGTTGATCCTGTACTAAATGCCATTTGTTCAATACGATTTCTTTAAATTAGGCACCACTGGGTGGTATATCTTCGTCCATCGGGTTCGATGATGACCAGGACATCAATTTGTTTTGCGATGGACACGACTGTGCCCGATGAGACCAATGCGGGCTAGGAAACACTTTCCACACCGGGGGCACTTAAAGTCTTCGTTTTGAGGAAGAGCTGCGCTTCTGGCTTTTCTCGCGGCACGTTTTATTCGCGCGTTCTCTATCTTCTTGAACTCGAATGTAACTGCTCCGGTAGCGGTAGTGGCTCTCCAGGAATTCCGATTTAGGGCCAGAGATTCCCAGGATGGCACATCGATTTCGAAAGATTTGAGTGACGCTTTAAGAACATCTTTGAAGCGCTTTTTCTGTCCACCTTGGGTGCGCTTACCACTGGCCAGTTCCCCATAAAACAAGCGTTTTGGAAGTCTAGTGGTATTGTGTGACAAAAGGAAGAATTCTATTGTGCGTTCTTTTATTTTTTTGAAGAGCTGACTTTCTCTCTTCGAATTTCACTTCTGAGAGGACTTTATTTACCAGAGTATCTGGATAACCTCTCGCGTAAAGGCGTGATGTGAATGCTCCAATATTCTCTTCAAGAGTATTTTTTGAAGACTTAGTTCGAAGCAGCCTTAATGCTTCACCTTTGATGACACCTTTACTGACCCCTGATGGCAGGAAGCGAAATGCGTGTACTGAAATGTTTCTGTCGGCTTGCAGTGAGTTCGCACGTCAAGGATAGATCTTTGTCTAAATCTAACGCACAACATTTGACAGGCTGTAGCTGTCTCATCTGTGATAGCTGCAAAGCAATCTCGGGGAACGTGTCTTTATAATATCTGCCCCAATAACTGCTGGTTGTGAGTTCACTTTACCAAAAACACGAATCAAGCGACGGCTCTCGAATTCATCGCCGTAAAGACGGCAAAATTCATATTCGACATAATATAATGTCGAATATAAATGTTTTTTTTGGAATTGACTGCTCCATAAAATATGCGAAACACCAGACTTGCTGTGACACGTGGAGATATTCTCGCAACCTTCTCAAAAATATTTTATGACAAGTAGAATTTGAGAAAATTCCAGCAACCAATGAAAATGCAGAATTAACCGCAGGCATTCATACATTAGTTTTTCAATGAATATTTAAGACGAACACGTGACCAGCCGATGCCAGGGTCTTTTCCCGTCCGCCATTTTTCTCTCTAGGGAAAAGCCCTGGGAACGAGGTTGATTTTTTGTGAAAGTTGTATTTTTCAGCACTGTTACAGGCAAACTCGGAAAAAGCAAACCCGAGTTCTTCCAATAAGAGTTGAACCGACAACCTCAGTAGTAGGGTAAAGTAATTATTGTCCCCTTTTCTGTCATTTTTCAGTCTTTTCTGTCATTTTTCAGTCTTTCTGTTAAGACTAAAGCCAAGGCTCAGATAAGGGGCATAATTGTCCGTCATTTTTTTCAGTCATTTTATTGAACCTTTTTTTGAAAATGTGCCGATTTTTATTGGACCAATTTTATTTCTCTTTTTTTAAAAAATACGCCGATTTTATAAAAATGATTTTTTCTAAAAAATTCATAAAACCTATTTAAAAGAATAAGCCTAAATTTAAAATATGACTAAACTAAAAGAAGAAATAGAAAAAGAATTGAAAAGAATTATGAAAGAACATGGTAAAAAAATTACGGTTGATAAACTTAGGGAAGAGATGCGTAAAAATCCATTAATTGATGATGAAGCGTTGGATAAATTTTTACCTAAAAAACTAACACGAAGGCAAAGGGAGGAGAAAGAAAATAAAAATGTAAGTGTGGCAGAAGGACGTAAAATTTTTGAAGCTCTTAATGAAAATGTAACAAAACAAAAACCAAAAATCGAAAACAAAAAAGTAAGTGTAGCTGAGAGTATAAAATTTTTTGAGTCCCGTAAGAAACTTAATAATGAAAAAAGTGGAAGAGATACAATCACAATTTCTAAAACACCAAATAAAATATTAAAAAATTTTTCAGTTAAAGATAGGGTTAAGTTTTATAATGAGCTTGAGAAATTAGCTAAAAAAGATGTTATTGTTCCTTCAAAGAAGCCCCAGCCTCCCGCTCCAGCTCCTAGGGAAAATAAACCAGAATCTCAAGAACCCCCAGTTCCACCTCCTAGAAAAAGAAAAAATAAAACTAAAGCTCAACCTCCCGAATCTGTCGATGAAAAGGATGAGGAGAAAGATACTGAAACTAAAAAGAAATTAGTGCCACCTACTACTTTTAAATTTACTCCGTTTGAAGCAAGACGAACAAGAAGGATTTTGGAAAATACTATTATAGTTATTGAAAATCTGAATAATGACATATCTCAAACAATTATTGATAGAGTAAGACCAGAAATTCATATGAGAACAAGGGTTGTCATAGGTTTCGTTTGTAACATTCATCGTGGGAACGGTGAAGTTGTTGAAAATTACGGAAGAACATTTAGAAATGAGGAGGTTTTCACCACAATGACAAGAATTGAAGATTACATAAGAAGGTGTGAAATGCGAAGGTTGGATTTGGATGACGAGGAAATTTGGGGTAAAACATATCTACCCGCATCAAAAGTTATTGACAGACCAGGAATTTATGAGGGGAAAATTGAGTTTATCAGCGTAAATGTAAGAATAATCCATACAGATGAACCGTTAATGGGGTGTGGAAAATTACCTGATTGGCTAAAAAGTAAGAAATGTGCTTATTCACTTGAGGATTATGATGATAATTTATGTTTTTGGAGAGCTCTTCAAATCCTTTTTAATCGTATGAATAAGAAAGAAAGACCAGAAAAGAAAACAACAAGAGATGCTCTTAATTTAGCCAGAAAATTTTATAAGAACCCTAAATTGAAAAGAGTTGATGTCAAAAGAATAAGTTTTATTGAACTAGAGGAGGTTTCAAAAATGTTTAATGTTAATATTAGGATATTTGAACAAAAAGAAAAAAGCAAAACAGTGTGGATGTTGGTGTATGGAAAAGATAAAATTAGGAAAGGGTGGCCTACCGCGGATTTAGGGCTTTATGAAGGCCACATCTTCTTCATCAAGGATATGTCATTATTAACTAGCCTTTGGGAATGTTCAGGTTGTCACCAAAGATTCAATAGGCATGATAATTATAACGCCCACTTTACAAATAAAAGCTGTTCAGGAGGTGAAACGGAAGTGATTTGTAGGGGGGGAGAAAATTAAACATATAATGAATAGATCTGAAAGAATATTTTATGGTGGAAACATACAATACAGTTATATAGGATGTAAATGGATTGAAAAACAGTCCCAAATTCTTGGTAAACATATTCATCACGCATTATGTGGGCACGGCGGTGAACGAGAAGTTGAAATTTCAGGTGGTAACAAAAAATATAAAATTCTTGTTGATGGTTATGAACCCGGGTCAAATACAGTTTTCCAATATTATGGTTGTTATTGGCACGGGTGTTCATGTCAAAAAAGGGAGGATGGTAAAAAATGGTACAATGAAACGATAGAAAAGGAAAATAGAATCAAAGCTGCGGGGTATAATGTTGTATCAGTTTGGGAGTGTGAAAAACCAGAATTAGCTTATGTGAATTTTAAGAAGAAATTTATCCCATACCATTATTTCACATCATATGATTTTGAGTCTCTTCATCAAAAACTATCTGAAAAAATAACAGGGGATCTAACTTTTATAAATCAACAGATACCACTTAGTGTTGCAATTTCTGATAATTTATCAAACACACCCACCTATCTTGTAAATCGGGACCCAAAAAAGCTTATAGAAGATTTTGTTATGGAATTAGATAAAAGACAAAAAGCCATTTCCGAACAAGTTAGAAAAGATTACCCCCTACCAGATCCAGAAAGTCTTCCAGATAATGTAAAAAAGCAGTATGAAGAATGGTGTGATCAGGTCCCTGTTGTTGGGTTCAATTCGGGGAGGTATGATATAAATTTGATAAAGGAACATTTTGTAAAAGCAATTCTTGAACTTTCAGAAAAAGTAAAGGTTGCAAAAAAGGAAAATAAGTATATGTTCTTAAAAGCCGCGAATTTTAAATTTTTAGATGTAATGAATTATTTAGCTCCTGGGGTGTCTTTTGATAAGTGGTGCAGAGCAAATAATTGTAAGACTCAAAAACTTGTGCTCCCGTATGAATGGATTGATGATTATGATAAACTTGATCATGTTGGACCTGTTAAATATGAAGATTTCTACTCATCCATTCACAATAAAATACCAATATCTAGAAAACAGTATGATGAATTTATCCTTGAGTTCGAAAAACGGGGTTGTATTACAATGGGCGATTGGTTGCGAGAATATAACATTGGTGATGTTACTCCTTTTAATGAAGCCCTTGAGAAAACTTGTAAAAAATATTACTGCGATGAAATCGATATGTTAAAAGATGCAGTATCAATTCCCGGGATATCAATGAACCGTGTGCTAAACACAAGTATAAAGAAAGGGGAGTGGGATTTATATGCTCCAGGGGAACCCTGCATCCACAAATGTTCTGATGAATGTCGTAATAGAGGTAAGAAGGGAAAAGATTGTGAAAAGTGTAGAATTAAAAAGAAAGAATGTACTGTATGCCATAAAAATAAAGCTTATAATCTTTTGAAAACCGGTATGGTTGGTGGACAGGCCCAGGTGTTTTGTAGGCTTGCAATAAAAAATCAAACAAAAATTCGTCCCATAAATATGAAAATCCAAAAATATGCAAAATTATTCGTGGTGATGATGCTAATGGTTTATATTTATGGGCGGCGGCACAAGAAATGCCGTGTGGAAAAGAAGAATTAATTGAAGTAGAAAACCCAAAGGATCCCGAATATGTCAAAAAATTTTGTAATGATGTTCTTACAGGTGAGTTATTTGGGTTTGCACAAGTAGATATTCATACACCTGATCATCTTTTGGAAAAATTTGAAGAGTTACCTCCCTTTTTTATTATTGATACTGTTCCAGATCATTTAATACCCGAACATATGAAAGAATATCAAAAGGCTACTGGTAGAAAGACTATAAAAGACTCAAAAAAATTAATAAATGTAACTAGAGCAAATAAAATTTTACTGTATACACCAAAAATAAAATGGTTTCTTAAGAATGGTTTAGTAATAACCGCCGTGCATAATATATTAAAATATAAATCAGGAACACCTTTTGAGTGGTTTGCAGAAGAAGTTAGTAATGCAAGAAGGGGAGGGGATATTGAGGTACTAGGTGAAATGTTGCATGTAGCTGTTAATGTTAATACTATAAGCGAAAAATTAAACAAAGCTGTTAACGACGAACAAAGAGAGGAAATTATGAATGAATTAAAACAATTTTCTGAGATTAAGGATGTTGAAAAATTACACAAAACTTTTAATATTGAAAAAATTATGAGCGAATTAAAACAATTCCCTGATGTGGTGCCATTGATTGAGGAGAATGAAGATGTTAGAGTATTGGTCAAAAAAATACTTACAAAGTACGCAGGAAAGAAAGAATTATCCGATACTTATAAGCTGCTGGGGAACTCTTTTTATGGTAAAATGGTCGAAAATTTAGAAAAACACATGGAGGTATTCTTTACTCAAGATTGGGATATGGTTTGCGAAAAAATTAGAAACCCGTTCTTTCACGATTATGAAAAAATAAATGAAACAGCCGAAGTTACAATGCGAAAACGTAAAATCGAAATTAATAGACCTTATCAGTGTGGTATTGCTGTATATCAATTAGCCAAACTTCGTATGTTAGAATATTACTATGACTTTCTAGATAAATATTTTGATAGAAGAGATTTTGAGTTGATTTATTCCGACACCGACAGTTTCTACTATGCTTTGTCTGATGAAAATTTAGATAATCTGGTAAAACCAGAATTACGAGAGGAATATTTTAGAGAAGGTAAAGAAAAATTCTTGTCAAAATCATTATATCACGATAGAACACCAGGTCTTTTCAAGACAGAATTTACAGGGGATAGAATGATTGCTCTTTCACCAAAATGTTATTTCGCACAAGATCCGAACGGAAAAACAAAATTTAGTTGTAAAGGAACAATTGAACGACAGAATAATATGACCTGGAATAGGTACTATGAAGCTTTTCAAGGGGGGGTTGATATGGCAAAAAATACAGGGTTTAGAGCTATTGATAACGGAATTAAAACATATACCCAAAATAAATTAGGATTGAATGCTTACTATGTCAAACGCATTGTAAAAAAAGATGGAATTCATACAGATCCTTTGTATTAGCTCATTTCAAAACAGAATCTGGTGGGAGTTCGGTATCATAAGGTACAACTTGGAGTTCTTCACTTACAAAACCGCGTTTTGGACCATCTTGTAAAAAATATAAAACAGGTTGGTTGGCTGAAACTGTGCTTCTTGAAATATCATAAACTTTTATACTCCAAATAGGATCAGTAGCTCTTCTTCGTTCTCCACCTTCAAGCTCACCAGGAGATAATAAATATCTAACCTTAACCTCAATTGGTAGCCTAACCTCATCAAGACCAACAACTCTATTATATTTTTTAGGTTCAATATTAACTTCTTTTTGTTTTATAGCCTCATCAGGCTCTTTACCAGTTATTCTCGTTGGTGTATTATTCAAAGTTTTTATAATATCTGGTAATCTTTTCACCCATACTCTAGATCGATCATCGCTGATCATTTCTTGCGCATATTGATGGCTAAATAATCTTTCGCTTAATGTTCTGTTTGCTCTTTCCACAAATGCTTGAGCCCTATGGTTTCCGGCTTCACTCCTCTGGATTTTTACATTATGGTAATTCATATTTTTTGTAACCTCACCCATAAATTCTCTTCCAGGATCAACAATTAATGTTTTAGGATATTTTAACTTCCTGGAATATATTTTTCTAAAAGCATTTGAAATTTCTTGACTTTCTTTTGAGGTTAATGGTTCAGCATCTTTGTATCTTGAGGCCACATCAATCACAACTAATGCATATTTATATGTTTTTCTTCCAACTCTATCATGCGGTAAAAATAATAAATCTGCTTGGTGAATAATATTAGGTTTATCCACAGTCCAGTGAGGTCTAGGAATATACTTTGGAGCTGGTAGATAGATTTGCCATATTGCTTGTTTCTCTAACCATTTTTTAACCACATTTTCACTTACTTTCACTTCGTGGGAGGGCTTTGCCTGATTAGCTTTTTCAGATAATTTAGGAATTGCAGAATATCCTTTCCAATATCCTTCTGTTGAATAATATATTTTAGATAACCTTCGGGATATGTTTTCGTTACTCATTTAAAGATTACTCCGCACTTCCTTAAAATAAATATGACAAACGTATCTGAAAAAATTAACCCAAACAGGATTCCAAGAGATCCACTCGGGTTGAAAGCGGAATCAACACTGCATAGAATTACGCTAAACCCATCATCAGCCAATCCTGGAGAAACGCTTTACATAAATATCCCAAAACTTACTGATAATTTAGTTATTGTACCTGGAAGTGTATCTCTAGTATTTAACTTGACCGTTGAGGGGCATGAAGACAACACATTAGTGAACAATGTAGGTAGTAACCTTGTATCCAGACTCAAAGTTCTTTTTGGAGGTGAAACACTACAGGATACTCAAAGATACGATCTTTTTCAAACATATCATGACTTATTCTTAACAGAGGAAGAACGTGAGGATAGATTAAAACAAGGTATTTCTTCTGAAAACATGAGGAAACTCAGGACAAATGCGGGTGATAAGGTAGACACAGATGCGAAGGAAGTAGCTCTTGCAGTAGTACACAACACCAAGTATCATATCCTATTAAACCATCCTATTATAAACGATCATGGAGTTTTCTACCCAAAGGCATTAGATCATCAACTAATATTTGAGATTACACTAGCTCCAGTTAACGATATTGTTGTTTATTCTGATAATACAAAGACTCCAACTTATAAAATCACAAACCTTGAGTTGGAATATTATTGCATAACAAGTGAATACTTAGCTCGTGAGGCACAGGCAGCTTATCAGGTTGGAAAGGGATTTTTTTATGAGAATGTCACTCTACACAAAACTTTTACCATATCCAGACCTACAGACAGCGTTATAAACCAGCATATTAATCTACCAAGAAGGTCAATTACGGGGATATTATGTATTTTTACATTACCATACGGTGAAGGAGCACGAGATTCTGAGAATTTTTTCAATCCAGGTATAACCACAATCAATATCGATGTTAATGGTGTACCAAACCGTTTCTACTCTAAGGGAATGGTACCTTCAGACCTATGGGAGTCGGTAAAGAAACGTTTCAGTGGTTCCTCCCGTTGGTCGGTAAAGGAAAAAGATTTTTATAGTAAAAAGTTTGCTCTGTGGATAGATTTGAGAACCCACCCAGATAATGGTATTCATGGAGGGGGTCTGGCCTTAAATAACGCACAAGATGGTATAAAAATAGAAATGAAAAGAAAAGTTAGTGGATCTGGTATTATGACTTGTTACATGTTTGTGGTGGCTGATGCATTAATGGAAGTTATGAATTCAAACTTAAGATCTATAATGTATTAGTTAAAAAGAAAAGATGGAAGAATTACGAGAAAAATTACCATTCCATTGCATTATAACTGGCCCAACAAATTGTGGAAAGACAAAGTACATCATTGATCAGCTAAGAGGTCCGTTCCGAAAAGTTTTTGAATACATTGTTCTAATATGCCCAACTTATTCTAAAAATAAAACCTATCATAATTTTGCCCTAGGAGATAAACATTTCTATGTATTATCACCTGATGCAAGTAACATTGATGAGATTAATGAATTATTAACTGATTGTCAAACTTTATTTTCTGGAACAAATACATTAATAATTTTAGATGATTGTGCTGTTTCTAATGATTTGAAAAAACGATCAAACAAGTTTATTGATTTAGCATTCTCTGGAAGACATCATGGATTATCAATGTGGGTTCTCACTCAGCAATTAACATCAATAGCAAAACCATTCCGTGAAAATGTAGCTTGTGTTGTTACTTTCCATAACCCATCACAAAAAGGTATGAAGATGTTTTTCGAAGATTATGGAGGTGATTTAGACTCTGAAAATAGTAAAAAATTTGTAGAACTACTGAAAAAAGAAAAATATTCTAGACTTTGTTTGTGTTTACGTTATCCATTCCAATGTTATTTAGAGATACCTGCGGCGATTTAAAGACCTGACTGTAGGAAAGAAAATTGTAAAATGACAGAAGTTGAAGATTATATTCGCTTGGAAGGCGGGCCCAGCTCCGCCGATATTGAAGAAAAGACTGAGGTAAAATATAATTATGATAATGAAGTTGAAATAAAACAAGAATCACTAGCCATCCTTGCAGCTCTTGGAACCACAAAGGAATATTTAGGGGTTGATATGAGTCTGGGTGATGTAAAAAGATTATCAGTAAAAGACATTGAAAAATATTATAATCGATATCAAGCAGTATTAGGTAAGAAAATTAGTGGTGGATTAGTTGATTCATCTCTTCAATTAGTTTCTCAAGTCATTTCTTACATAGTTCCAGTAGATGATATAGAAGCTCTTTGTGATGATTTAAAGAATGATGACTTGGTTAATCGTGAACTGACAAACATTGTAGGGCTCTTAGCATTGAAAGCAGGAAGATTGGCAGCACTTGCTAGCGGACTATTCCAGGTTGCTAAACATGTTAAAATAGGTAAAATACAACAAGTTACAAGTAAAAATATGGATGATTCTAAAACAACTGGGCAGGATACTAAGCAAAATGCTGGAGGGTGTGATACTGTTTATTAGTTTAAAGATTTCGTAATGTTATGTAAAAAAATCATGTCTGAAGAAGTTGTAAAAAGAAATAAAGAAATTATAAATAAATCTATTAAAGTGATTGAAGATGCAGTAAGGATAATAGATCATAAAAACCAAAAAATTAAAGAAATTAAAAAAGATATTGAGATTCTAAAAGAACAAATAAGGAATAATTATAACAAAACTGAGCACAAACTAATTTAAAGATTCTTTATTTTTTGAAATAAAATAATAATGTCTGAAGAAATAACCGGAGGTGTTGAGCAAATTACTAGAGACCAACCAAAAGAAAAAACTGAAGGTAATGCTTCTAAAAAGAGGGATAAAGATCCTAAAAAAGTAGCAGCAGGAAAGAAATTAGCTGAATATAATAAAAAAGCAAAAGAAGCATTAGCTAGAGAGACCCTGCGAATGAAACGTGAAGAAGAGCAAAATGAAAATGGAGATAGTGAATCTAATCGGGAAGCGAAAGTAAATCGGACGGAGTCCTCCCCGCGAAGCGGAAGCTGGCTTCCAGAACTATCTTTTACAACCGTTTTATCTATTGTAGGAATAGGGTTTACAGCATTTGATATTTTTATGAGATACCGGCAAAGTATAAAGACCGGTAAAGCTGAAAATGAGGATAATAAAAATAGAATAGTAGATTTATCTCAAGTTCCACCTACAAGATCCGTAGGTCCAGCTACGCTGAATATCCCCACCCAACCACAAACTCTAAAAATGGGAATGATATGATGTTATTTGCTTCGCGGTCCTAAAGGGGTCTAAAGGTTTATTAATGATACAGTAAAAAATTATGTCAACTGAAAACAAACTTGTGAAAACTGTTACTGATTCAGCGGTACTTATTGGGTTAGCAGCTGCTGTTGGTTATGTAGCTAAAAAGGCTATGAGAGAATCATTTATGAACGACCCATCCTCAAGTATCACAAATTATGCTAAATGGGTGGTTGTATTGTCGGGTAGTATGTACCTGAAAACATATTTAGAGGATCAAAAGATTTTACCAATGTGAGTAGAATAACCTCAAATTAAGGATTTATAGAACTGATAGAAGCAAAGAAATATGGCAACAATAGCAATGATGTTTGGAGGAGCTATTTTGAATGCAACCGCCTTTGTTGGCGGGTCATACCTTGCAAGATATCTTTCAGGTGATAAAACTGATACAGAAAAAATACGACACGATAAGGCATTAGAAAAATATCAAAAAGATTACTCTGAATATCAAGAAAAAAGACAGAATCTCATTGATTGGAAAGTACAACAAAAGGATGCAAAATATCAGGCATCAAAAAATATTTCTAATACAGATGAAGCTTTGAAATTATATAGTCAAATGCATGAACCAAAATTTGAGGATTATTATAGACCTAGTGAAAATCAAAAGATGGGTGAAATGGCATATGTAGGTGGTGGTATGTTGGCATTGGGTTATGCGGTTAGTAAATTATTTTAGGTTATCGTATATGTTTAATTTAAAGATTTCTTACTGATGAGTAAAAAATCATGGCAGAAGGAGTAGATATAACTAAAGAAATACCAGACTTTGAAACAACTGATCTAGGCGATGATGTTGATAGCGAAAATATGGAAATGGATCCAATATCATCAACCACCCGTCTAATTAACCCTGATGATGATGAGGAAGAAGAAACTTCATTTGGCGGTAGGAATTATGAGAAGGAGGGTGCAAGACCTAAATTACCTAGTGATAAATATGATAATAGGATGGAAGCTTTGCAATACATAAAAAGATTGTTTCCGGATTTCAACCCTTTGGATTCTCCATTTACAGCAGAATGGGATAAGGAGGGTAATTTAAAAGTTACATTGAGCGGTAGGGAAAATGCTGCAGAACATATATTGATTGATAAAGATGGAGTAATAAAACTTGATAAGGCGGGTAAAACAATCATAAAAGCTCTAGGTGCTGATTATGAATCCATGCTTATAAAAAATAATAATCTTTTATCACAATTGAATGAAGCTAATGAACAAAATATGGAATTACTTAATGTAGTACAAGGATTGGAAGCAACCACAAAAGTATACCCTATGGAGATTAGTCGATATGAACAAAAAGAAAAAGAAATACGTCAATTCGCTGAGAAACAACAAGCGGAAAAAAAGGAAATAAAAAGTCTTTTTGATTCAACTGTTAAACAGAATATAGAATTAAAAATACAGAAAGAGAAACTTTTGAATGAAATTAATGTATACAAAGATGAAATAGATAAGTATAAGAAGGGGCAGTCAAATTTAACAATGTTGGAACGTGGTAATGAAAGATTAAAATCTGAAGTTGATAAATTTAGGGAACTAACAAGAAAGAGTATTATTTACAACCAAGAACAAATAGCTGATATGGAGAGAAAAAATGAAGAAATACTTAAAAATCTACCATTACGTGAACGTGTGAAGTCTATCTTTAAAAAGTATGGTTTTACAGTATTTGCAGTTGTTAGTGCTGTTGGTGTTGTTATTGGTGTTATCGTTTCTAATCTTTCTAAAGGTCTAACAACATTAGGTAAAGGTGTGGGAAATGGTTTTAAAGCTATTGGTAAGAAACTTGGTGAAATATTGCCAGGAATGGTTGGAGCGATTGTAAGCTTTCTTTTCAAAACAGCGGGTGAGGTCATTAGCTTTTTAGGTAGGAATGCTTGGCTTTTGATAATGGCTGTGGTTCTATATTTTGTGGAAAGGGTAAAGAAAAGTCGATAACAAAAAAGGTCTAAAGATATCATGTTGATCAGTAAAATACAATAATGGATGACTACAATAGAATTTATCCTAATCTGGCTGTTAATTCAGACCCGAGTTCCTCATTTCAGTCAGTTAATTTCAGACTACAAAAGTCATGCGAAGTACTACAAAATCTTGAGAAGGAAATTAAACATTATGAGGAAGTTAGAAAAAAGTATAATCGAGCAAGAGGTATATTTACAAAAATCAGTGTTTGTAGTGGAGTGATTTCCGTTATTCTATCTGCAAGTGGGGTTGGAACCTCTCTTACTGGTTTTGGTGCTGTTGTTGGTATCCCATTAGGAGCAGTGGGAGGTATTTGTGGGGGAATATCGGTTGGCTTTGGTTCAGCTTCTAAACGACTTTCATATAAAGTTAGTAAACATGAACAGACAGTTTCTCTGGCTAAAGCAAAAGTAAACACTATTCATGACTTGGTTTCAAAAGCAATGAAAGATAATGCAATATCCGACCAAGAATTTTCTCTAATTTTATCAGAGGTGGATAAGTTTGAAACATTAAAATTAGAAATCCGCCAAAAAACCAGGAAAGATACAGAAAAAAACTTAAATATGAAACAGATAAGAACAGAGGTTCGAGCGGAAATATTAAAGGAACTTACCGCACGTTGAAAATTTCATATGAGAGAACTGATGTAGGATGGAATTGTTATGCTGGTGTTAGAAAAGAGGTTATTTAAAAGCAACATGTTATGAACAAAAAAAAATGTCATTATTCAATGATTTCAGAAATATGTACCCAAGGGCTGATATAAGTCATTTCACATTTGTGCCTGATTCGTATGGTGGATATATTAAATGGCAAGTTGATGGTACAACAATAATGTCAAATGATGATCCTACTGGAAAAACATGGATTGATAATATTTCACCTCGTTTGAAAAGACTTTTATGGAAAGATTTAGGGTTTACCTCTGATGAGTTTAGTTCATTTCCTGAAAGTTTAACATTGACTAATCTACCTTATCCAATACCAGCTGTTAATTTTGATGACTTTTCAACTGATATAACGAAAATGTTAACCTATCTGGATATATACGTGTCAAATACTAAGAAATTTACAGCAAAGATGAGAAACATATTTACATCACAAGTTGTTACTTTCAAATTTGGTAAACAGAGTAGAAAATGGTTGAACGCCCCTGATATTAATTATTGGCCACAACAACTTAACTTTGCAGTTTGGTGTGCAACATCTGGTTGTGGTATAAGTCCTTTTGAGAGTCTAAATTATCCTAAAGTAGTGAACAGCTTCATTAAGTTTCATATATATTTCACAATAAGGCGAATATTATATGAATTAAGTCTTCCCTTACCTGATGAGAAACCTTTTGTGATAAATAATAATCCATATAGTAAAGTTGCATATCAACGATTGTGTGCTGAATTTAGCATATCAAAAAACTCTGACTTTAGATGGAAAGGTGGAAGAAATGGAGGGTTAGGAGATATATTCCTTGATTACGGTGCAGGATATCATGGAAAAGGTGGTGGATACCAAAATGTACATATTGTAAGGAATTATGATGTTGAAGCAGATCGATGGCCAGGTGAGGGTGGTAAATTCTCTGATGAAGGTGGAAAGAAGGAAAAGGGTAATCTAATTTCATTTATCCGTAATGATGACTTTGCTGATTTCAAATATGCCTGGTTTATCCCAACAAGCGGACACGGACTCACTAAAGCTGGACTTGGTAGATTGAATCGATCTGCTGAAGCTTTTGTTTACTGTATATTGGGAGCACAAGTTAACACAAGAAATTCAATTTATGGTAATGGCGGTGGGGCAATTGAGACACAACAAGAATTCTTGGCTTTATTTGAAAGTAGTGTGATCGAAAATGACATTTGTAATTCGATTCAAAGATATCAATTAGCTGTACAGAAAGCGAAATTACGTCTTGATTTAGCAATTGCTCCTGGTGTATGGTTGATGCCAAGTAATATGATAATCAATACTGAAAGCGTGACAGGTTTTAATAACAAACTTATGAAAGCGAGTAATGATATGAATTTTGGAGTGAATAATTCCCTAAACACTGAAGAAAAACAGGTTGGAGTAAGTCATAACTTAGGATCTTCAAAGTTAAAGTTACCTCATAGAACTGAAACGAAGAAAACCCCGAAGGAACCAAAACCATCAATGAAAACAGACTCGATGAAACAGGAAATCCGCAGTACCAGCTCCGCTGAAAATAATATTGATTCAACGCAGCATGAAAAGAATATATTAGCATTTATAGTTGTCGCAGGTGGATTAGCGTGGTATCTATTTCGGTAGATGACTGTATTTTTCAGCTTACGCGTAAGTCGTTTTTTATCACAATTTAATTAACATAACAATTTTTACCAGCTTACGCGTAAGTCGTTTTTTATCACAAGTTAATTAACATAACAATTTTTTCAGCTTACGCGTAAGTCGTTTTTTATCACAAGTTAATTAACATAACAATTTTTACCAGCTTACGCGTAAGTCGTTTTTTATCACAGACGGTTATTATATAAATTTAAAGACCAGCTTCGCTGAAAAACAAAATGTTGAGTATTACCATGTATGAGTCTGAAACTAGGATTTATTTAGATCCGCCGCTGAAAAATCTTCGGGAGATACAACTCCTGGATTGTAATATACAAACCAAAAGATTGATTAATTTCAAGGATAAACAGATAATATTCAATGATAAGAATCAGGGCTTCATAATAATTCAACCCGGTACATATTCTCTTCGTAATATTCAATCAATCTTTCTTAATGATCCTGATGTGGAAAAGATAACAATAATTGAGACTGATACTGTTGACTATCTATATTCAAATAAGAACTTCAAAATTAAACTTACTAGAGGTTTGGGGTTTGGTTTAGGTGTTCCTGATGTCATAAATCCGGGTAAATTATACCCCATAAATATTCAGATTAAGGAACCGCTGAGACTTATGTGTAGTATAGTTGATAATAAGTATTCATATATAAACAAAAATAAAAATGGAGAACTTGTGAAACTCTCACCATCACAACTACTTGCAAACATACCCTCAAAGGATTATCCAACAATTCCAGTTCGAAAATATGATACTCTAATAAACCACTTTGATTTAACCATCTTAGACAATGAATGGAAAAAACTTTATCTTAAGGGTTCTCCTATAACTTTTAGTTTAAGATTTATATAAATTTTCCTCGTAGCTGGTCCTTTAGTTATTTTGTTATGTAACACTTGATTGCGTTATATAACATAATTATTTCTTTTCTTTACAAAATCCTTTCCATAAAAAATGTTCTTTATAATTGTCGTGTCTGTTAAATTTATGATGACATTTGGAACATACCCAGAGACTTTTTAATACTTCGATATCCTTGATGAAGAAGAAGTGCTCGTTATAATAACCCATATTCACAATTGGTAATTCATTTTCGTTCTCGTCTTTACCATGCTTCAATACCCACTCATCTTCATCATTTATTTCAAATACCCTAAAGTTAACACAATACATTTTTGAGACCTCATCAATTTCAATAAAACTTGTTTTTTCTACCTCCCTAACTTTCAGTTTTGGATTTTTATAAAAAAAACGGGCTAGTCTTAACGATTTTCTAGTAATATCTTTTGCAGGTCTTGATTCTTTATTCCTATTACCACAATAAATTTGAAGACATCTCCAAAAACTTAAATTATCATAATACCCATCAACCGAGTAAATACATTTCTTATTTTTCAACCAGTCTGGTAATTTTTTACAAACAATTAAATTCTCCATATTTTAAATTTAGGCTTATTCTTTTAAATAGGTTTTATGAATTTTTTAGAAAAAATCATTTTTATAAAATCGGCGTATTTTTTAAAAAAAAAGAGAAATAAAATTGGTCCAATAAAAATCGGCACATTTTCAAAAAAAGGTTCAATAAAATGACTGAAAAAAATGACGGACAATTATGCCCCTTATCTGAGCCTTGGCTTTAGTCTTAACAGAAAGACTGAAAAATGACAGAAAAGACTGAAAAATGACAGAAAAGGGGACAATAATTACTTTACCCTACTACTACCTCCCGATTACTTATTCACTCATCATAGTATATTTTTGTATTATAGGAATCCCCTTGCGGCCGTGTTTGCGAAGAAACACATTAACCAAACAGAGCTTGGCTTGTTCGAAGATCGGTGTCTGCTAGTGGGGTAATTTTGTACAATTGTGTCGTATCCTCTTAATACATAAAGTAGAGGGATGGTTCAGAAATGAAATGGGGAATACACAACAAGTCGACCATGTGCCCATGTTTATTCTCCCAAGCTTCCTCTCGCCTAAATCATGATACATGTACACGAAATGTATCTAGGTTGCTACGTCATGTAATATACGACAAATTCGATTAAGGATTTAGGCCGCAAACCTTACCTAACTTACAGATGTATCCGATGTTTACCAAAATCGATTTATTGGTTTAATTTCTGAAGGTACAGAAATACCACCTCTGAATATTGGAATTACACGACATGATGAACTTCCCTTAGAAATTCAATATCGATAGATTAAACTGAGTGCGGCGTAAGAGGACATAAATAAGCACAGATTTAATCAAATTACTCTACCTTCTCCAAATGTTGGCATCCACTTTGCGTTAAAAACATTTCTATTTGATTGCTTCTCGTTTTTGCAAGGAGAAAACAGCTTTCTTTTCTTTTTATGTAATTTGCACTTCTACAGCGATTATCTCCGCTACAAAGCTGACAGCAGAATAGGAGCGAGCCTGCTTTTACTTTAGCAATGGGATGTTGATCCAGGAATATCGAGTTGTCGTAGATTTTGTAAAAATCCTCATTCATTTCTGTTGTCATCTTTGTCACTAGAAACACTGCAAGAAATACTTTACGCCACATCTGTAAAACACCAAAAAAATACACAATTGTACCATAAAATAACAGGAAAGCACGTATGAAACACTTTTCATGACCTAAATGTGGCATCTATTAATATTTCAGGACTCGGTTTGGTTCCTTTTGGACAACGATGTCTGAATTATGCAATATGATTGTCCAGATTGGAAGAAATTTTAGCCGGCTAACGATGATAGCAAAAACTAATATTTACGCCCTAAATCTTATTGTTTCTAACCAGTTTTACCATCTTTTGGAAGCATTAGAAAGAAAAAACTCGTATTTTTTTATACTTGAAACGTTTAATTCAAATTACATTGACAATTGTTCAAACAGAAAATTGATCTTATTGTAAAAAATATTCCGACCCATATGTTTAATTAAACTTCTAAAAACAAAGGAAATGCTTTTCTACCATAATCCTTTCTATCTTTTAAAAATTTAATTATGACTTTTTTTAAAAATTAAAATTAAAATTAAAATTGCAGAACGATAGAGGGAGAGTTATACATTTAACGTAAATTTATTAATTAAAATATACATTTAATACTGTTTTGGACTAAGAGAACATGAAATTAATTGTCATGCTTCAAAAACATTTTACTGTCTTTAAACAAATGTTGGTAAATATAAAGCGACAAGTCGATTGTAACACACAAACGTGTTTTCTTATATTGATGTAAAGAAAAACACGTATGACGTATGACATATGATTGTTTAGAGAGCGACACTCGACTTTCGGGATAAAAAGATGGCAATTTCATAATTATATTTAAATTGTCTATTTTCGACGTTTAAGTACAGGTTTTCACTGATGCGCTAGAATTCGCGGTAAGCTCACAGCCTTATCTTCTATTTAAGACAATTCCAAAATTTTACGATGATGCTCGACTCATGCACCGTTAATTCTCTAACTGAATCATGCATGTACAAATTATTAAAATTAAAATTGTATCATTTATGCTATACAGATTTTGCTCAGTTGTTGTGTGTTTCTTGATCATTGGCTTTCACGCTTCTGGAATTTCAGTTCCATTATCCCTGTTCATGTTATTAGGGTGCAGTCTTATGCGAATTGCCTCTTTCACCTTCCTCTTGTACCAGTGGTTATCACGTTTAATAAACTTAACTTCGTTCCAAAGCGGCTTGTGTCCGGTTTCATTGGCGTGTTCTGAAACGGCGGAGTTCTGAGTTCGAGCGAGGCGGATGTCTCTGTCGTGTTCTTTTATTCTTTCTTGCGTCGTCCCGTTTCTCCGATACAGACTTTTCCGCATTCGCATCGTATCTTGTAGACTACGCCGTCTTGCTTGGTGGGGTCAGCGGGATTTTTTGGTCTGACTGGTCGGGATCTTACTGTCGTGTCAGACTTGAAGACGGCGCGTATGCCTTGTTGTTGTAGGCTGCGGCGGAGGATCTCTGAGACTCCTTTGATGTAGGGCAGCACCGCGGTACCACAGCAGACCACAGCAGACAGCAGACCACACAGCTACATAACGGTGAGCCGGAATCAGTCGACCCCGGCCCATCGCCTGTAGAAGACTAGCAGTAAGCAGTCGAAACGTTGCGATCAACATCCAGTGACCACATCAGGTTAGGATATATTGAAAAGTCTAGAAAACTGCCGGTATATGAGCTACGTACTAAACAAAGGACGTTTCTGCCACTGAAGCGCTTTTTAAAAGGACATTTTAATCGCAGAAAAGCAAAGTAAATGATTTCTGATCCTACTTTCAGATTTGTAGGAACTGTTGAGGATCGATCAACAAGGCGCGTTCAATCGTTAATCGTCATTAATTACAGCTCATGTATTTTACGCGCCTGAGTTTGTTGAGAAAAAAATTTACCTAGTATTTCATCGACATACAACACAAACATGAACGGTAGAAACTCCGGAAAGGTTGCATAGCCTGGCAGATGGTACAGCAGGGGACCTAATTCAACAGGCACAATCAATAGGGTCTCTTACCTTTACATTTAATGAACGAGAATCCTTTTGGCTTTCAATATCTCTTTCATTCTTTACTAATCTAGACTTTTTTAAATAAAAAAAGTCCCTCTGTGGAAGGGCTAACTCTCGAAACGTCAGCATTCTTTAAATCTTGCGTTGCTGGTAAGCTTACTTTATAATTATCAACTCACCTGATTAGCCATTTTTTTCCCACCGACGCAGCACCATGCAGCGCAGTTTCTGTAGAAACTCACTCCTTTATAATTTCTAACTTATTTGTTTTCTTGGCTCTTAGGACACCTCTTCCTTTCTTTAAGACTATCTAGAGATTATTCTGTCATCTTTTTTCAGCAAGTGTGCTAGCATATAGTCAGTTTTTATGCCAACTTGAAGTGGCATAAAATCTCGGAGATCATTACAATATTTATGAAAGCCGAACCGCCGCAACTGATTGGCTCTTGAAACGGAAGCAAGAAGTGCTGAAATAATGAGCTTTTGTATGATAGAAATTAAATTGTCATTCGAATACTGTTTACTATTTTAATGGCCTTTTCTTTACATTTTAGGTTCTAACATAAAACTGCAATATCTTTCACGACATTGTTTCAAAGCTCTCTCTTACTGCATCTTGCAGCATAAATAAAATTTCCAATTATCTTTAGAAAACACTTTTTGCTTACCGAAAAAATTTTTACACTTTCAACTGAAAATGGAGTCACTTGAGTTATTCACGACCGCCACTAAACCTGAAATGATTTTTGGAGGATCTATGTTCTGACATTAAAAATTTGTATTACCTGCTGTAATTTCATTATTATTATTACTATTATTTTTAAAAAATAAATGTCATTGATTTAAGAGGTACGTTGTATTGCGGCGCCCTTTCCAGTTCTACCCTGGTGCCCAGCTTGTTTTCCTTTTCCATTATGCCCAGAAACGAAGTCATGAAACTTGCAACTGCAGTTTGCTGCAGTTTAAGTTTCAATTTACAATAATATGTAGAAGGCGTATTACTGGAAGGGCTTGGGATTTGTTGGAAAAGCGGGGAATGCCACTGGTGGGAATTTGCTGGCAGCGTGGAGGTATCAACTGCCATCACACACGTCCCAAGCTCCTGATTTCAAAAAGGTTTTTATGAAAGTCAAACGGTTTTATGTTGATGAGAATTTGATCTACTTTAATTAAATTGACTTCGTTCCTGTGGGGTATTTAACCATTATTCTCAGAAATCGAGGTGAATTGTGCGCGCGGCAGAATATGCAACGAGATAAATATCCCTAAAGACACTATTCACCGAGATTGAAGAGAATCATTGTTTTGGTATATACCAATGAAGCAACCTCAGTAGAGAGCTTACACAAACGCGACGACGACGCCGAGGATAACACAAACGGTGAAAAATTCAGTTGAAGCGTAATTCTTACACGTTCAGTTTCATTGTGTCTTTCATTCGCGCTATTGTTTGGTCCTGTCCTGGTCAACGTTTCATCGTGGTAGTGTTTTGTTTAACCTCGCTAGTAAAACCTCCTCGAAAAAGCTGTAAAGCGAGAATCGACGGCGGCCATATTTACGTAGCTTGGACGCAATTTTATTTTTCTCCAAGAAAAACTCACTGGCAAAAGGATTCACCCAGAAGTCCCGGCTACACAACCTCGTTCACAGGGCTTTTCCCTAGAAAGAAAAATGGCGGACGGGTCTTTTCCCGTCCGTCATTTTTCTTTCTAGGGAAAAGCCCTGGGAACGAGGTTGCCGGCTACATTATAAAAGTTCTCCTAGCAAATAGAAATTATCTGTGATTGCTCGTGTAATTTCACAAAGATGATGAATGATAAACGGAGACAAGCAAGTGAGCCGCTCACTAAGTAGAAATTGAATTAGAGAAAGACAAAGGAAATCGAACAACGCGACTTTGGATATCAGATGAAACACGGCTTTACAACAGTTATCATTCTCGAAACTCGCGTGGTTCTTTTTGAAGGTGAACGCATCCATGGAGCTCTGATGTATTCTAGAATAAAAAATGCTGAAGAAGAAAGGAGGAATAAAATTTAATGAGTAATTTCAAAACAGCCAATTAAAAGCATTTAGAAACACCAGGCACTTGTGTACTCTGACTATGTATATGCCCCTGAAACACTCCTTTTAGGGACAACGCATCCCAATGGTAAAAATCCAACGTGACATTGACACGGTTTTGAGTCAAAAATAACTAATTTAATGTTTGCTTAAATCAGCCCTTAGTGAGGTAGTAAAAAGTGAAAATAGGATTAAAAGGGGTGAGTTATGTACAAAGTCCATTTTCCTATCATAGTCCAGTCTTCATCCAGTCCTGAGAGTTCAGATTCCAATCTTGTATTTCTAGCAAACCCTTTTGTCAGGGGTATTGTGGGGATAGTTTCTAAAGAAACTGGTGCTGCGTCGGTAATTGAAGCACAAGAAATTGGGATAATCAAACGAATTGATGAAGTAAGTTATACCAGGGACGGCGGAGCGTATTTTAAAGTTTTAAGGGGGTCTCCTCCCCCAGAAACTTTTGAAATCTTGAGGCTCGGAAATGGTATTTTCAACATTCTCCATGGGATATGTCTTAAAAAAAGACAACCTGGATAAGTGTAAAATGACAAAAAATGTAAAAAGTGGGGGGGGGGGATGGGGTGGGGCTAAAGCCCCCCAGCCCTCCCCGGCTCCACCGTCCCTGTATACCACCTTAAGGTAAAAGGGAGGTGCTGACGTTTCGAGCTTTAGCCCTTCGTCAAAGCGTTTAGCGCTTCGCTCCGACGAAGAGCTAACGCTCGGATAACGCTGGAAACGTCAGCACCTCCCTCTTACCTTACGGTGGCATAACTTACTTTATCAATTCGTTTGATTATCCCAATTTCCTTTGTTAGGGGTCTGGCTTTCCAAGAATAGTTAGGGACGGACCATGAGAAAAGTGATGGGGGGGGGGTGGGGAGGTGGGCAAAAAACCAAAAAAAAATTCATGCAAGGCAAAATGCCAAAAAAAAATTAATGCAAAGAAGAAGGTAAAAAAAAAAATTCATGCAGAAGGAAGGTCCAATTGTGACTTTTTCACACGTAGTAAAAAAAATTCGTGCAGAGAGGTTCACCTGAAAAAAAAAAAATTCCTGCAAAAGCAGTGAGCGAAAAAAAAATTCGCGCAAGCTGAAAATTCCCCACCTCCCCCATCACTTTTCTAATGGTCCGTCCCTTATTTATTTACATTAAAGAAGGAAGAATAAATATAATTTTACGACTTATCATGAAACAGCAAATTACAAAAATAAATAAACTAAAAAATAAGAAAAAGCAAATACTCTGACTGTACTCCCAGAAATGCTCAATGAAGGGACGACGCAATTTACTGAAAAAAAAAATCCAAGTTGACATTGAGACCTCTTTGGTGTCAAAAATGACTGATGTTATGTTATGAACAGTCTTTATGAAGGAAGTGAAGATCAAAAATAGGATTCAAGTTGCAGAGTTCAACGCAGAGTTCAACGCAGAGTTCATTTTGTGTTCAGTCCAGAGTCACATCTGTTATATATACACAACATGAACGCCATGTTGAGTCTCAGACCGCATGGTTTAATGTCAACAATCATAATGGCCAGCGGTATGCCATACATAACATCCCCCCTTTCCAATACAATAACAACAAAATAACAGAAAATCAAAATAAAAGAAATGTCTTAATGTTAAACAAATAGTGTCTATTATTGTTCATTTTGAACAACTGTCCACAGTTCCAAAGCAACTTCGTTACAAGTTTAGTCTACTTGGCTTTTTAACTCGTCTGCCACTTCGAGTTGTGTACGGGGTTGAATCCTTGTTTTCTGCTATGTCGGATGGAGGTGGAAGAGCTATGACAGGCGGAGATGGAGGTGGAGCTGCTGTAGGATCTGGGTGGTGATCTTGTGCTGGGTGCTCCATTTGTGTATCTGCTTGGAATGTAGGTACTGTGCATGGGTTGCCTGAGTGAGGTTCGGGCTGCTGGACAGAGTTTGGATGACACTTCTGATATTCTGCATGAGACTTTGCTGAGTCAATTCTCAGGGCCACTCTATTTCGTCTGATCCTTCTACCACCTACATCCACCACATATGACCTCGGCAAGGCATGTTTCTGCACTACTGTCGCTGCTCTCCATTCCTTTGACCCAGGCTCGGGTTTTATTCTAACAGGATCACCAGGTTTCAGCGGAGGTAGGTCTTTATTGCAACGGCGGTCATAAAAGTACTTTTGCTGTTCCTTGCCATGCTTCATTCTTGCCTTTACCTCTTTGATGTTGTACGTTTCAGGTTCTAGTAGACCACGTGCTATTGGTAGTGTTGTTCTTAGTCGGCGTCCCATGGACAGCTGAGATGGAGACAGGTCAATCCCAGGAATTGGAGTGGCTCTGTATTCCAGGAGTGCTTTATTCTTGTCTCTGTTTTTTCTCCATAGCGACTTGACCGTCTTTACTGCTGCTTCAGCTTCTCCATTTGCACGGGGGTGCTTTGGACTCACTAAGACATGTTCAAAGCTGTAGCTTTGAGCAAAGGTTTCAAATTCTTTGCTTGTGTATTGGACGCCGCAGTCAGTGACTAGCTTAGCTGGAATGCCATGTCGACTGAAATGTTCTTTCAGGGCTTCAATGGTCTCCTGGGATGTGAGGTCTTTTAGCTTGGTCACCTCAATGTATTTGGAGAAGTAATCAACTAGTACCAGGTAATGTCCACCTTCAAAGGCGAATATGTCAGATGCGGCTGTTGCCCAAGGTAGATCTGGGACAGGACTTGGTATCAGTGGTTCCTTTGGCTGCGCAGGGGCATAATTATGGCACAGGCTGCAATCCTTGACTTTCTCTTCGATCTGTGCGCTCATCGCAGGCCAGTAAAGCGCTTCTCTGGCTCTTTGTTTGCACTTTACGATTCCAAGGTGCGTTCCATGTATTAGCTCAAGCATGGCTGGTCTCATAGATGGGGGTACTACAATCCTCATTCCTCGATAGATCACGCCATCAAGTACTGCAAGCTCATCCCGTGTGTCCCAGTACTGTCTGATGCTATGCGGGACTTGCTGCTTTGTTTCTGGCCACCCAGCTTGAATAATAGTATACAGCTCATTGAGCTCATTAGCTGTGTTCTGTTGGAGTTCTGCATACTTTGGTTCTGAGATTGAGATTCTTTCCAACATGTTCACTTGTATCTCCTCTTCTTCCGGTGGCACTTCATTTAGACATGCCCGGCTGAGAGTATCCGCGAGGACTTGCTTCTTGCCTGGGAGATAATCAACTTTAAGGTCGTAGCCACTCACTTTTAGCATCATTGCCTGCAATCTTAATGGCGCTGTTGCCATGGGCTTGCGGAGTATCGTCTCTAGGGGCTTATGGTCGGTCTGGACCAGAGTTGTTTTTCCCAGAATGTACTCTCGGAATTTCTGTGTACTGAACACGATTGCTTGCATTTCCTTCTCTATTGGTGCCCAGGAAAGCTCAGATTTTCGGAGTTTACGGGACGCATAGGCTATCGGCCTTCCCTCTTGCATTAGGAC
Organism: Ricordea florida; assembly: GCA_949710005.1. NCBI lineage: Eukaryota > Metazoa > Cnidaria > Anthozoa > Corallimorpharia > Ricordeidae > Ricordea > Ricordea florida. The sequence goes on from OX453273.1 coordinate 41,303,334, forward strand.
AGCACCCACAGCACTCTTGCTGGCATCACATTGTATTGTCACATCTTTTCTGACATCGTAGTAAGCTAACACTGGAGCTTCACAGCACATATCCTTAAGCTTCTGGAAGGCATCTGCTTGGGGCTTGTCCCAGTGGAAGAGTACATCTTTGCTGGTGAGCTCCCTTAGTGGTGTTTCAACCTCTGCTAACATCGGAAGGAACTTGGCTAGATACTGAATAGATCCCAGGAAACGACGCACATCTTCTTTGGTTTCAGGAGCTGGCATATCCCTCATGGCTCTAACTTTTTCTGGGTCTGGTTTGAGCCCTGCTGCTGAGATGATGTGTCCTACATATTGGACTTGCTGCTTTCGCACTTTGACTTTTTCAAAGTTTAGTTTGAGGTTGTAGCGTTTGGCACGGTGGAGCACTGCCTCTAGGACTGAATCATGGTGGGCGATGTCACGTCCTGCAATCAGTATGTCATCCATAATGGGGTATGCATGGTCAATGCCCTCCAGCATCTCATCCATTGCTCTTTGGTACATTTCTGGAGCCGATTTTATTCCAAAAGGCAGTTTTAACCATCTGTATCTGCCTATTGGAGTGTTCATGGTTGTCAGCAAACTGGACTCATAGTCAAGTTTCATTTGGAGATAGCCACTCTTAGCATCAAGGACTGTAAACACTTTTGCGTCCGGTATCTTGGCTGCAATTTCTTCCACAATGGGGATTGGATAGTGTTCCCGTTTCACTGCTTTGTTGAGGTCACCCGGGTCCAGGCATATCCTGATCTTCTCACCTCGAGTTGAAACTACCATAGAGTTAACCCAGTCAGTGGGCTGTGTAACTTTGGCTAGATGTCCTTCTCGTTCCATTTCCTTGAGCTTGGCTACAATCTTTGGAAGGAGTGCTGCCGGTTGTCTGCGAGGACCATGAACTACAGGTGTTGCTGTGGGGTCAATCTTGATAGAGTAGGTTCCAGGCATAGCTCCAGATGCACTTTGAAGATCCGGATGCTGGTTAAGCAGTTCCTTAAGGTTTGGATCAACATGTACTTTGTGTACTCGATGGACTAAGTTAAGGCCTTGACAAACTTTGCCTGACAATATTGGTTTCTGCTTACTCTCTATGACATAGAAGTTCACATTTAACTCGTTGCCTTTGAATCTTACGGGAAGGGTGACGTAGCCTTTTGGTGTGATTCGGTGTTGGCTGTACGACACTAGGGTCTTCTTTGTTTGCTTGATCTGGGCACCTGGAGCTACTTGCTTGAGCTGAGCTGTGTTAATTACACTCGCATAGGCACCGGTGTCAAGCTGACAGTGTAGGGAACTGTTACCTACTTCTACAACCTCCCACCATTCATCATTTTCACGGGGGCTCTGCTTATCATTGATGCTTTTCATCTCCAGACTTGTTACGTGTAACAACTGCACATCACTGTCAGGGCCTTCTTCATCACTGGAATAATCTTCGCTTGGATAGTGCATTTCATTCAACAGGTTGACATTTCTTGTCTTGCTTCTGCATACTTGGGCAAAATGTCCAATTTTCTTGCACCTCTTGCATGATTCATTTTTAGCTGGACATTTGTCTTGTGGCTTGTGAACATTGTATCCACATCTACCGCACTTTTGAACTTGCTCCTTGTTCTCTTTCGGTGTCTTCTGTTTCCCGCGCGTTTTGAACCTCTTGGTTGAGCTATCCTTCCATGCAAGTTTGTTGACCTCCACTTTTGGGTCTTCGCCAGACATCACTTGCATTCCATCTTTGGTCGCTTCGAACATCCGACCGATGTCAATTGCCATCTCCAAGGTAAGGTTTTTACTTTTCTCCAAGCAGCGTTGCCGTACTCGTTCGTCTAGTGATTTGCACGCAATGGCGTTCCGAATTAATTTATTCGTTTCTGTCATATCCAAGCCTCGGGCCAGCAGTTTCAGATCAGTGACGAAAGAGTCAAATGTTTCTTCTTGTAACTGGCGTCTTCGATCAAATTTAACTGCCGCCATAATAGGGTTCTTCTTGGCTTCGAGGTGAGATTTGAACTTTCCGACGACTCTCGCGAGTATGTCTTTTTCACTTACATTTTGAGCGGATTCTCCGGATCCAATTTGCACAATTTCCCACTGGAAGGTGAGGTAGATTTCCCGGCCTTTATCGCCGACGAAGCTCATCAAGTTGCATACTTTCTCCTTTTCGGTGCATTTGCTGAGCGGTCCTCCGAACGTGAATTCGCAATGTTGATAAAACCTTTCCCACTCTTTACTCAGGTCCGAAGCGTCCCAGTTCATTCTTGGCCAGTTGAACGACGAATTTGTGTAACCTTCTGCCATTTCTTAAGGCTTTCTTCTAGTCGGTGGCGCTCGAAATCCCACTATATTGACACCATGTTATATATACACAACATGAACGCCATGTTGAGTCTCAGACCGCATGGTTTAATGTCAACAATCATAATGGCCAGCGGTATGCTATACATAACACATCTGTCCCGAAAATCCAGTCCAGAGATTCCAGATCCCAATCTTCGTTTTCTAGCTCACTCGTTCCGAGAAAGTTGGGTTTTCCAGAAAGGTCATCCAGTCATATGCGATCTACCTTTTTCCTCTCAAGTTTTCGGTTCAAACTAAGCAATGAACTGCGTTCCTTGAAGGAAGTTGTCTGGTTTTCTGCTGGAGTTGCATTAGATCAGTCACGTTTTCTTCGGGTAAGTTGTATTCGCCTCGACAAGTGGTCACTGCGTTGTCACGAGGTTAGCAAATTCTCGTTACAGTACATGCATGAATTACTAGACCTTAGTCCCGGAATTCAAAGCTCAAAGATGTAAAATGACAGTTTTTTCCTTAGCAGTAGCTTTTAAAATTTGCTGATCTGGCTAACCCAGAGTATATTTGTTCATTCTAAACACAATTTTCAAAATGGCGTCTTAAACACTGCATGCTGAAGTGGTTGCATGACATGGAATTTACAACAGACCAAATTAAAATAAGCTTCGTTTATTTGGCAATGCTACAATTTCAGTATAGTAAGTCAACGTTCTACTTAGAAAATTGCTTCTGTATTTATAACTTAACGCTTTCATAGTTTTATTGTCTGCTCACAAAGCCATTGAGTAGAAGAGTTTGTAGAAACCGAAAAAAGTAATGATAATAATAATAATGATAATAATAATAATAATAATAATGATAATAATAATCGTAGTAATCATAATCATAATAATAATAATAATCATAATACAATAATAATAAATAAAACCAAAACAAAAAGATATTGATTATAACATGGCTGTTGCCAAAATGGAGCCAACTTTTGCTGCTGTGGAGTTCTACTACATTTCCTCACAAAACGCTTTTTCCATCTGAATGCTATATAATACATACATCCTTTTTATTGACCAAACTTGTATGGGGAAATTGTTGGATATAGATTTTCCTTTTTTTTGCATACAATTTATAGACCTCACCTGTGACTCAGTCCATTAAAGGGAACATCAACTACTATCCAGCGATTTTTACATCAATTAATAAATAAAACTAATTATTAGCTTACTGATAAAGAGTCAGGCCAAAATGGCTGTATATTGGTTAAGTTCTCTTCTTTTGTATTTATCATCTGAGACAGCAGCAAGTTCCAGTTATTTCTCAACTGAAGAATGATGTTCCCTTCCAAGAACAGCATTCTTACTTCCAATTTGGATTCATTATTTTTCCAGCCCAGAACATGGCATGGCTTTACATTTCTTTAGAATAGTGGTACATTGACAAGCAGATAATGAGAACATAGAAAATTTTATTTATACTGAATCTGTGGTTATGAAGAATTTATGTAACACCAAATTCTCTAGGATGTGTATACTACTTGAGTAGTTGTAAAAGGCCGGTTCTGGCGCAATGAATTTTTTCTGGGTCTTGTGAAATTTTTTGGGTCAATGATTTTTTTTCTGGGTCTTATGAAGTTTTTTGGGTCGATGATTTTTTCCCGATTTCTGTTTTTTCGTTTGGGTGTGGCCAAAAAATGTTTTATGAATAATTAATTAGGGGAGTGGTCAAAAATGTATCTTTGTGGGGTGAGGAGTGTGAAATATTGAAAAATTATTTTGGGATGGTGTAGCGATTGGTATGTTTTGAAAGAATGGGTGAAATGGATGATGAAATGTATGAGCTTCTAAAATTAAGTTATGTTGATGTGAAATGGATCTGCTAGAAAGTTTTCTCTGAGGGCTTTCCTAGCAACCCACCTAATAAGAGTGGAAGAATAAGTAATGTTTTTCACAGCACGATTATGTGATAGTAAAGTTTATATCTCAGATTTAATGTTGAGATTAGAGCATATTTGTTACTTGAACCGAGTAACAAATACCCAAGACTTAGTATTAATTAAGAGGGACTTAGATGAAACTCTACAATTCTAGATAATATTCTTAGATTCTACAAGTATTCATATAGACTGCATACTAGAAAGTCTCGATTTTTGTTGATATTTCTGTGGACTATTCTAATTTTTTTGTTGAGCATTCTAATAGATGATTTCCTAGAACATCTCTTTAGATTTTCAATAGATGATTTGCTTCAAATTTAAATTCTGAACATCCATAACCGCATCAGAAACCAAAAACATATAACATGTAATAATTCCAGTTCCTACCTTTTGACGATTTATTTCAAGTGTCACACCAGTATAAACATCATCTAGAGAATAACCATTCCCATGAATTTTATTATCGGGATAGGACCTCAAATCGATCCACAAAGCGAATTTGTCCATGTAGAAATCTTCCTCTTTGATAGAATCATTCAATCCAAAGCGTTTAATAGCCGATCTCCATAAATCGGTTGGACTCATCCCCTTGGAATATAGTTGGTTTGGTATCCCATCCAAGCTAATTTTGATGGATGTGATTTCTGGATTCACAAAAGTCTCAGAATCTCTATTTCCTGGTGTATAAGTATTTGTGAATAGGCAAAGTATACCAGTCATGGATCTTCTGGGAATATTCACATGTTTAAAAATTTTATCATCATTAGGTCTTGAAATTTTAAACGTTTTGTGTAAGAGAATGTCTTCGTAAGTGAATCTTTTCCCCACTTTGTAGGAAGCTAGTGCCTGAGTCGTCAAATAATTACTTGAGATGCATGAATACTCCAACTCAATGTTAGTCATTCTATAATTTGGAGGTTCTTCAGCCTTCGAGTAAACGACAATATCATCAACTGATGTTAGTGTAATTTCAAATTCTAGTGAGTCATTAGTAAACGCTCTATTATAAAACACACCATGATCCTTGAGAATGGGATGATCTAGAGGTATTGCATACTTAGTGTTATGAATCGCAGCAAGATTAACCTCCTTTGTATTTGAAGTGTTTTTATCACCCGCATTTGTTCTAAGTTTACGCATATTTTCAGAAGAGATGCCTTGCCTCAACCTATCTCTACGCTCCTTCTTTGGTAAATGCAAATCATGATACGTCTGGAATACATTGAATCTCTCAGTATCTTGTATAATTTCTCCACCGAATTTAACTATAAGTTTGGAGATGAGATTTCTCCCCACATTATTGACTATAGTATTGTCTTTATGTCCTGAGACATTCAGATTGAAGGTGAGATATACACTGCCTGGAACAAACACAAGATTCTCTGATAATTTCGGAATTTCAATGTATAGTGTTTCACCAGGATTAGCAGATGAAGGATTGAATGTGATTCGATTCAATGATGTTTGCGCTTTCAAACCCCCCAATTCTCTAGGAAAACGATTTGGTTCGAGAATTTCTGATATAGTAGTCATTTTAAATATAATCAGAATAATCTTTAAAATGTTTAAAAAACATTACTTATTCTTCCACTCTTATTAGGTGGGTTGCTAGGAAAGCCCTCAGAGAAAACTTTCTAGCAGATCCATTCCACATCAACATAACTTAATTTTAGAAGCTCATACATTTCATCATCCATTTCACCCATTCTTCCAAAACATACCAATCGCTACACCATCCCAAAATAATTTTTCAATATTTCACACTCCTCACCCCACAAAGATACATTTTTGACCACTCCCCTAATTAATTATTCATAAAACATTTTTTGGCCACACCCAAACGAAAAAACAGAAATCGGGAAAAAATCATCGACCCAAAAAATTTCATAAGACCCAGAAAAAAAAATCATTGACCCAAAAAATTTCACAAGACCCAGAAAAAATTCATTGCGCCAGAACCGGCCTTTTACAACTACTACTTGCTATTGAGAGTAACTATTTTAGTCTCTGGAGGGAAAGGGTGTGCTCTATGACCACATACACGTGCTACATTATTCTGTGATGGAATAATTCAAATTAATAGTTGTTACCTAGCTGCAGTGTATCTCTGTAATAGGGACATGTTTGCTATTATGAGTGGTTTGAACCAGGAGTCTCAGTAGTTGTTTGCGGAGGTCAATCGACTGTGATGATGACGACTTAGACTTGAGTTGTTGAGACGTCAGTCAACACTTCTTTTCTGAACTACCTTTCACATGGACTATGGGACTCCACAAACAACTAATGTTTGTTATTATTATATTTACAGCACCAAACCTGATGGATGCATCTTATAATAAGTTATTGAACAGTCTGATTGAGATTTGTGTTGTGGTGGGCATTGATCAGGACACTGGGCTTGTGCCAACATCAACAACACCAGTTGAGGTAGGATTGCAGTATGACAGTGCCTAATGTTCCCAGCAGGGACAATTTACTGAAAAACAGGCCTAAAACCTCTCTTTAACAGGATTTTGACACACTTGCTAACTACGATTCCTAGGGCACTCATTGTGGAGAACTATAGAACTTGTATTCCAGTCATTAGAAAGGTGTTTTAAGTTATCATTTTCTTGGGCTTGAGCTTGTTGTTGCATTTATTACCTGTTTAAAGCTATAATTTTATTGCATGCCTTTTGTATAAACAGTGTTTAAGAACAATATTTTATTAGCTTTCTGTTGTGCTTATTAGATATTTATAACTATACTATGCTGGTAATATCACCACATTATTCTTTATAGCCAACATTTGGTGGGTATCAATAATTTTTTGGTTGTTGAGTGAGTATCATGTTGATCATTAAAGGATATAAAAGTTATTGGACAATATTTATGTCACACACTTGTCCTTTGAGCAAGCAAAATATGGCTGATGGAACATTTGAAACATTAAATGACCTAAAGAAAATTATTAGAATTGAATAATAAGGGAATTAAGAATGTACAGAAAGAAAGGAAAGAGCTTGAGTCTTAAATTATATAAATTCTTTGGAAAGACATTTTAAAATCCTACTAGCCAATAACTAATACATAATTAAAAGTAATTATTATATAGGTATTGGTATCTTAATTATTATGTAGTTATATATTTAAAATTACCTTTATCATAATTATATTATAGCATGATATTGTATATTCCATTATTAGACCAGCACACCTTCACTTGGCAGAAAAGATGCTCCCATTCTGTTTACTAGCATGTTTGAGACAAGTGTATTGGCAGCGCTGTCAGGACAAACAGCATCTTTTCCGTATGCACCTCCTGGTGTTGATGGTAATCAGAATGCTTGTGTTTTAAATTTAAATATATATGTTGTGGTTCAATTTTATTCTTCGTTTAAATTTTATTTCCCTTTTTTTAAAATTCATCATAAATTACCATACTAAAAAACAAAGGAAAATAAGATTTAAATAAAGTTGAGCCTCAAGATATATATCTATAGCATTTGCATAACTTTAAACTGATAAATCATATAAACACAGAGCCTTTCCTGTATGTTGCACCGTTTGTAACAAATTAGGGAACTATTTTATTTGCCATGGTTGCTTTGTTTGCATTACATGTATGTTTTCACTGTACTCAGTAAACTTGTGATTGATACCTAATATACATAACAACAGGGCTTGCAATGCATCATAGGGTAGCTTACAGTCCTTCCTACTGGTTGACTAAGATGAATTCCAGCTCCAAGACGCAAAATGCTTTGCACTGAGAGAAGTTTACAATGATCTATCAACAAAGTTGCATGAAGCATTTAAGGGTAGGGAAGAAGGTGTAGCAAATCCCAGGGCTAACAACTGGTGATATTGCTGGCTTCGTTCATGTTTGCAGTGGCCACAGTTGTCTTGTTTGCCATTTTTGTTTGAGACATTAAGAAACAAAGTACTAACAAGGCCTCCTCTACCATCTACTCTTTTGTATTCTCCTTTTATGGAAAATCTTTATGACAACCCTGAATTCCATTCTATACGGAACACTGCATGTCACTACAGTGTTTCTCATCTATGAAGTCAGTGCTTTCAATAAGATTTGAAGCTGGTGGCTACTTGATGTTAACACCCAGCGGAGTTGACTAAAGTTCCTTTAAATTATTTGTTCTTAAGCACATTAACTCAAGAAATATAGCCAGCGATTTGGAAGAGAACACCCATCGGAGCTCCGGTGAGAGTCAGGTCTTATTGACAGCACTGTGAAGTTGTAATAAATTGATTTTTTTTTTCACAGGGCATCCCTCTTATCCAACTTCTGCTGTGTTTGGGAGCCCATCTAAGAGCGCAACCATGAGGCGACGCCGAGGATCCATTAAAGTTAAAGATGCTGAGCTTCCTCTGGCACAGGACGTTATTTCCAGTCTGCCTCCATTGTGTTTCCCTGGTAAGAGGCTGAAAAAAAGTTTTAGTAATGTGCTTGCAAGTGCTCATAGTAATGATAATAATAGTAATAGTATTAATAATAGTAATAATAATAATAATAATAATAATAATAATAATAATAATAATAATAATAATAATAATAATAATAATATAGGCACTGGGGTAGGACAGGGTGGTACCTCAGCCTACCACGGGAAAGTGGACGCTCCCGCCTACCAGAGTCTGGGGTGGCACCTTTGGCAAGTGCCCACAGCCCCTTGCCACCCTCGTTGGGGTAACAACACAGGGTAGAGGGGACCCTTCAGTCTTGGTCGACAGCCCTTCTAGAGAAAGTGTCTCGATAAAAACACTGGTGCTGGTTGCACCTTAAAAGTACCACCCTCATAATGAGTGAAGATGACAGATTATGATTCATCCACGAACGGCGTGAATGGGAGTGGAACCGGGGAAACTGGTGAAGCTTCCTCGCCCGGCAGGTGTCCCACTGTAGGGCAGGGTGGGCCCGGTCGTCATCCAGCTACTGCCAGAATGAAATGGAGCAGAGATATGAACATTGCTGTAATGGAGTGCTACTATCTGGGTAAACCAGTGGATGAAAATGGCAGACCAGTCAGAGGATATAGACAGAGAATGCATGCTGTCTGGAAGGAAAGAGGTTTACCAAAGATAACAGAGCAGAGACTATGTGATCAGGCTAGGGCGATCAGAAAGAATGAGTGGTTTACTTTGGTCGAGTTGGATGAAATCAGGAGAAGAATGACTACAGTAGATGAAGAATTAGAGGAACAGGATGTCGGGTGTATAGACACAGAACCCGAACAGGTCGATGAACTAAATGGAGATGTCAATGTGCAGATTGTAGACAATGACACGAGGAATGACGAGGAGATTCAAATGTTCCAGGATATATTGGAAATTATGAGAAGCGGTCAGGTGTGTAATGGTGCTGGGTTTAAGAGAGTTGACAGAAAAGTACTGGCAGAATGGACGAAGAAGGTGAATAGAGTAGTGTCAGATATACAATCTAACAATATCACTGACACCAATAAATTGATTAATGCTACTGCGATTTACGTAGGAAGACAAATTGGACTCAAAGTGGGTGGTTATGAGGGAAAAGGAGGCAAAGAACCGCGGTGGAAAAGGAGAATCAAAGACTCTATTGCAGAGTTACGGAGGCACATCAACATCCTGGAAAGATCTAAACAAGGGAAACTTAAAAGGAAGGAAAAATACTCCAAGTTGGAGAGGAAGTACAACATCAAACAGAAAGGAGAAAAGCTTGTAATTGAAGAACTTAAGCAAAGACTGCTAGCTAAATCTGCAAAGTTGAAAAGGTATGAGCAAAGGATTCATCGCTATCAAGTCAACAGATTGTTCCAGCAAGACCAAAAGAGGGTGTACCAACAAATGAATGGAACATCTAGTAGCTTCAATGAAGTTAGACCTGATGCTGACGAAAGCCAACAGTTTTGGAGAGATATATGGGGCAAGGAGGTTTTACACAATGAAAATGCAGAATGGTTAAAAGAACTGAAAAAGGAAAGAGTAGAAGGTATACAGGAGGACATTGTAATAACAGCTGAAATGGTGACAGCAAGGTCAAAGAAGATCCCTAATTGGAAGGCACCTGGCCCTGATGGCGTCCAAGGCTACTGGATCAAGAAATTGACAGCATTACATGAACGAATGGCGGACCACATGAATGATTTGATCAACAACAGGGTCACCATACCTGTATGGATGACAACTGGAAGGACTGTGCTGTGTCAGAAAGACCAAGAAAGAGGTAGTGCTGTTGATAACTATCGACCCATATCCTGTCTACCACTTGCTTGGAAATTGATGACAGGGATCATAGCTGATAGTATGTATGAGTTCTTTGTAGAAAACGATGCTTTGCCTGTAGAACAGAAGGGGTGTAGGAGAAAGAGTAGAGGCACAAAAGATCAGTTGTTGATTGATAAGATGGTCCTTGCTGATTGCAAAAGAAAGCATAAGAACTTGGCTATGGCGTGGGTGGACTATAAGAAAGCATATGATATGGTGCCTCACTCTTGGATTATTGAAAGCCTAAAAATGGCACAAGTGGCGGAAAATATAATAACTTTTCTGCAGAAATCTATGGTAAATTGGAAGACAGAGCTGACTTCTTGTGGAGAGACACTTGGTGTAGTTGATATTAAGCGGGGTATCTTTCAAGGAGACAGTCTGTCCCCCCTTATCTTCACTGTTTGCATGGTACCCTTGACCAAGATCTTGCAAGATGCGAAAGCTGGATATACATTAGGAGATGTCAAAATAAATCATTTGTTCTTTATGGATGACTTGAAGGTTTATGGCAAGGATAAAGCAGAGATTGAAAGCCTTGTTTCGACGGTACAGTTGATTAGCCAAGATATAGGAATGGAATTTGGGGTAAAGAAATGTGGTGTTGTGGTACTGAAGCGGGGGAAGTTGTGCAAAAGTGAGGGTATTAACTTGTTAAATGGACAGACGATAAAGGAAGTTGATGAAGAAGGTTACAAGTATCTGGGCATTCTAGAGCTGGACAAGTTTAAGGAAAAGGAAATGAAAGAAATATTTCGAACAGAGTACTTAAGGCGGTTTAAACTTGTCATGAAATCTCAGCTCAATGGTAAGAACAAAATCAAAGCAGTAAATACTTGGGCTGTGTCGCTCATGAGGTATGGAGCAGGAACAATTAATTGGAATAAGGAGGAACTTCAGGAAATAGATAGGAAGTCTAGAAAAATCATGACAATGAATAAGGAACTACACCCTAGAAGTGATGTTGCCAGAATATACGTACCCAGAAAGAAGGGAGGAAGAGGCTTGATCAGTTGCGAGTGTTGCGTTAGGAGGGAAGAGAACAACTTGAGTTGGTATGTAAGGAATAGTGAAGAGGTATTACTCAGGAAAGTTGGAGATAGTAATGTAGTCAACATCTCAGACGCTGTGGACCCAAAGAAGTTCAAAGTGAATGAAGTAAAGGAGATGGAGAATGAATGGAAGCGGAAAAGAATGCATGGGCAGTATGTGAGAGAAAAGGAAGGTATTGATTGGGATAGAACTTGGCAGTGGATTGCTAAAGGAGATTTGAAAGGATGTACTGAGGCCCTGATATGCAGCGCTCAGGAACAATCTTTGAGAACAAATTATACGAGATTTCATATTGATCACACAGCAGAATCCCCTTTGTGTAGAATGTGCGGTAGTAAGGGAGAAACGGTGGCCCATGTGGTGAGTGAATGCAGTAAGTTGGCGCAGACAGAATATAAAGGCAGGCATGATAACGTGGCACGGTATATTCACTGGCAACTTTGTGGTAAATGTGGATTGGAAAGAGCTAATTGCTGGTATGAACAGAAACCGGAGGGAGTGGTAGAGAGTGAAAATTTCAAAATACTGTGGGACTTCACAATCCAGTGTGATCGGAAAATCGAGGCTAGAAGACCAGACATTGTCTTTATTGATAAGAAGGAGAGAGAGGTTGTTGTGATTAATGTTGCCATCCCAGGTGATGACAGGGTGAAAGAGAAGGAACTAGAGAAGGTAGAGAAATACCAACTATTGAAAAATGAAATTGCAAAAGTCTGGTGCATGCGAAAAGTCATCGTAGTGCCGGTTGTCATTGGGGCTCTTGGAGCCGTATCAGTCAACTTTAAGGAGCACATGAAGCGAATCGGCGTGAACGTGAAGCTGGAAGTTATCCAGAAAACAGCACTGTTGGGGACAGCAAAGATACTAGGGAAAGTACTGACTCTGTAAAAAAAGAAGGAAAAGAGAGTCCTGGGACCTGTGGTGACTTGTTGTAACCCGCTCCAAAGGACTATATACCCGGCCGAACATCCTAGTTTAGCCTGAGTCTACAAGGAATGGACATAATAATAATAATAATAATAATAATAATAAAATGATTATGTGCAATACTCGAGCAGGAAATAAAAACCTGTATATGGCATGGATAGATTACTGAAAAACATATGAAATGCTACCACACTCATGGATAAAGGAATGCCTGGATCTGTTTGGCATTGCACCAAGTATAAAGAGACTGTTCTCTGATAGTATGGAAGCTTGGAAGACAGATCTATACTTTGGGTCAATTCAAATAGGGGAAGTAGACATCAACAGGGAAATGTTTCAAGGAGAAGTATCTAACCATGTATGGTGCCCTTCAGTCCCGAGATAGTGTGGCAAGATTTTATATACTTAGAAAGAACGATGGACGAGGGCTTATCTCGGTGGAGGACTGTGTACATAAAGCTGTAATTGAGCTCTCCAGTTACATTGCTCTAAGCAATGAGGTGCTGTTCACAGCAGCCCGGCGAGATTCCAAGAGCCCACAGGAAACTAGCAAAGATTTTGGGAAGAGAAGACACGTGGAATGGATGAATGAGGTAAAAGAGAAACAGTTACATGGATACTTATGGCTGTACAGAGCCAGTCACTCCGAACAAATTCTATTTAATAGACAAGACCCAGAAGGAGCCTTTGTGCAGATTGTAATGAGACTGTAAATCACATACTAAGGGAATGTCCAAAGCTAGCCCAGAGGGAATACAAGCGCCGTCACGACAACCTGGCCAAAGGTATCCACTGGGACCTTTACAAGCACTATAGAGTTGAATGTGGACATAATCCAGACTGACAAGACGATGCCACACAACAGACCCGACATTATAGTTGTTGTGAAGACCAACAAGATATGCCGTATTATTGACCTAGCATGCCCCGGGGGATTGCAGAATCGCTGTGAAGGAGGAAGAAAAGTCAGCAAATACCGGGACTTAGCAATTGAGATCAAAACCCTCTGGCACTTGAGGAAGGTTGAAATCACCCTGATTGTCATAGGGGCATTGAGGAGCTTGACAGCCAAGTAGGAAAAGTATTTGGCAGATATCCACCTTGGGCTTAAGGCTCATACGATGCAGAAGACCATTCTATTGGGATCTGCAAGGATCCTATGAAGAGTTCTGGAATACTGAGGCAGCTTGTTGCTGCTTGTACCAGAACCTCCACAACTTGCTGTGATAGTTGTAAATAATAATAACAATAATTATAATAACATTACTTAAACTGTGTAATTGTATAGCACACGAGGTGCTAGTTTGACCGAGCATTAATTAATTAATTACAATGAAACTTTGCAAAGGTCAACCACACCACCAGGGTTTATGTCCCCTACTCTTTTGGAACAGTGTTGTGGGATCTTTTAACGCCCCACAAGAACAGTGCTGTGAGAAGACTAGAATGTCTTACCATTTGCAGATGTCATAACAAAGGCAGCACGTTCTCCTCCGTTATTTTAAGACCTTGAGTGTTGTTCCGGCTGACGTGTAAACTCACCACCTCCCGCTTGACAGGTCGGTGCCCTACCAACTGAGCTAGCCTTATATGACAGTATTAAATAGATTTAGGCAAGCCTAAAAGCGGAGCTCCTCACACAGACCCTCACACATTGAAAATGCTGTCACTAAAGTTATTAAATACGCCTGGTGTACGCAACTACTTAAAGAAGATTCGATAGCTGAAGTAAATCGTCAAAAAAAAAACATCTAGCTCGCGACTCAACGGAAGAACCATTACCTGGTCAGCAAAATTATAATAGTTTTAAAGCAACACCAAAAGTAGCTAGGCAGCTCTTTAACAAATGAAAAATAGACACTCAGCTTTATGCTTATGTCCCTCCAAAAATGCTTGAAAACTTGTAGGAAGAACTCAGCTTTATGCTTATGTCCCTTCAAAAACGCTTGAAAACTTGTAGGAAGAAATTTTTTCCTCCAAAACCGCTATGAATAATCCGTTTCTTCAGCAAAACATTGTAGACTGCTGTAGACTGCTGGCTGTAGGTTGTGTAGCCGCGGCAAGCCGCGAAAAGCGCGCGAAAAACAAAGCCTCGTTTCGGTTTAAGACCTTCTAAATATCCCGGATGACTATGGCCGCTATGTTGGGGCAACGTCGTCGTCGTCGTCGTCGTCGTCGTCGTCGCTAGGCGCACGCGCCCGCGAGCCAAGCCGCTAGCCACGATGACCATGAAAACTCAAACGCATGGTTTTCTCAATTTCTATCCTCGCACGGTAGTTATGGGGCTCCGCTCTGCGGCTCTTCGAGCCGCTGTGGAGCTCCGCTATAATATGCCCTTTGGTGGAAGCTGAAGGCTTTACTTGTACATGTACATATAGCTGCTGATAATAAATGCTATCCATGGGCTAAGAGCTACACTTCAGTCTCTCAGTCAGTCAGAGACAGCACTAGCATGGAAGACATTGGGAGCTAAAAAAGGGAATGGCTGTGGTTTTAGCAAAAAGATTTGATAATCTTAATGATAATAATATTCATTTTGTAAAAAGGACATTTGTACTGATCGTATCCATTCGGAGTCAATACACTGCACTTCTCTTCTTTTTTTTCTTACTAGATGGCAGTTTTGTTTCTAAGACGAAGAAACCAGCCATATGCCATTCACTTGTTCTCACTGATATTGAAGGTACGTTTTTTTTCACGTAGGCATATGTTTCTTATAATTTAACGCCACACGCAAACGTCAGGTTCCTGTTAATGAGGGTCTCCCAGGAAGGGGGGGGGGGGGGGGGGGTCCTTGTTCCCTTGTTCCCTTCCAAAATTGCCCTATGTCCCCATGTTCCCGCACATTTTCGTAAATTGTTCCCCTTTGTAATTTTTCGAATTTTGTTCCCCTGTTCCCAAAAATTGGCTGATGTTCCCTTGTTCCCTTCGATATTTTGCCAATGTTCCCTTGTTCCCCAAAACCCCTGGGAGACCCTCGTTAATTTGGGGTCGACTGATTCCAGCTCACTTGTGTTTTCCTCTGGGGTCCGCTGTCTCGCCGCGTGTTTGTTTTTGCGTAATTCCAGAAGCGTGGATGCCGACTATCAAGAAACACAACAACAAACTCGCAGCAAGCCTGCGGAAAAGTATCCCCCAACATCCCGTCAATCAAGTAGTCAAGAGTAGGGTGGGTGTGTTAGGAAAAGGTGTTTCATGCTGCAGAACCAGTGGATAAATATAGATTTAGTAGGTTTCCTGTGGCTTATGCTTGTCTTCTTTGTTCCTTAACATGTACTTATCCGTAATGATGGCTCCTGGCAGTAACTTGGACGACCTAAAACACGGGCCTCCAACGAAATAAATAAGGAGTAGTCGTAGATTAGGGAATGATTTATATATAGTCAAAAGGGGCTGGCGAGCGTTTAGAAACCGCTAGCCTAGGTTAGAATGGATTAGACAGACGGTTGGGTACTGGATACCGATGAGGGTCCTGAAGGGGTGGGGGGTGGGGGGTACCAATGCCATTTTCCAGCACAAATGTTTTTTTTTTTCGAAATCCGACTTCCCAGTGCTTAAATCCCGGTAATAAATTCATGTCCTATATACGCCAAACATTTAAAGCATTGTAACTCTTCCGCTTTTCAAGATATCGTGCTGAAAAAATTCATGTATTAACAAAGCATCAAGTAAGAAACAACGCGTAGAAGTATAAGATTTTTTGCTGCAAACGTTTTCGTGTAATTATCAATTGAAAACTCGAACAGGTCTGGAAAAACGGGTCCAAAATATGGGACGTGAATGTATTACCTAAATCCCATTCCCAGTAAAATTCCATTCTCGGTGGCCGAACCCCAGTCCCAGTGACTTCCCATTTTCCTAGGGCAAAACCCTGTCAATCCCAATTCTCATTTTACCGCTTCAGGACCCTGCCCGATCGACACGATAGACGAGTTTTTCCATGTGACTACATGCGTTGAAGCGAGGTCGATATAACGAAAGCGAAGACGCTGTCCCTGAAAAGATATGATAATGATGATGATTATAACTTTATTTTAAGTGTCAAATTAAGAGAGCAGCATAACCACAAGTATGGACACTATGAAAGAAAAAGAAAACTAATGTAGATCTTTGTGGGACTAAACTTATGGCGAACACAGAGTAAAAGCGACCAGAAATTATTTCGCCATTGTTACACTGGAAACCCAACACGTGTACAGGATAGCAACGTAAGATTAGGTTTGCGTTCTCCTAGAACGCAATTAAAACTACCCTTAACTTCCTTGCCTTATTTACTTTCTAGTTATTTCAGGAAGCCAACACCCCTTTTAGCTTTAATTTTTACTTCATGTAAATTGAATTTTTTTTCAAGCATAAGGGGTCAATCAAATTTTTTTTGTTATTATTGTTGTCGTGGTTGTATCATCATCATCATCATCATCATCCTTCGGCAACCGAGGCCGGGATGTCAGCAACAATAGCATGCCACACAGCGCGTTCTCATGGCCTGACTAAGTTCTCCGACTTCGATACCCGAGTCTCTTGATAGCATTTGCGGATATGTCCTTTTACGGTTACGGATCGGGAGTCTTTGGTCTCATAGCAGTGGTTGTATAGTTGTTTTGTTGTCATGACAGCATGTCTGTGTTTTTCCCGTTAGGTAATCGGACGTACTGTTTATGTATGACTTTCTATAGAGGGTTTATTGCGAAAACTAAGGAGGTAAGCCGTGCTCTCCTAGCAATAGCCTTGTACTCTTAAAACCCTCTTCTCCTCTACTTTGAAAGGCGGCCTCGCAGGCCGCCATAGAGAAGCGATATGATTGGCCAATTTGTTCGTTCCATATTGTCGTTTACTGAGCGGGTGTGGGTGTGGTTGTGGTTGTGCTTCTGGGTGTGATTGTGGTTGTGCTTCTGGGTGTGATTGTGGTTGTGGGTGTAAGTGTGGTTGTGACTGTGGTTGTGGGTGTGGTTGTGGGTGTGGGTGTGGTTGTGGTTGTGAATGTGGGTGGGGTTGTGGTTGTCATTGTGATATGGGTGTGATTGTTGTGGTTGTGGGTGTGGTTGTGGTTGTAGATGTGGTTGTGGGTGTGGTTGTGGCTGTGATTGTTGTTGTGGGTGTAAGTGGGGTTGTGGGTGTGGTCGTGGTTGTCATTGGTTGTGAATGTAGGTGTGGGTGTAAGTGTGGTTGTGGGTGTTGTGGTTGTAATTGTGGTTTTGGTTGTTGTGGTTATGGTTGTGGTTGTAGTTGCCATTGTGGTTGTGCATGTTGGTGTGGTTTTGGGTGTGGTTTTGGGTGTTGTGGTTGTAATTGTGGTTTTGGGTGTTGTGGTTCTGGGTGTGGGTGTGGTTGTGGTTGTGAGTGTTGTTGCAGTTGTGGTTGGGGTTGTGGGTGTGTTTATGGTTGTGGGTGTTGTTCTGGGTGTGGTTGTGGGTGTGTGTGTAGTTGTGGTTGTGGTTGGGGGTGTGGGTGTAGGTGTGAGTGTTGTGGTTGTGGGTGTAGGTGTTGGATGTGGTTATGGTTGTGGGTGTTGTGAGTGGGGTTATGGTTATGAGTGTGGTTGTGGTTGTGGTGGTGGGTGTGGTTGTGGTTGTGGGTGTGGTTGTGGTTGTGGGTGAGGTTGTGCGTGTGGTTGTGGGTCTGGGTCTGGGTGTTGTTGTGGCCGTGGTTGTGGGTGTGGTTGTGAAGACACGGTAGTAAAGTAGCTAGCGTGTCGGACTTCCGAGAAGGTGATCAGGAGGTCGAGCCATGGTGATGGATGGCACCGTGTTGTGTCCATCCAGGTGTATAAATGGGTACCGGCGATATAATGATGGGGATAACCCTGCGTTGGACTAGCATTCCATTAAGGTGGGAGCAAGAATACTCCCAGGTGCTTCATGCTACTGAAACTGGGATAAGCTCCGGCCGTGTGGGTTTAAGGCTCGTGTGCTTCTTTTCTTATTACTGAGCTGTTAATCCATATAGCTGATATAACTTATAAATCAGCATTAGCCCTTCGTCATTAGGAAGCAACCTCTGTGATGTTAACCAGTGTGTATATTTATTTGTAGGATGACGAGGTTCCTGGCAGCTATCAGTTAATTTACTTGGATGAGAAAAGTGATGATGTCGGTAAGATTAGTAGTTTGGGGGACAACGAAGTTTAGTGAAGACAATTAGCAACTGCGACTGTGGTGTAACAGAAAAAGAGTACTTTGTCGATGGACTTTTTATGAATACACGTTGATCTATTGTAGAGCGTTCGAACGGCTCATCTCCGGTGTAATATAATTTATTCACATTCAACTGACTTAAAACAAAGGACACAAAGCATTCTTAGCAATATACCTAGCCCTAGCTACCAAAGAAAGTGAATAAATTATATTACACCGGAGATGAGCCGTTCGAACCAGTAAACGGCAGGTCGTAGGTTCAGCTCCTACTGGGAGAACCGATATTTCCTTTTTCGAGATTGCCTGTGATAATGGTGCAAAATACATTTCTTAAAAATTCACCAGACTTTGTCCCATGAACCTAGTTTAATGGCTTTACTCCCATGAGTCTCCTAACCTACAACCACACCCATATCAACAACCACAAACACACCCACAACCACAACCCACAACCACAACCACACCCACAATATTTCACGACACATTCACTTTGACATTCAAGTAATAGCAGTTTGTGGGATGTTTGTCCCATGAACTTAGTGTAATGGCTTTGCTCCCATGAGTCTCCTAATCGGAAGGTCATAGGTTCTACTCGTATTGGAAGAACTCGGCATTTTTTTGACTTTGCCTCTGACGTGATGAAAAATGCATCTTTCACATGTTTGTGTATTCCGACAGCATTACTTGACCATCGGCCATACATCTAGAAAGGGTGGGTGGGTCGGTGATTACAGCGATATAGGATAAGATGGCTCTAAGAAAAGAACTTGACGTTTAACCATCTTGAAAGAGTACGTACAAACCCTGTGTACCTTATCTTAGGCGGGGCCTGCCAAAAGGCAGTAGATGGCATTTTCATCGCGAGAAGGCCCTGGGTTCGCCACTTTGGAAGCCAGCGATATCGGACGCACGCAGGTTAATCCTCGGACGGGTAACAAATCGGGGGGATGGGCACGGGAAGGGTGCGTCCAAAATGGCGTTCAAAATGACAAACCCTGGAATTTTCGGGATAAGCACACCATCTGATGTCTTCTAGCCGGATAGTTCTATGATAAAGTAAGATCAATCGAAACTGTCCTCTTTAAGACAAAGACGGTTCGAATGACGGGAGCCTTAATGTGGCGCTCATGAATTAATGGAAATAAATATTGAACGAATTTTTTTTCGCAAAAACGATCGATGTCGATCGAGTGGTGGAAAACGATTAACTTTTTTTGCGAGTGTAGGAATTGTGGTTCTTTGTATCTTTTTAGATGAGTAATATGAATGCTTAATTAGGATAGTTCGTGTGCTGCTTTGATTTGATCACAGCATTGAAAGACTCGAGTCATGTGACATGTTATGTGCCAACCTGTTGCTGTTTGGTTTCCAAGTGGCCATATTTTAACCTTCTGAAGGACTGCCTGTCAAGGTACGGTAACATGAAAATGGTACAAAAACCGTCTCGCAGTGAATTCTAGATATCGAGTCACAGTGTTCCTGTGATCTCATTAACGCTGCTGTCTGATGCCGTCCCAGTCAACGTTGTCGTTGTGTGTTATTTGAGCTCTCTAATTATGAGCGCCTAAAACACCCTCCCTAAACGCGCGCGTGCGCGCGCCTTGCGGTTTCGCTGCATGCTGCTCGAATCGTGATTCCGCACATCGTGTTCCACGCTCAAACAAGAGTAAAACATAACATTGCTCGCAGTCATTTTCACCTCCAGAAGTGTTCAATATGCAAGTCCTCTTTACATTATCAATCGTTTCTTTGTCTTTCACGTATCATATATGGATGGAACTGGTCATCTGTTGCGGAGTGTTATTTAACGCTCATAACATTGTATGTTATATGGTGTATTCGGCGATCGCGCAAGATGAGGCGAATCCCGATTTTTGATTGGCTACCCGAGCGGGAAAGATGGGCCTATCTTGCCCGCTCGGGATTTCCCGCATTTTCCCGCAAAGCAAAACAAAACAAAAAGTCCGTATAATAAATCCTTTATTGATCAAGCATGTTCGGTCAAGATGGCTGGATATTGGCCTCGTTTGTTTATGCATCCATCTTCACCTCAAGCTTGGTCAATAACGCATATATATATATATATATATATTTTTTTTTTTTGCAGTCTACTGCCACAGTTAACAGAGAGTGATTCGCACCAATTTAGAGTAGCGCTGATGGAGTTTGTATCTCGGTTAGCTATGGTTCCTGTTCCCCCGCCTGGGGACCTTGCGATAGTAAGTAGATTATTATAATATATAGATTTAGCCAAGCCTAAAAGCGGGGCTCCCGTTTAGTACTTCCATTTCAGTCACTTTAAACTGTAAAAGCGTTCTAAAATATTGCGAAGGAATTCACAAACGTTTTTAACTATAGTTAAGTGTCGAGGTCGGCTAACTTGCTATGATTTTTGTCTAAACTTTCGTCTGCCATTAGTACGGTCTTTCCATCTACAAAGTCATGGAGTATATTCTACAAAAAACACAAATTATCAATGTACTGTATTCTATTCCTGATGAAATTAACCATTCTATTTGCGTAAATGTATTTAAAAGATTTGTATACGCTACTGGGAAATGCAGGACACAACTCTTGTCATTTTCGTGTTAAAACGAACACCTCGGTAAAATAAATGTTTACTCCAAGCAGGGTGCAAAGAAAATTAATTTTACACATTGCCCTTCGGGCAAGCTGTAACCAACATCTACTAGCCCGAAAAACATTTTTCACGAGAGTGAAAAAATAATTATTAATTATTCTTTTCTTAATTACATTGTAAGTTTAAAAAATTACTGCCTTCATTTATTCACTACAATCAGCTGTAGTTACATAACAAAAGAAATAAATAACCGTAAAAGTGTGAACTATAAGTAGACCTGGTCCAACGCAACACGTGAATGACTAACATACATTTGAGACATTTTACAATTTAGAAGAACATTTTTTACGAAAACAACGGCGTTGAAACCAAAGTTCTCAATCGACACACTAAATGACAACGTCGACAACGCGAAAAGCTGCCAGTGAAAGCGCTACATTCTGCAATTTGCCGCCAACAGAAAATTCCCGCGGGAGTATTTCTTAGCTGTGGATGTGGATGTGGATGTGGAAGATGTGGATTTGCCAAGACAAGCCTGAGATACCCCTCCCTTCCTTTTGATAGTCTCCCCTACCCTACCCGTACAATCTGTAGACACGTACGTACGTATGTACGGACGTACGGACGTACGCTCGCTCAGTCACGTGACAACCAAACGAAAAGAGGTTGACCATATTCCATGAGTATGGGGGTCTGCTCCGCGCGCGCTTCGCGCGCGGGAGCCCCGCTATTATTAACTTTTAGGCCTCGTATATATTATAACAGATTGATCTGGTAAAAAAACGGTTTAGATAGGCCTTGCGTTCACACTTTAGGTACTATCTGGATAGCAATTGCATCTTCCATGCAAGTTTTGTATGTATTTTAGGAGAGGGATACGGTTTTGGGATCCATTGCATGTGATGTAACCGCCTGCGAGTGCAGACGCTTTTTCTGGGTTTCGATCTCGGGTCTTGATTCCATTTTCGCACTGGGAAGGCTGAAAAAGGAGCCAAAATTTTCATCAATTTGACATATGAAACCAGAATACTAGGTGGAGCTGGAAAGTCACAATACAAGATTTTATATCCACAACTTAAGATGAAACAGAACAAGATCAGCGAGTTTTGACCCTTTGTCAGCCTTTGCCTCTTTGTTGTGTTTGACAGGAGTTTGAATTATGTGGAGTGAAGCATATCGTTCGCCCTGCAGAAGACCCAGGTATTAAGCCAAGACTTCTTTCCACTTCACCCAATTCCCAGAACAATGTACAGTAGACGAGATGTTGAGATTAATATGTGTGGGACCGTTTCTCGAAATTATTGATGATCTAACGGGCTCGGAACCCCATTTTTAGGTCGGAATCTACCAAGTGTTGCGTGCAAGCCATCCTAACAGTATCTGGACAACTGTGCACCTACCCCTCCCCCAATACAACATTAACGCTAACTTTTTAACTTATTATGACTTGTTGAACTTGGGGAGGGGTAGGTGCACAGTTGCTTAGATACTAGCATTGATCCCAAGTTAGCATCCAATTGTTATGCTTAACCGTCCTTAAAAAAAAAGAAAAAAAAAGAAAAACGAAAGAAACCAAAAAATAAAAAGGTGAAACCAACTGTCGCAAATTCTGGGGATAGTTTCTAAAGAAACTGGTGCTCTGTCGGTGGGAAATTGAAATACAAGAAATTGGGATAATTAAACAAATTGATAAAGTAAGTTATACCACCGTCAGGTAAAAGGGAGTTGCTGACGTTTCGAGCGTTTGCCCTTGGTCGGAGCGAATGTCGAAAATTGTAATTTTGACTATCGAAAATTGTAAATTTCTTTGCAAACAATGTGATGATAAAATAGCTTTCCGAGTAAATTCTGTTTCTCGGTAGGACGTTTAAGTAAGAACTAAAGCAAATCAAGCTAAAGCAAATCGTTTACCTTGATTGGCTATCTGAGCAGCTGGCAAAGATATATGCCTCATTGACAAAATGTGTGGCCAAAATGGCGGGAAATTGGATGATTTCGTTTCCTTTTCTTTCTTCTTTAAAGACGCAATCGAAGTGCATAATATGGCAGAAAGGGGACCAATATTCACCCATCCTGACTTGCCTTTTTGTCAATCATGCATATATCTTTTTAATTTTTTCTCAGTGCATTTTGATTGGTTCTTGGAGCGAGTGGAATTTTCTCATCCAGCTCGCTCTCATCGGAAAGAAATTTTTCCGGGATAACTTGGCGATTAAAAAATGTTGCAGAGTTTGTTTGGAAACCTTTTAAATATGTAGGTATTCACCAGCCTTTGGTCGGTCCGTATTGGGAAAAACCGTGCCCTCTATATTGGTTACCAAGGCTTCGGACTCGTTTTTTCCCAATATCGACCTTCTGGCTGGTGAATAACCTATATATATATCACATATTTTTATCAATGAGTAATTGTGAAGTCTCTAGTTCTCATTTTCACACATTTCTTGTGTCTTGCCAGCTCTACAAGACGTCAGTGAACAAATATTTATTCTACAGTAGTACTATTTACATGATCAAGTCGTTTGATAAACCCATTTTGGATGTCTTAATACATATGTGCGTTATTGTCCAAGCGTGAGGTCTTTTTTGCTTTTTTATTGACCGAGACGTAGTCGTGATTAATCAAAACGCTAAAAAGAATGAGGCTAATATCCAGCCATATTGACCAAACAAGCTTGGTCAATAAAGGCTTTATTATATGGTCGTTTTGTTTTGCTTTGTTTTGCGGGACAACGCGGGAAATCCTGAGCGGGCAAGATGGACCCATCTTTCCCGCTCGGGTAGCCAATCAGAACTCAATGTTCGCCTTATCTTTCGCGCTCGAGGAACAAGTCATGATAATTCTTGGTTTTGCTTGGTGCTTTTCAGATACCAGAGTTGTGAATATGGACCTCCATTTTCCGTTTCTGTATTTCTCGTTGGACGATATTCTGTTCCTCATGGGTTGCATTCTCACTCAGCAACGGCTTGTCTTTCTTTCTTCATCCTTTTCTCTTTTGACCCCCATTATTGAGGTTTGTATTATTTTTAAGCTGCAACTAGGTGCAAAACTGTTGTGACACGTTGCTCCAAAAACCACCTTTCTAAGTTTGAATGTTGCTATTCCCCCACTTTTATCATTGGTGACACCCTCTCCCCCCCAAGTTCGTCTCCCGTTTCAATGACTTGGTCAAGTTTTCAGCGTTGTTTCGGGTTGCTAGTAACATTGAAAAAAAGGGGGGAGGGGGTGGAATGGGGGCGTTAAAGTGTAAGGATATGGGTTTTTGAGTTAGGTTGTCGGCAGGGTAAGTGTCTAATTTTGCAACTTGTCGTAGCTCAAATCTTGGTCAGATTCCAAGACCGCTTAGTCTAAGTAATTTATTTGCCTTCAAAATATTACCGTCGTATCTGCTCACCCTCTATCCCCTTTCATTGATATAAATAAGGGAAAATGAGGATAGAGAACATAACCCCGTCTGATATGATTAGGAGACAATTTATTTTTAGCGCGGAATCTATTTATATCTCGTTCCATGGCTGCGCGGTTTCCACATGGTGCATTGAAATTAGAACCACATGATGACAAAGACATCAGCCATTGGTCAGTGAAAATAGCTTTTGGATCTAAAAATAGATTCTCTCCCCTAATCATAGTAAGAGAAGCCAGTATGGAAGATACATTCTCTTACCTCATTTTCTCGTGATATAAGTTACTTTATTTTACCAGAGAATTGCCCACTAAAATTAGAGAAAAAAATTAATTAAGTAGTACGATTAATATTCTCTCGTGAGGGGATTTTAATGGTTTTCGTTGCTGAATGTGCGAGCGTTGTTTTTCTCTTTTCCCATTCCACGTTGATAACGTTGGTAAAACAAATATTTCTGCTCAAGAAAAGTCTGTAAAATGCAAAAACAACTATAATAAACAACAATCATACTGCGAAATCGCGCAGAATATCGCCTGATACTTCCGGCCGAGCTGGCTAAAATCGGATGATATTCCGCTCAATTGGGCAGGGTAATTATTATCTCTGCCAACGGAGTTGCACGGAGGTTATCTTTTCACCGGAGTTTGTTTGTTTGTTTGTATGTTAGCAGCCTAGCGTCCACATCACTAAACCAATCTTCACCAAACTTGGTCAAAACATTGGCTATGTTCTAACTTAGAACTGATTTAATTTTGGGGTATCTAGGTCAAAGGTCAAGGTCAATGTCACGGAAATACGAAAAAAATCATTACTTCGCAATAAACCGCACTAGAATCATCATATCAACTTCAAACCAAAACTTAAATGTGTATCTTTCAATTCTGCATCTGCCCATATGTCACATGATGCAGTAACATCAGTACCCTTGCTAGCGGTAGGGAGTCGAATGCGCTGGCGGAGGTCTGCCCTCTCTGAGTGCTCTTGTTTTCTTATGCAACAAAACTTATTTTTTCAAATTCCCTCAACAGTTTCCTTTGCTTGCAGGTTTGTTAGGCGCGGATTACAGTTATTCGTTGTACTGGGATCATATTTGAATTATAGTATCGTTATTGTTTGTTGGGTCGTAAATCTTAGAGGTTGCAAAATAAACATATTACACCATGCAAAATGTTTTGTAGGATTAAGATGTGTAAGCAAATGGTGGCCAGTGAAATTACGGAATAATGTCACGCGCGTTTTGTCCAAAACTACCATTTCCTCCTACCATTTCGATTACCTATTAATATCACACTCGACAAATGACACTCATCTAGACGCCATTTTGACACCGTAAGAGAAGTTGCAATAACAACATTGTAATTTTACATGTGAAATTATAAATGAACGATTAAATTTCGCGCCAAAATTAAGAGGTAATTTGTCACCCATGATATTACCCGGAATAATATTTTACTCCATTAATTAGTATACTTTCTTTCTCTAGAGTCTTTTCACTTTTATTCAACCATTTTCATGGAGCTGGACTTATGTACCCGTTTTACCCAGGTAAGTGGTGCAGTAAAGGAGGCAAATGTCGAGTCGCCATGTTTGATATTTCCTTTCGCGCCAAAGATGGCGCATGAATAAATATAAAATACAAGTGAGCCTGCAGTATTGCAGCAAGTGCCACATCATGTTACAACTACTACAAGACGTCAATTGCTACGTTTCAAATCCTCTCCAAACGTTGTAGTGGTTACCACTATTCATTTGAAAACTGTGGCTTAACACTGATTTAAGATATCCACCCTTGGCTTAATGACTTGCCGAGAACGGCTGTACAGAACTTCTCTAACTTCTAAAGCGGCTGTTGTAGAGCTAGCCCTGAACGCAGCGCAATACTAATTTCACCAAGAGCGAACCTATCTATCAAAGCTTCTTCGCCACTGGAAGAGATAAAACTGAGCAGGATGAGCAGGATGTGAGCTGATTCGTGAATATAGAATAACCAATTGAAACGATATTTTACATATTGTTCACAAGGACAAAAGTGAGCTGACACATTCCCGCCGGCTTTCATTCTAGTGGTTACATTTTCAGCGGGATTACATTCTAGTAGTTGTTACAAACAGTGTCAATTGATTTTCTTTTTATGGCGACAATTGATTCAGCTACCCGCGGCTTTGTCAACCGTCACAACGTAGAAATTTGAAACTTATTATACATGACGACTTGGACCCAGAGGACGACACGAAAGAATAGCGTTAATGGATTAAACGATGAAATCGCTCATACAGAATTCAGTGTGGCATGATTTTTTGCTGTCTTTTGCAAAACAACGGGGTGAAATTACGATATATCAAGTTTTTTCGAGGACGCGAGAGTTAAACGGCAAAATTTCGATGTAAAATTCAGGCTGAAACACGGTGACAATTGAAAAATTGTACAACATGAAAGGAAAATGGAAAGACGCGATTTTTTAATGGAAAAATTATCAAGGGAAACACGAAATGAGATGCGAACGGTAAAAATTCGAGAATTTTACAGTTCCAAAGAAATATGGAAAGAAATCAAAAACAAGCTTGCCGCCAATAATATAAAGGAAAAACTGAATTCTTACTTGTGCCTTCTTCGGTGTTGTTGCCTTGTTTGCTTAAGCTCCTTATTATAATAGCGGAGCTCCACAGCGGCTCGAAGAGCCGCAGAGCGGAGCCCCATAACTACCGTGCGAGGATAGAAATTGAGAAAACCATGCGTTTGAGTTTTCATGGTCATCGTGGCTAGCGGCATGGCTCGCGGGCGCGTGCGCCTAGCGACGACGACGATGTTGCCCCAACATGGCGGCCATAGTCATCCGGGATATTTAGAAGGTCTTAAACCGAAACGAGGCTTTGTTTTTCGCGCGCTTTTCGCGGCTTGCCGCGGCTACACAACCTACAGCCAGCAGTCTACAGCAGTCTACAATGTTTTGCTGAAGAAACGGATTATTCATAGCGGTTTTGGAGGAAAAATTTTCTTCCTACAAGTTTTCAAGCGTTTTTGGAGGGACATAAGCATAAAGCTGAGTTCTTTCTACAAGTTTTCAAGCATTTTTGGAGGGACTGTGTGAGGAGCTCCGCTTTTAGGTTTGCCTAAATCTATTTAATATGTTTCTCTAATACGATCCTAACCGCGTTGCTTTGCTTGTTTCTAGTACTCTTCTCGATTTAGTGGAGGCACCGGGTGCGTTTATTATGGGCTGTCATGCCAAACACAAAGATCAGATACGGCGGGTTGTCATGGAGACGGATGAGGTACATGCTTTCTTTGCGCGCGTATAATGTGGTGTGCCAGTGTTGGTTAGAATTATTCAAAAATTTGTTTCATCAAAGGATTTGACAATGCAAGTTGTTATATACCTAGACTTTCACTCAACAAAACGAGCACTGTGATTGGTTGATTCTTGGTCACGTGCTCTTTATCAAATTCAAATGTATCCCGACGAGATACAATTGCCTGGTTGTTACCCGCGCGCCAGTTGTGCCGTCTTTGTTTGCTTGTGTTTGCTATATGTTTGTTAAAGGAAAGTCTAAATATATAGCAAAGCACTTAATGTATGGTCCCTCGGGAAACAAGTTAGCTTTGGGAACATACATTAAGTGTACATTGTACAAGCCTGGGACCAGAGGGCAACTGACGTTTCGAGCCTCAGCCCTTCGCTTGACGCCTCTCGTGATCGAAACGTCGGCTTTTCTTTTATTGTACTGTGTTACAACGTACATTGAGCTTCGCAAGGTCGTGGGTTCGAATAACGTTCAAGCCTGAATTTTTTTAGGTCATTTTTTTTTCAGCTTCCTAAGCTGCGTACATAACTGTGATGATCTTTCATTTATTAAATATTTTTCAACCGCGGGCTTGACAGCTCAGTTGGTTAGTGCGTTGGACCGGTATCGCAAGATCATGGGTTCGAATCCCATTCAAGCCTGAATGTGTTTTCAGATCTTATCTTTGCAACTGCTTTAGTTCCTCACACAACTGCAACGATCATTCACTTACTACGTTATTAACTCTTATAAAAAAAAAAAAAACATTTTTGTGTGTTTCAATTTCCCACTGACGTATCACCAGTTTCTTTAGAAACCAACCCACTAAATTAGTGAAGTTGCACTTCTGGTTTTCTGTTTTGGTCCCATAACCAGCCCCCATACCAGCCCCCAGTTATAACATTCGGTTTCCCATTGCGTTGAACTTAGTTCTCACGTCAATGACAAATGGTTCCAGATCTCCTCCAATATCCCTGCAGTCGATCATAGGTTGTCATTTGAACCTTTCCGTACGGTGACTAACATAAAATTTCCACCATTATTGTCGTACGAAAGGATTCTGAAAGAGTCAGAGCTTTGCGAGTATTATGAGTTCTAAAAATAGTGTCATTTGTTATTCTGCCAAGGACGCCACCTGACACGTAGGAATGCTGCTAGTAATGGCCTGCTGTCCAGATTCAGAATGAATTGTTCTTTATACATTGTTTGTAGATGTCCAGTATAGTGACTGCTGACATTGAAGAAGGGACAGTAATCACACATCCCGACGCTAAAATTCCCAAACTTCCAACCTACGTGACAGACATGTTTAAGTTCAGGTACAAATATTTTTTCTACTTTAGATATTTAGCGTTGTCATACTCGGTTAAGGTATTAAATACAAATAGTGTTTGGAGCTGGATAATTTTATTTGAAAAAAATTACTTGTATTTCCTTATCCGAGTTTGCCTGTGACTTGCTAAAAAAATACATATTTTCACTTATACACCAGGCTCAACATGTATATCTTCGTAATTATTTCACAACCCATTCATGTTGTTATTCAAATTCTAGCAGTATGAAAGATGTTTTTCCCATGAAGTGTAGTTTAATAAACTCGCATGTCGGCTTTATCATGTATAAGACACGAGGCTACGCCTCGTATTTTATACATGTTAAAGCACGACATGCGAGTTTATTTAACGGCTCCTTAAATTTTTTATGTAGACCTATTCATTATTACACTAAACTTTGGATTTTGATGTATTTTGACCAAGAAAATTGAACGCAAATGTTAGCCATGTCTATATCAGATATAAAAATACTCATTAAACATTAATTTCCTTTGTATTTTCTTTATGAATTACTAACCTAATTTTATGGATATTGCTTCCCCGAGTCTCCCAAAGTGTAGTGTTATAGTTTTCGAACAAGTAATCGGGATTGGGAGAATTCGGGTTTGCTTTTTTCCAGTTTACCTATTACATAATTAAGATATATGTTGTACTTCAATTTTATCCTTGGTTTAAATTTTATTTTCCTTTGTTTCAAACTAATTATCATACATTACCATACCAGAAAACAAAGGAAAATAAAATTTGAACCAAGGGAAAAATTGAACTACAACGTATACATCGTTTCACCTATTCGCAAGGCTTCGTATACCTTAATTTACTCTTGTGCCATGTATTTTCCTGTTTACTCCACTGAATTTAGTGGCGTGTGATGTGTACGCTAACCCACCAGTGATACCACACATATGTGATCGTTTTTTTATCAATTTCCTACCACTACTTCTCGATTTTATCAGAAACTCATAAGACTTGAAACGTATAACTGCCTTCAATCGCAGCTTGTCCACATTCAATCTACCGAGTACCATATTTGGAAAGCAAGAGAAACCAAATGAACCAATCAGTACCAACAAACTCAAAGACTGGGGCAAGCAGTTTCCAAATATGGTACTAGGGGAATATTGAATCTGGACAAGCTCTGAACGGCAATTACATGTTTCAAGTGTTGTGGGTTTCTGTTTTTCTATAATAAATGATTGTATTGCAGGATGAAGAACGCTCCGATTCATTTTGACAGACTGCTAATACAGAGGTGGGTCGCTGGAAAGTTATTATTCAGCGTTAGCCCTGACTGTGATGTTAATGATTTTACCTGCGCTGTTTTCTGTGCACAATCAAATGAATCAATTGCAATTTTAGCCTTAATTGTGTCAATAACAAAATTCTCGAATATGATTGGTTGTCAACAGCCCTTATTTATGGCTTAATTGGCTGTTTCAGGTCCACACTGTCCGATTTGACCTGTCTGATTACAAACATTTGTAATCGGAAAGGCCAAATCGGACAGTTAGCAAATAAGCTTTAACTAACTAGCCCGTCCTAGCCAATCAAAGTCAAGCAACCATTCCAGGTTTCAGATCCTTCGCGTTCGAATCGTTGGATATTTTGTACAATATTTTTACACTTAAGAAAGGTGACCTTAAGAAAGGTGACCCTGATTGTGTATTGATAAAGAATCGTATGTGCCCTTATATTTAGCCATTTCTAATTCCCGAGCTTCTCGCATTTTGCTATCGACACAATTAATTGGTAATCGGACCTCGTGTCTTACAATTCAGGGATAATCGTGCTCGTAATTTAAGATCGCGCCCGGCTGATTTGAAATACCTCGGCCGATCACTCCCTGAATTGTACTCCACTCAGTATTATTACCATTACGACGAAGAACAGGCCTCGATAGGGTTGAATCAAAATTCATTGTCATTTTAGGGAACCGTATGACGTAAGACTAAGGCGAACTAGTGATGTTTATGAAACAAACATTCAGGATGTTAATTTTTTCCGTTAAAAATATTTTTTCGGTGTTTTTTTTTTCAGGCAAACATTTTACAGTATAGAGGAACTGCAAAAAGAGCGAGAGAAGTTTGTCAGAGATTTCCAACTACTAGTTTTGGCTTGTAAGTAGAAAAGAGGAAGTTCGTTTTTACCTTTATCTGTACTTTTGTAGTGCTCTTGGTTTGGAAAGTAAGTGGAATAGATTTCTACAACAGATTATTCCAAACAGAATTGCAAACACGAGAGAGTATGCTGTATGCCTTGATTCCTTGGCCGCTAAAGTTGAATGCTGTGCAAAAGATCCGAAATATAATAAAAACGTTTGCAGAAGAGATGAATAACCACAGCCTTAGACAATATAGGCGGAAACAGAATGAAAGAACAGTTATGGCAAAAGCAAACATGACGTCAATTATTATACATTGAACTCACTGTCTCTTTTCTGATTGGCCGAATACGTACAGTGAAGTTTCGAAATCAGCGCCTGTGACGTCATAACTGCTGATTATACAATAATCATGTTAAGGTCACTCAAGGTCATGGGTAATCATGTCATGTATGACTACGGTGCATGATTTCTAAGGGTAATCATGTCAAGTTTAGAAATAAACAAGAAGACGCCTGAAGGCGTTTACGCGGGATGTGTTGGTTTAAAATTGCTGACGCAGTATGTTTTTTTTTGCTGATTGTGTGATCATGGATATCCATGATGCAATCCAACCTGACTTGCACGTGATTCGGAGTTACAGCCAAGAAAAATCACACAATTTTTTCGGGACGGGCTCGGGATACGGGAAAGTTAAAAAAACAATGCAATTCTTGACTCCCAAGACGACGAAAGGAATGCGCTACCGAATATTATACGCTCGCTGACTACGTCATCCCGCGTAATTACCAGTTCCACTCACTGTCGTGACCATTTTTTTTTTCGTTCAGTGTACAATAAAACAATTATTGGATGAGGTTTTTGTGATATCCAGAATAACCAAGGTCTCGGTAAAGGTTATCATTCGGCTTCGGCTGATAACCCCGTACCTCGACTTTGATTATTCTGGATATCACAAAACCTCATCCAATAAGTGTTTATAAACAGCAAAACAGAACTAAAAGGAATTCAAAAGCAAAGAATCAACAAAAAGCAGCCCGAAATATAGAAAACTTATTATGAAACCTGTAAAAACGATCACAACCTAAACTAGTGAAATCATTTTAATTTAACACTAAATATAAATATAGCGTTTTTTCAAATTCTCTCAGCTTTTTATTTTGCACCATTTGGGACCTATGTAATGTTTATTATTGTTCGTTGTTTCTTGGCAGCTACGTTGGAGATGATGTTACGAATGTTCAGGTAATTATATTAAAAAAGATAGATATTATCAAGTAGTTTGGAAAAATTCTTTCTTTAAGAAATAGAAAACATGTACCGTGTTTCTATCGAGTTATAGAAACACGAGTGAAAGTTTGGGAGAACGAGAAATGCTGTGGGAACACGAGCCGCAGGCGAGTGTTTCCACAGCTTTTTCGAGTTCTCCCAAACTTTCACGAGTGTTTCTATAACTCAATAGAAACACGAAGAACATGTTTTCTATTTCTTTTAGAAAACACCGCGACGAAAAAAAGAAAAGCAACTTGTTAGCTTTGATTATCAAACTGTAAATTCTCTTTGCTCGCGTCATCATTACGTCAACAGCTCGTGCTAGTTCTGTGTTTCTATCGAGTTATAGAAACACGATTTCTAACCAATCAGCGCGCGTACTTTCTTAGGACTGTTTTCTAATATTTGTTTGTGTTTGTGAATTTTTAATGGAACTCCACTAGACGAATATGGCAGGACCTGCATTGAGGTTGTCTTTTTGTTTGCATGTAAAATTATTAATAACAGGGTTTTTCCGCCCTTTTTAGGTTGTCTGCCTGAGCACTTTTCTGCTTTCGTGAATGATACTTGAATGCTGTCGCATTCATTCATGGGCAGCGTAAGCAAAAAACACGGCAAATTCTAGGGTAGCGACGATTGAACTCTGAATTCACTTTTCTGTTAGAAAAACTGGAGTTTAACTTGTCCAATTTTCTTTCCACTTATCTTTACACTGTGGATTAAGGATACATTTTCGGTTTACATTTCGCCCCCAGTTTACCAATTAAATTCTACGGTTGTAGTCGCACGTTTTTCACGAAAATCGGAAATGCCCAATTCCTGTTGTTGTTTTGCATATGTTCTGCAAGAAACCTACCAGATTCTTTTCTGCACGTACCGTTTCATTGTGTTGTGCGCGTTTGTTTGTGGCCTTTTTTGTGACATCCGAGCTAATAGACGTGATTCTCTAAATGCAGTCGCTAAATATTTCACATGATTGTGAGCAATTGATGGGGTTGACTGCATTGTGTGTTGCTTAATTAGCTCGAGTTGAGGTTTGTGATAATTTTTGTCTTCGTAAAGTGGCTTTCAGCTCATTGTCAAAAGTAATTGTGTGATAGCTAAAATATGTGGTTGGTTTAAGAATTTCGTGTCAGTCTATTAACTTATCCCATTATTTACCTCTTCAATATTTTACCAGTTGATATGCTTTACTTTGAAACAGTATCCCTGCCTTATGCATGATGCCTCCAACAAGTTTATACCGGAAAATATTCAGAATTTTTTATATTGCTCATCTAGCGTTCACAAATACAGTACTTAGCTAATACGATCCTCAGCTATGGGCAACTATTATGTCCGCGAATCACGGTTGAACTTATAGTACAGTTGAAATTTTTTTCTCACTTTGGAACACAATTATGGAACTCCCTTCATTCTGATTGGCGTGCGCTTGCAAAACGATCTTTCAAAATACTAAAATTGAAAAGTAGTTATTATATTTCTCTCTAATTTTGTTCTATTTCTCTCTTTTTTTATATTTACCGTATGTAATTTTGCTCGTGCTAATGTATGCTGTATGTAATTTTGTTCAAATTCTTCCTCTATGGGTTTTGTTTTTCTTATTGATTTTCATATTTCATGTATGTTATTACACTACACGCCTCGATTAGCTCTGCTATTTGCGTGTAGCATATACTGTACACTTATCTTTTATTTTTTAAATAAATTTGATTTGATTTTGATTTGATTTTATCAAAAGTTCGCGCGCCTTTTTGGCACTTGCTGCCGACGACAATTAATGGCTTCGAGGTCTGATTGGTTCTTTGGACTTTGTACGTCTATTATGATTGGCCAGTATAACTGTTGTGGTTCAGTTTTATCCTTGGTTCAAATTTTATTTTCCTTTGTTTCAAACTCATTATCACCAAATTACCGTAACCAATACAAAAGCTACTAAATACGCTCTTCGCTCGTCTGCACAATCTCTAATCGTTCCAAAAGCCAACTGCTCCTCACTTGGGGATCGGGTCATTCTGCACCTGTTTTATGGAACTCGCTGCCGTTAACTATAAGAACAAGTAGTAGTCTCGCCATTTTTAAAAAGCAACTTAAAACATTTTTATTTGGGAAAGCTTTTAGTTTGTTTCAATAGTTCTAACGTTTATTACCTGTGAATATTTTAATTTTAATTAGTATAGAACCTTAACTTATGTAAAGCGCTTCTGAATATTTATAGTTTTAGCGCTATATTAATTCTTTATCATTCATTTATCATTAAAAGAAAACCAAATTTGAACCAAGGATAAAATTGAACCACAACATTTCTTCTTAAATTTGGCTTTACCGTGCCAGTCGCTTGCAAAACGCTCTGTGATTTTGTGTTTCACTTTCTTCTATCCAATTTCTTTTCTCTTTTTCAGTGACATTAAAACTCACATCGTTCAGCAAGAAGATGTAAGAATTGGTCAATATTTCGTTAATGTTCCCTCGAATTTTGAGACTTCAAATGTTTATCTGCCTTTGGGTGTCTTTAACCACAGCTTGTCCACATTCAATCTACCAATTAGCGTGGAAAATCAAGAGAAACCAAATAAGCGAATCAAATTGGCTTCAATAGCGTGACATACTTACCGACTTACCGGGCAATACCCACATGGCGGACACGCCGTTGTTTACAATGCGGCACGGAATCGGGGCAGTGCCAACATGCTCAAAGACTGTAGTAGGCAATTTCCAAATATGGCACTTGGGAGGTATTGAATCTGGACAAACTGTGAACGCGTGTTGAACGTTCGTTTTTTTTTTAATTTGGGCCTCTGGTCACGTACATTGTACTATGTCTGATATTGTAGTTCAGCTGGCTGCAGTGTGCAGGAAATCAGTATTCCAGGTTACTGAATGGATACAGCTGAGCTCATGTTTCAGTAATAGTATTTGTTACAGCGAGTGGCTTAAGAGCCTTGCTATTTTTATATAGAGCTTTCGATAATTAATATCTGATACAGTGTATTTGCACCGTTTAAGTGATGTTTTAGGCGTTTTTAATTTCATATCATTAAACCTTTGATGCTCGTAGTGTCTACGTAATTTTCAGCCTAAAAAACGTGAACGGGCTTAATGAGTTTGAAACCCGCGACCTTTCGAATACTGGTGCATCACCCTCCCAGCTTGCTAAACCAGCTATGCACTTTCAGAGTAAGTCAGTTGGGTTCATGTTATGCCCGTATTCGGAATGATATCAATGAAAGAATATGAATATTTATCTTTATTACATCCATTTTGAAATCACAGGTGATTCCTGCAATTTGATTGGCCCATAGCAGTGTGATTTATTCACGAATCGCACTATCTAAGGCTCTAAATCGCATCTTTTCAACCAATGAGAATAAACACAAAAATAAAACAACCAATCAAATTTACAATAAAATATTGGCACTTGACTAACAAAAATCCTGTATTAGGACTATTAAATTGTGCGATTTCAAAACTGGATGTTATGTAAAAAGTGGTAGTTGAACTTAGTGTCATGCAATTTTAGTCTGAAGTCATATTTGTGATTTCAAGTCATATTTGAAATCACGCGTATGATTTCAGACCAATTTGCACTCCAATCAATTCAATTATCATTATTAAACTCTGCAGTCATATGTAAATTGATTATAATATACAACACTAGATGGTTTTACTAACGTTTTTCTTAGAACGGTTGCAAGTGGCTAGGCAATAATAATTTTGTTTATTCTGTGATTTAAGCTTTTCTTTGACATGGACACTTTCATCGACTCGAAACCTTTAGAGGATAAAGAGTTTTACTACGAAGTGAGTGTATTTCCAGACATGTGTGCATGCGTTGCTATCAAATCTACAACGTAAACCTGACGTTTGGCCAATACCCGGGGGGGGGGGGTACTCCCATATATGGGCTATATAGGTACGTGCCGCGGAATAGGGTATGGTTTTTGAGGTTCTCAATCCTTAAATAGGGTATCTTTTTTGACCCTTTTGTTTCTGTGTCCCTGGTGTGGTCCTTAGATAGGGTAGCTTATGCTATTAATAATTTTGTTTTTTCCTTGAATAGGGTGTCATTTTTCAGCTTTGGGCCTTAAAAAGGATATCAGTTTTCGCTTTCTTAGTCCTTAAATAGGGTTAGGGTTCACGAACCTTCGCAGCACACCCCTATCCAAAATTCGCGGGAGTACCCCCCCCGGCGGCCAATAACAAAAGAAATCTTAAGTAGAAAATTCCAGTGTTTATACTACTACATGAGAAATTTCTGTAATTTGATTGGCTAAGAGCAGTGGTATTTCTGCTTAATTTGAAATACCTACATGTGAAAATTACAAACCTTTTGCGAGTAGTTGTATAAACAAACAAGACGATCTAAGATCGTAAGTCGGACAACAGGTAGACGTGCTGTTATGAGTGTTGACCACTTATGGTGCGGAGTGGTCCAAAAAAGAAATGCTAAGGGTACCAAGGTCCTGGTTTCCAACGTCGCATCTTTGTTGTCGTTTCCTCGAGTTTCATCGCGAGGCACCTTGTCTTTATCAGCAAATGCTCTTCTGTCACTCTGTCCACATTTTCTGTTCACTGGTAACTCATTTGATTTCCGGTTTGATTCTTGTGAGACATTCGCTAAATCATTTGATTCTTTTGCTATTTTCACTTCGCGGAACGACCCGTTTCGAAATATACGCTCATTACACACGCCATCTTTTAGAGTGGGTCTACCGCGAACGGTTTGTGGGTCTGTATGTTTGAGCGTAGAAAAGATGACACCATTTGTTTTCAACATATTCGCCATCGACTTCGACATCGTAGAAAGAAGTTTGCGCCCGTATTACGAGTCTGCGGTATTCCCCATTGCACGTGACTGCGATTTGCGATGAAACTCGAGGGTAAACCTATAGTCGGTTGCCCGACTAATAATAGCATGATTTGTACGTGATATTTGGCATAAATACCACTCAAGATTTTTCAAAATTGTCTCAAATTTCACTCGCCTAACGGCTCTTGAAATTACGTACAACAATTTTGAAATATCCCTTGTGGTATTTATACCAAATATCACTACAAACCATGCTATTACCTATACAAATTGGTGGATTATTAGCCCAAAGGTGAGGCATTTAAATTTCACTTTTACTTGGCAAACATTGAATTGTTAACAATTCCGCTTTCAAAGTGGGACATTGAGTCGTAATTTGACAAATGAGAAATTGCCAAATAACCGCTCTTTTAAAACCATTCAGTTTATTGCCTTTTGTCAACGAGGCTTCAGGCAGCCCTTAAAGATGCTTAAGAGTGACCTAAAAGTAACGTGATATGAACAGGCGCTCTGAGCACTCTAAGTGCATTTACGCTGCGATTAGAAAGCCCCATATATCTTGGGTAATTTTATTTACGCACGTAAAGCCAGCTAAATTCACTGCTGTACCTACATCACATTTACCCTACAGTGGAATTAGATCCTATGATTTCATGTCTAGATATTTCCTTTAAAATTTCTTGAAATTTTTAGTCAACGTACTAATAACGTTATTTGTTGATGTAAATGAGTTGTCAAAGTAAGGTTTACACAAGCCTCATCAGCTTTCAAAAAGAGCAATGATAAGTCAATATGATTAGTTACCTAGAAAGATTATTTTAAAAAATGTGTTTGGCAGTAGTTACCAAACTCTTCTTTATTGTTTGTTTCCGGCAAGGTTTGTAAGAGTCATGCGTTCAGCACGTTTCTGTACGACCTAATGCACGATCCGGAGAAGACTGATTACTTCACATTGATGGCTCAAAAAACTCGAATAAAACCCAAGTAAGAAGAACAGTAGCCTGTTACAGGACTTCAGATAGTGAGGCGCTTGTGTCAAGCCGAGCGGGCGCTGGGGGGAGGCCCTTTCAGGCAACCTCGGTTTTCTCTTCACCCCCGCCCCCGCTCCTTTCATTCTTCCCCGCTCGGCCTGAGGCTTGCTCCTCGCTATCTGAGGGCCTAGAACCAACTTCTATAGAAAGCCATAACATTTTTATGTGGTTGTTTATCGTTATTTTGTGTGTTTTCTTCATTGTGTTGTAGTAACTACATTATGTTATGTGGTTTCTTCATTATATGTTGTAGTTACTATATTATGTTGTGTGGTTTCTTCATTATGTGTTGTAGTTACTACATTATGTTGAGTGGTTTCTTCATTATGTGTTGTAGTCACTTCATTATGTTGTGTGTTTCTTCATTTTGTGTTGTAGTTACTACATTATGTTGTGTGATTTCTTCATTATGTGATATAGTTACTACATTATGTTGTGTGGTTTCTATAATGAAGAAACCACAACATAATGCAGTAACTACAACACATAATGAAGAAACCACGCAAAATACTGATAAACAACCACATGAGAAAGTTATGGGTTTCCATAAATTACTGTATTTATCAATAAGACTACAACCGTGATTGAGTTTCTTACGAGTCAATAGTGATGATACAAGTGTTGTGGCTCAAAATACGCATAAGATAAGAGTTTTGATTCGGTTGGTTCCTGCCCTTAAACAATTTCAACCATTTAGTCTCGTATGTGTACAGGCTGAATTGCATTCCACTCAGTTCCATTTCCATCAAATATCAGCTGTGATCTTCCTATTTCTTTTGCTAAACTATTTGCGCTTTTTACAGGGCTGGTCCGCTTCGGAAAAGAAGTTCGTCATCCACTGTTCCAGTTATCTCTCAAGAGTACTTTGCAAGTCAGCAAGGAAACTTAAACATTCTCGCTCTACCAGCGTTCACTTCGGAAGGATTATTCACAGGTCAGGCAATGCAAACAATAAGGGCTCATTCATTAAACGAAGTTCAAGGGCGCTTTCCATTTACAGAAATGATACAAAATTTTCCGGTAGTGTTTTTTATAATAATATAATATATGTTCCATTTGAAAGTTTTCCGGAAAATCGCGAAATTACCGAAATTAATCGTGGAATTACCGTGGCTGTGAAAATCTAAGAGCTTGTGACTGGCGCAAAATGTGCGAAGCAGTAAATGAAACAGTTATTGCCATTCGGGGAGCCACAACGGGTAAAAAGGACTATTTTTCAGCTAATCTCCAGTGTAATATAATTTATTCACACAACTGATGTAAAACAAAGGACACAAAGCATTCTTAACAATGTACCTAACCCTAACTAACAATGAAATAGAATAAATTTTATTACACTGGAGATGAGCCCATTTTTCAGGTTATCCGATCGTTTGAGAAATTTTTCCTGTGGATGAAACCAAAAGGTCGCGTTCCATTTATATCTCAATGGAAGTTTCCGGGATTTATTTTAGATGGAAAATGCCTTACGTTAATCCGCGGCTTACAGTAGGTGAAACTGAAGGAGATCAAAACTGACCAGTTAGTGATTAATTTGTTGGAGGTGATTCATTTGAGTGTGCAGGTACAGACTACGTATTCTGGTGCGTTTTACACGAGACTGACGGGTTAATTTGGAGCAGCTAAATCAGCAAAATCATTGCTTGACGTTACTATCATTGTTTTGCTGATTTTTTCGATTTATTATTTTTTTTTTTGAGGAATCAATGCCGTCGCATCCAGCAGGATGGCAAAACTGACAAAAAGTCAGTTTTTTTTCTTACAACCAACTAAACCAAAGAACTGAAATCCTTCTCTGAAAATGTCACAAGACGATTTAGGGTGATTACTAAATAATTAGGTCATTCTTTATCATACCCTAAAGGAAGTTTCTACAAAGAGTGTTTGAAAACTTTGGATGGAGAAATAGAGGTAAGTGATATCTGTCGGTTTTAACGTTCTACATCTTTTCGTCAACAGTGATTTCACGAGATTTATCGCATGGCTATTTATTTTCTATCTCAAAACAAAAAACGTAACACAGTATGACCGTGTTTTCCACAGAAAATAAAAGTATGAGGTCTTAAGTTTCAAAAATAACACCATTTTCGCCAAAGATAATTTTCTACCTCATAACAGCTCCAAGTCTGAATTAAAAACTAGCTCAGACCATCTAAATTTGGCCGGAGAATTCTTGTTAGTAGCCGGAGAATTCTCTGATCTCCGATGCCTTATGAACACCCTGTATTTATGGTATTTGTTGATGGATAACTTAAACTGCTGATGTCTGAAGGACACTACAAAAGTTAACTTTATTGTGTTCATTTTCCAGCGTCTTCTGGTTAAGTCTCCAAGCCTGCTTGCCAACTATTTATATCTTCGGGGTATGTTCTGGATCGCCTGTGAAGAGAATGTGAAGGTAACGATTTGTGCGACTGTTGGTTTTTCGCCTCGGCGCGAGTTTCGTACCAGGATGGCTATTTGATTTTTATTTCGTGTTTATATGGTAACTCTGAAATACCAATGAGACGTGAATTGAGTTAAATTACGCATGCATTACCTGTTTCAGCACACTGAAATGCTGATTCCATCCCTAATAATATACAATAATATACTATAAATAATACTCTAATAATATATAATAATAATACCCTAATAAGATACAATAATATACAATAATAATACCCTAATAATATACATGCAGAACTTTCCGAGAGCTTGTCAATTAATCCGAAACAGTGCAGAAAGTTGAAATTGAGTGCAGAAATGTGAAATTAATTTTTTGCATGTATATTAGTGACAAGTAATCAAATGATTTCGAGTTCAGTTTTGTATAAATCAGCACTCGTAAATTTTTTCAGACATCAAATTGCACTCAACCTACAGGCTCGGGCAATTTTTTTAGTCTGAAGAAGAATTTACTTGTGCTCATTTTTTCCAAATTGCATTCAAAATCGTTTGATTATATATACACATCGAGTACTCGTTCTTCGTTTACATGATACCGGTGCGAGATTTCGTACCGTAACGAGATCTTCGCTCCGGTATAGAAGCCCGGGTGAACTCGCACAGGTTATGACTAACTCCGTCATGAGTTTTTCTGGTGGTTTCATGTAAGCGAATACAGAACCACTACAGAGAAATGGAGTGAAGTCGCTCTGGGGGGAAAGGACCCTGGTATCATGTAAACATCTCCTTCGTGAGGAATAAAATCTGCTCCTTAAACTGCTCTAGCCCTTAAAATTTCCTCGCCTCCCTAAAAGCACCACGCTCTTGTGTTACCCTCGCCTGCGGCTTGCGTGAAATTTTCTTCAATTCCTGCTGGTGTTTGCATCAGCTCATGAAAACGGATGCGCCATTTTCAATGTGCTTCGCAAACTTATTAATTATCTATGAGTGAAAGACATTGAAAATTCAGCCCCGTTACGTGTTTGGATATCTGATGAAACACTGTTCGATTTTGCACTATTGAGAATCTGTATCAAGCATTCGATACATGTGTTTCATCACATTTCAAAATCATAGTCTCAGCTCTATTCTCGGCGTTTGATCCTGGTGTCTAATTTTTTTTTTTTGAATCGTATCATTTTATCAAGACTAACCAATGAAGGTCAATGTGTAGTTATTGCAATTTTCTTTCTCTGCTTCCATACTTTTCAATTCTCTCAGTTCTGACATGAAGTGCCTAGCGTCCTCTCCTTTAACATCTACATCTGCTCTCGAACCTTCAGACTTCGCGAACTTTTTCTCTCCAAACTTAACGATGTCTCGCATCTTGAAGAAATCTGGTTCCATTCTTGTCGTTATTACCTCAACTGCCGTTGCTTTTCCTAGATTTTAATATATTTATACATGTATTTTAATATATTTTTATATTTCATCAAAATGTAGCAATTGTCTGTCATAATAATTAACTTGGTTATTGAATATTAATTATATATCGATCATATTGTTAATAGTGTAATGTTATAGTCGAGGGCCGTATTTTAGACAACTCGTAAAGGGTTAATGTGCCACCCTCGTTAAATAAAGATATTTGATTTGATTTGAGACTCATAAAAGAAGTGTTAATCGTTCTAGTATGATATAATAAATGTGACGTCATATTGTATAAGTCACTGTTATCATACTCGGGAGAAATGATATCGATTCAAAGTTATGGTTTATAAATCTTAGTGTACTTTTTATTTTTTGTTTGTCAGGCCGTGGATGATTTTTTTGCCGTTTCATCGAGAAATGTCCAGCTTTTTCCAAGCAAGTAAGTGGCCTGTTTGATGGAAGCTGCTTTGTTACTGAATACGCAACATCCTCGTATACTATCAGTAACAGTTGAACTGTAGTCATTGTAATCATGAACTGTGCCGAAATTGCAGACATTTGCTCCTGTGCTGTTTTTTGGCCCTTTTATGTTTGGTCTACAAATCTCAGTTAAATTTTTATTGTGTGCTGGTAAAACTTTGCAATTGCGCGTGAATTTCATGTTATAGTGACTCTAACGTGTCGGAATAATAATAAATCTCAGGCAGTTTTTTTTCTTTAGAATCGTGCGAGACATTATGTCCAAATTGAACCAGGCGGAAGTAGCGGAACTGAGAACAAGGCATTTCTGGAGGAAAGCTGAACATCTTTTGTCACAAGCCAAGGTAAAAAAACTTTATTTATGTCGTTAAAATAATGAAGGTGGCGAAATTTTATGGGCGCCTTCAGAAAGCCTGAACAAGAGACAGAAAACAGTAATCTAGAAAACAAAAAGCGTGATATTAATGATTTGACTTTAAAATAGGTCATATAGTTACACTGCGGATGGGAACGTAATCAAAGATTTGATCTTCGCAGTAGGTGTATCTACGCTATGTTAAGCAATTGCTATTTAAGGACCTGTAATACGAGCAAAATTTTCTTTCAACTTGTCGTGCAACGTTGTTGCATTGCAAGTTGAAGGGCGTCGTTAACCGTATTACCACCTACGTGAGCAACTTGTCACGCAACAAAATCCAGGGTTGCAGATTGCAGCAACATGTTGCGCAAAGTAGACTCGAGTTCTACTTTCTGCAACAAATTTTTGTTTTGTTGCTTGTGTTACCACTCACGTCACAACTTGACAAGTAGGTGGTAATACGGGAACAACGCACTTCAACTTGGAATGCAACAACGTTGCGCGACAAGGTGCAAGAAATATTGCTCGTATTACCGGACCTTTAACTTGAAATAGGTTGGAACGCGATACGAACCCGCGACGTCGCAAATTCCTATAGAGCTTGTTTAGCTCAGCTGGTAGAGTCGCACCGGTATTCGCCAGGGCACGCATTTGAATCCCGTTGAAGGCGTGTTCTTTTCTCAGGCTAAATAACAATTGCTAAATTGCCGACAACACTCCGAGTGAACGTTTTTCAGTATTGCGCCAATGAGTGCCATGCCTAGGCGGCGATGAATTATCGTTTTTCTACATAAGACTTTCACCCTTTCGTTTCACTCGTATCCGTCTTAAGTGAACCTGTTTGCACTTGTCTTGTGTAACTCCACTGTTCTGGCATCTATACCGTCCGCTTAGCAACGCCACGGGCTAATGTACAAATTTGTGGTTTTACTTATAGCAAAAAGGAAGATTTAGACACGAAAGGTGAGTTTTTCATGTTTACGTCACATTTTGTTAGTATAAAGTAATAA
Organism: Ricordea florida; assembly: GCA_949710005.1. Taxonomy (NCBI): domain Eukaryota; kingdom Metazoa; phylum Cnidaria; class Anthozoa; order Corallimorpharia; family Ricordeidae; genus Ricordea; species Ricordea florida. Next base: position 41,347,391 of record OX453273.1, read on the forward strand.
TTCTTCTTTTTTAAGAGGGACTTTTCAGGAAGGCACGATTAAAACGTAAATGTTAGGTGAAAAAAAAAAAAAAAAACAGTTACGTTCTGTCGTTTTTTTCGACCCTTATCAGCCCAAAAAGATACCGGAGGGATTAACGGGTAGAATGATAACTCGAGGGTGATAAAAAAGGCAAGATGGAGCTGCAATAAAGTGAAAATATCTTCCTATACCACAGGACACTTTACCTTCTGAAGTCAGCTCTGTTTTCTTTATTTAGGAAGGAAGTAGTTACATCGGCGATCCCTTCAAGTCCTTTAGGTGAGACGGTTCATTTCCTTACTCCTTTGGTTTCTTTCTTTTTCTTTTTTTTTCTCCCATCAGTGTTTGAGTGTTTGAAGTTGAGCTCAAAATATGCATGTAAGACAAACTCATTCTACAGAAGTAGCACTTTTCTTGTCGAGCCTGCATGAGTGCAGTTGATGCTTTTTCAGACAATCATTTCAGTGCGACATCCGAGCGTGTTGGTGTCGCGAAGTTTTCCTTTACTTGTTGGCTAGGAGGTTTGCGATCGTTCGCGTTGGGATCTCGCGTAGGGCTTACAACGATTCTCGGCATGCAGACGGGAAAATAAACAACTCAGGCGTATTTAGAAGTTCAATTTCCCGTGTCGAATCACGCAATGCTAATCAGCGAGTAGTATTGGTAATCAAATGGTTTCGAGTGCATTTTGGAATAAATGAGCACAATTAAATTGTTCAACTGAAAAAATTGCACGAGCCTGTAGGGCGAGTGCAATTTGATGTCTTTGAAAAATTTATGAGTGCTTATTTTAAACAAAATTGCGCTCGTAATCATTTGATTTCTTGCTAAAAATATGCATGCAAAAATTTAATTTCAAATTTCTGCACTCAATTTCAACTCTCTGCACTGATATTTTTGCAGCGCGTGTGAAATTGGGTTTTGATTCTTGTTTCATGCTTTTTGTTGACAGTTCTTGAAGAGTTTGTAAAGCACGTGAGCATGTTGCAGATTGCCAACAGTCAGGAGGCGGGAGAATCGCTGTTTGACGTTCTGACAATGAGTACTAAGATGAGGGGTATGTTGTAATTTAGAAGTAATTTTTACACCACCAAGCCTTGAGAACCACGCAGCCGGGGCTTGTCCGCGGTTTCAGTAGCATGAAGTAACCAGCAGTATCTTTACTCCCCCCCTGGATGGGGCCATCACACATCACAGGGTCACCCCCAGCATGATAACGCTGGTACCCATTTATGCACTTGGTGGAGAGAGACAGTGCCGAGTTAAGTTTCCTGTCTAAGGAAAGAGCAAAGTGAGCTCCACGCATGCACCACTCCTTTACGATGTGTCTACACATCAAAAACAATACAGACGCCATAAATGAGTCCACTACTTGTTCAGTATCGCTGAAAGACTTGTGTCTTTGAAGCAGTACTTATACGATATTGCTGCAACGTCCGCGTTTTTGTGTGCCGCTTTCCTTTAGTTTGCCATCAATCTTGTTCTTTCTCGTCGATTGGTTTGTTTTGTTCACCTCATTTAACAAACTCTTTGCTTTGCAGCGGTGGAGCCTGAAACATTCGGTTCTTTCTATGAGGTTTTCAACCAGGTAAATAATTTTAAAAATGTTTCACTTCAAAGTACGCAAAACGTTTTCAAGATTTCTTTTGTGGTACAACAAAAGTGTGCTGTCCGGTGAAAGCTTTTCCACAAAGAATGGTAGCACTGAATGCTTTTATTCAAAGACGATGAAAAAATCAGAACCACACTGTATAGTTTTGCCGCTTTGACGAAGGACTAGCTAACGTTCGAAAATTTAGCTCCCGTTAACCTTACTTTGGTACGACGTACGTTATCACCAAGTTAACTAAACCATTGCTATTTTTGTGGGGTTTTTCGCTTTCTTTCAGGCCAGTCTTGAAGCCAACAGTGTTACGCTTGGTAACGTTTGTCTAGAAGAAAATGAGGTGAGAGGCTACCAACTAAGTAACGTCCTACGGAAATCTTTTTTTGTCACGGCGAACTTGTGGTAGAAACCTCTGAAGGTGTATTAAGTGAAAGATCATCTCAGTTATATAATCAACACAGTCAGTTGCTAAAATAAGGCCTGTAAAAACTCACACTTAAACGGGACGCGAACCCATGACCTTGCGACATCGGTATTGCAAAGGTTATGGGTTTGAATCCCTGAAAGTCTAAAACCTCTTATACAGATTATGTCTCGTGAGGGGGAGATTTTTTTTTATCGTTTAGTTTTGGCCGCTAAGTTACTAAGTCCCTTTTTTTGTATCATTCCACAGTACGTGTTCAACTAAGTTACTAAGTCCTGTTTTTGAATCATTCCACAGTACGTGTTGAAGATCTCGCGACCTGTTCGAACGTGTCGTGGAATGGGCTGGGTCATTCTAACTGTTAAAAGGTAAACTTCTTTCGACCTCATTTATTTTGGCGTTTCTTGCGTTCTGTTCGTTTTTGACTTTCTTAACTTTTTCCCCTTGATTTTCGAAGTAGAGGCATATTTGGGTTAACTCGGGCTTGTAGTCATACATATGCGTTATTGAGCAAGCATGAGGTCAAGATGGCTGCATGTATTGGCCGCGTTCTTTTTCACGTTTTTATTGACCGAGACGTAGTCAACTGAGGTCAATAAAAACGCAAAAAGGAGGCCAATATCCAGCCATGTTGACCGAACAAGCTTGGTCAATAAAGGGTTTATTTCATACACTTTTTGTTTCGTTTTGTTTCCCCGAACAATGTAGCCTGTTACAGGCGTTCAGCTGGTAAACAGGACGCGATAGTACAGAAATGGAGGGGGCTTGGGACGGGAGAGGGTGGTCGCCAAGCCCCCGCCATCACTATGCCTGTCCTATCGCGCCCCGTTTAGCAGCTGAATGCCTGGAACAGGCTACGAACAAAGCGGGAAATCGCAAGCTTGCCCTTTCGGGTAGCCAATCAGAACTCAGGATTCGCCTCATTTTACCCGCCCGCGGACCCACCCTTGTAATGAATGAAGTTGTGAACAAATGGTGCATTCAGAAGTCATGAAAGACTCCAATTTGCGCTCTGTAGTGATACGTTGGGAAAGGCTTTTGAGATGAATCTAACTGCAAAATCGTAAAATAATTATCGAAAATTGACGTAACATTACTGAAAAGTGACCTATTGTTTTTTTTTTTTTTTTTTTTTTTGGGGGGGGGGTGTTTACACAGGCTTTTGTTTTTAGCCGATGGAACCCATGAGTGCTCCCGTGTCATGGACATCAAGGATATCCACAGTGTGGAGGTGTCTTCCAGTGGCGTACTTCTTGGAATAACAGCCATGAAAGTAATTAGTAAATGTACGTGTCTTTCATTCTATCTTGTGGTTTTTACCAAGGCTTTATGTGTAGTTTTGGTTCAAGTTTCTGTCTGTGAAATATTAAAGATGGTATAGGTTAAGCCTGGTGAATTGGTCAGAGATTTATTTTTTCAGCACTGTCACAGGTAGACTCAGAAAAAGAAAATCTGACTTCTCCCAAAAGGATTCCGAAGTTCGACCTTCCAATTCCTTTATGCCTTTAAGGACAAAAGAAATTCCGCGTCAACGCTTCCAAACACCGAATTTGGAAGCACAACGCTGGCAGTACCGAGTCCTAAATGGGAATCACCATGATACCGTTTACACGTGAAAAATGTGATACGCGAACCCTGATTGGACGTATATCGTTTTCCTCACGCGTGCAAAAAGCGACACGCAGCAATTGATTGGTTTTCGGCTGGTTCCCCCAGTTTGTGAATGAAAGTTCTTTCGTGTCTTTAATTTTAGTTGGTGAGTGTGTATAATAAATCTGTCTCTTCCTTGTCACCTTTTACTTTCTTGTGATTTATGTTAGATAAGGAACAACCGCCCTTCCTAGCATTTTTGAAGGAAGAGAGGGATTTTTGGTGCAAGTGTTTATGGGAAATTCAAGCAGGGCATCAAATAGCGGAAGGTAGAAAAAGATTGATGATAACGGGAATAATAGCATTAATAATAATAATAATAATAATAATAATAATAATAATAATAATAATAATAATAATAATAATAACTCGACACATATCTGCGTGAACTCGGGCTTTCTTTATATCCAGGCTCGTCAAATGAAAAAGAAGAAAAGAACTACAGTATACATGTCTCTACTCAATTTGAATTTACAGTAATTCGCTGCGTTGGTCTGCGTTTTGTGAAGAGTAATCGTTCTGTTACAAGAAAACAATGATAAATACTGGCTAGCTCGATACTTAAGATTTATTTTACTTTGATGAAGTCTCCCAGAGCAGTTCCGAAAAGGCTCGTGATCTTTTAGTGTGGGTCTACCGCGAACGGTGTGTACATTTGTATGTGGTTCAGACACCATATGTTGCCAGCCGAGGAAGGAAGAACGTAGTTTGCACGCTCACAAACGAAAGCTACACATCCATTATGGCGGACAAAACGAACGTCGTGCTTTTTATTATCTTACCCAAGATACTTAGCGACTTGCAATTTGTAGGGGGGAGGGGTGGTGTTAATGTATTCTAGTCTTCTTTATCCTCAACACATATCCGTGTTCACTTTCAACGACGCTATTTTCGTTCAGTGCCTTGTATGCACGTTGGCTTAATTAAAACTATTAATATGCGCTTTGGTTAACTTCACACATGCGCTTTACTAGCTTTAGTGCGATTTGTGACTGAACGCAAACAACAAAGTCGAAATTTAACCTCAGGCGTTTCCCCTGGAAAACCCGAGTAATAATGATAACAATGCATTTCTATAGCGCTTGCTTGTTTCTTGTGCAGCGCTCTGTAAAGCCAACTGGGAGCTAGTCATTTTGTGGATCTTTGTGAGTTCAACTCTTTCTTCCGCAGTTGAAATATATGAAATTTCATTTATATACATTCATATCGTCATCATCTACGGGTCTATTACGAACTCACAAATGACCAGCTCCCAGTTGGCTTGATAGCTCAGTTGGTAAGAGTGTTGCACCGATAACGCAAGGCCATGGGTTCGACGCCCGTTCAAGACAGACTTTCTCAGGCGTTATCTTCGCAGCTTTTTAGTTTGCCTACATAACTGCAATGATCTTTAACATGTTAAATTCGTTTTGAAGCGTTTGTTGTCCAACCAGGGGAAACGTTAGAAAAGCTACATACTGCTAGCCCATAATCAGGTTTTTTGTGGCTCTGTTTTAGAGACTAAGGATCCTCTGGTGATCAAACAAGCTTCACAGAATGTGATTTTAGCCGACGCTTTGAGGCGGTGGTAAGTTATGTTCTATTATATCTGTATTCAGATTTATATTCAAAAAGAAATTGTGAAAAAACAATCATATCAATGATATCACACATATTCGGATATAAATGACATCAGCATATATGTGTGATATAACTGACATCAGCATATGTGTGATATAAATGATATCAGCATATATGTGATATAACTGATATCAGCAAATGTGTGATATAAATGATATCAGCATATGTGTGATATAAATGATATCAGCATACGGGGGTATGTGTGATATAAATGATATTAGCATATGTGGGATATAACTGACACCCGCAAATGTGTGATATAAATGATATCAGCATATGTGTGATATAAATGTTATGATATAAATGTTATCAGCATGGTAAGTTATGTTCTATTAAAAAAAACAATCATATCAATGATATCACACATATTCGGATATAAATGACATCAGCATATATGCGTGATATAACTGACATCAGCATATGTGTGATATAAATGATATCAGCAAATGTGTCTGTGTGATATAAATGTTATCAGCATACGGGGGTATGTGCGATATAAATGATATCAGCATATGTGAGATATAACTGACACCAGCAAATGTGTGATATAAATGATATCAGCATATGTGTGATATAAATATTATCAGTATACGGGGATATGTGTGATATAAATGATATCAGCATATGTGTGATATAACTAGCGCGTAGCGTTTTTATCGATTTGCTTTGGATCCACTCGGTACTCGGCATACAACTAAATGTTATATAATAAAAAGAAAATTACTTGGTCGCTTGGAGATAAGAAATTTCTCTTGTCATGTTGGAAACCTTAAGACAACTTTCCTATCTCCGCGCGGCCGTGTAATATCCTCTATGTATTAGTCGTGAGACGGGACCTACGGTTTATCGTCCTTATCCGAGAAGACTAGAAAGTCTAACCATTTACAGATGTCATTGCAAAGGCAGCACTAAGTCTTTCTCCTCAGTTTTTTAAAGACGCTGAGTGATGGTCCGGCCTAGGTTCGAACCCGCGACCTCCCGGACGATAGTCCCGTGCTCTACCATGCACCAGTCGACGATTTATCCTCGTTTAGTGCTGTTTTTGAAACACACCTTTTCCTATTAGATGTTAAATAACGTTTCATTTTGATTTTTTTTTCTCCATAGTGACTACTCCGAAGTAACTGCCTGTGTAAGTTGATTTAAAACATGTTTGGGAATGATTTCCGCACAGGTCCCTACTTCATTATGCATGCTGTAGTTGAATTGTCTTGGGAAGTGCGCGTGTAAACATTTCTTGTTTTCTGAGAACGAAACCGTACGCCTCCAGTATGCATAATGAAGTAGGGACCTGTGCTGAAATCATTCCCATGTTTGTGATAACTGATCTTTGTTTTGAGGCTAGAACTGTCCTCGTGTACCGGTACACAAGAGCCGATACAAAAGACCAAACAATACATTAAAGCTAAACAATGACTCCTAAACAAAGAAAATACAATGGTTATTCCTCGTGCACTGGTATACGAGGATAGAACCCTGCTTTGATCCCTAATTTACAGACCTTCTGCATGTCGACTGGCACGTTTTGCTCGCCGTTACTAGATTTTCCTAGCCTACGGAAACCTTGATGTGTACCCGATTCTCCGTTGTGCTGCGTGAATCCATTTTCATGGGAACGTTTCCTCCATTGTTAGAGCTACTGTAACTTTAAATTAATAGTTTCATTGTTTGTTTCATTGTTTGAGTTCGTACCTTTACTTCGTAAACATAAATATCGTCACCTACATGTCGTGATGCTTTTCCCACAATAACGCAATCACTTCTTGGGCAGTATGGCTTGTAACCCTTCAGTTGCAAAGTTACCAAACAGAGTGGTCATTCGGGCTGTTTGGCATTTATTTGTGGATTGTGTGGTGCAGTGTAACCATTTGTTGGAAAGCTGTTTTGTGATGCTGTTGCTCTTCTGTGGAGTGTTATTTTCCAGCGCTCATGCTAAGGCGTGCCGATCACTTGGCTCACTCACTCAATTTGCTCATTCAGCTCAACCACCCAGTTTACTCGCCTGACCACTTTACTCGACTCACTCATTCAACCACTCACTCGACTATTATTCAACTCACTGATTTTAGCTCAACACACTCACCCACTCACTCACAATTTGGTCCTCATTTTAGTTCTGTACTCTTCTAAGGCGAAGTCTTTGTGTTTTGGGAGGTTTTTCAACGTTACTCTCTTTGTTTTGTTTGTTTTATTTTTTTAATTTTTTTTTTTTACAGAAACCTCTCTACCTGTACAGCAAACGAGGCGACTTGCGAAGACTGTCAGATGATACTAGAAAGGTGAACTTTTGTTGATTTTTGTGGTCGATAAGACTTGAGACTGAAACTAAAGTATGACACAGAATCTTTGTTGGGGGAAGGCTTCAATACGCATCTCTAAATTTTATTTGAGACTCGAAGAGCCATTGAAAACTCAGTTTGAGAGGCTACATAAAATATATTGCGATGAGATCGTTCGGTTGGAAATAAATATCTCTTATTAACCAAGCGCTAGGGCCGTATTGAGTGAATATAGGCCTTTGGTCTTGACATGTAGCACAAATAAGATCGGGGGCCGATATTCTACAAGTGCGGTCCCAAGAAAGCATGGTTGATAAGAGATTTATTACACGACCGTCTTTCTGACCCCCTAAAAAATACGACAGCAGTTTATCGAGTACTTTTGCTGTCATTGTTTCTGGTTCTCTCGATTCATTTTTTGCGACACAGAAGCACCTAAGAACTCTCAAGTCCGACTTTTTGACAGTGTTACTTGATTTCTGAGCTGTAAAAGTCATCGAGTTCTTGAGTATCATTCGTACCAGCGTTCTCCAAGGTTTCACTGTTCCCATTTGGGCTGCTTGTGACTTCCTAAACTCTCGTCGTTATTCCGGCTCAGTGGAAATTTCTTTACTGAATTCACAGACACTTTCTACGTCTGGGAATAACGACCGAGCCCTTCGGAGACAGTTTTCAAAGTTTTTCTCCTGCGCCATTTTATATTTCAAGGACTAAAAAAAGTGGACGGGACTACGCGGGAAAATGCCCGGTCCAATACTTAGAAAATAGTGGACCAGAAATTGAGCAATTTGTTTGGTTCATTGTAGTTATTGGCCCTCTGAGCTGTCTTAGTCGTGTAATAAAAGTTAATACGTGGATGAGGAGAAAAGGAACGACCCGAAAAAGATACGACAAGATCGGCAGCTTACAAATTCTTCCTTTCTTTTCGGCAAGAGAAGTTATAACCTACATGTGTCGACTAAGACTTGAATTTGAAATCGACCCAAGTGCTAAAAAGGGGTCGAAAAGACTTAACAATTAGGACACGTGAGGGAAGGTATGCCGCTTAAACACGTGACTGTGCAATGCACTACGTTGTAATTCCGTTTGTTTCAAAGCAGTGTGCGATCTGGATTTTCGCGTGATTTTCTTGCTAGCATGAGAAACGATGCTTGAGGTTTTCTAATAAACATGGAACTTTTTTAACTGCTAGGCACTAGTGAAGAGAATCAGTCCCTCGCCCCAGGACGTGGAGAAAACCACCGTAGAAGCCATGTTATACTTGTCAGGCAGTAAGTAAAAATAGGCAAGCATTGCATGCATGTGGCTACTGCGTTTATTAAGTTTATTCGGACCTTTTTGCCATACCTATCGCCTTTCCTCGACTTCATTACTTTTACATATTCTCTTCTGAGTTTGCGAATTGTATTGTGCACTGTGATTGGCTAAATACTAGGCACGCGCTGATTGGCTCCTTCACTCACTCACTCACTCACTCACTCATGTTTCCTTTAACATATTGGCTCCTACATTATTTCATGTGCAGTAGCCAAAATAAACGAGCATCAAACTTATGTCATATTCGACAGCGTAATAAGTGAACAGGTCTATGCTTTTAAGGAGACAAAGGGAAGTGGCTATGAAAGAAAGATGATGGAGAGAGAAATACACTATACTCGCCTTCCTTAAGAAGCTCTCTATGACTTATGCAAATTAAGATACAGAAACGTGGGGGTGGGGGGGGGGGGCAGTTTTGCAGTAGGCACAGAGTGGGAAGAAGTAAATACGAATAGGCGGCGTACCTGAAAGGGGGGGGGGGGTGGGTGGGTGGGGTAAAACCAACCCTGATGCTAGTCCGAGCCAGCGTAAAGAGGACAAAAGAACTGCACCCGGGCGCCTTTAAAAGGATGGGAAACCCACAGAGGAAGCGAGGAAAAGAGCGTGCCTCACGACATATGAAGCTATTTCTGATGTCGGGATTATCAAAGACATGTCATTGCTTTTCAGATAATGAAAATTGGAATCAAACCTGTACCACATGACCTTTCTCTTTTTCCCATCATGCATCAGAAAAAACCGCTAGGCAGGCGAACGCGGAACACAATGTGAGGAGGTGGGGTTACGTTTCGCGGCAGAACTGAAGGATTTAACGAGAAAATAGGGTGCTGCAAAGAATCTAAAGGGAATTCCATGTACACGTAACCGAAAGCAAATTTGTCCAGACCTTAAATCCGCCTTTCTCCCTTCAGCTTGGCTTAAACGTTCGCACGCAACGTTAGTTTCCTTAGAAATAGAGCAAAACTACCTCCACATTGCTCTAGCTATAAAAATGTGGAAACACTCTCGGGAAAATGGCATGTTGCTACTTATAGATTGTATTTCATTGTTTTTTTTTTAACAGCGACAGAGATGGAACCTAAAATTTGGTGTGCCATGGTACGTTAAATGTTCATTATGCAATATGCTATTTGTTCCCTATTATATTGCATTATGTTCGAAGTTGAAATATTTCAGTTGAATAAATACTCTTTCCTATTGTTTCGAGAATGTGTGTGTTCGTTTGTGCTATGTTGAGTGAACGGTCAGAACCCAGTTCAGAAGCTGTACTTTTGTGCAGAACCTAATTTAGTTAACATTGGCACGACATTTAATTCACACGCGCACAGTGTGCCGAGCCTAACCTGAATTCCATGTAAGAATAAAGGGAATGGCCTGAGTCCGATACATAATGTCTGCATTTAGTTCGGCTCATGAGAAGAGTGCTGTATGAATCACCTACAGCCTCAGAGTCGAATACGACAAACTGTCGAAGTGAAATTTGTTGGCGCTCCAAATTAAAACTGCTGTACCGAATTTATTTAGACGTCGCTCTTTTGCCGTACTTAATTTATCAGCGAAGTTCGACACATGAAAGATATGGCGTTTTTTTCTTACCATATTGTCTTCTGTTGCTCGCTTGCAATGGTTTTAAATTATTTTTTATGTTAGCATGGTGTGGGACTCGTTATCTGTATATTTAGGACATCCTAGCTCCCGGAATTGCATTCTAATTGTTTTATTGTGGGTTGTAAATTGAAGTTTGTGGTTAGAGGTCTTTTGTCGTTGTTTTTTGATATTCTGTTGTTGAGCCATACAAATAAATTGTTTTTGTAATTTTGTATCATGTCTTAGGGATCAGGCCTTGTAGTTGTCATTGACACGAAGACTTGGGAATATGAATCACATATGAAACACGCCAAAGACAGAGTGGTAAGCGAGAGTTTTTTACAACAAGAAGTCACTCTTCTTGTTTTTGATTGACCAACGCCGAAAGCGTCATTAGACTCACAGCGATAACAAGCCAACTGTCTCTCGCTTTTAGAGTTTTCCAATGACTAAAAAATTTTTCTAATAATAATTTCGCTCGAATACGGTTTGAGTTAAAGCATCTGTACTCCTATTAAGAACACCTAACGCCATGAAATCGTTAAAGCTTGTAGTGAAATACTTGCGGTAGTTATTTGATAAAAGCCTGTGTTATAAAAAAGATAATGCACTAGGGAAAAGAGAAATCTATTTGTTAGGTATTGTTTTTGTACAATCACGCAGTGATCTTAGTTCCTATCTTCTTTACATTATAAATGATTTTATGGCACAATATTTTTGGAGAGGTTTTCTATCGTGGCACATGACCACTGACCACATGACACATGACTTAACTGACGTGAACCAGTACGTTAGTCCAGACGTAATAAATCGATGATATCAATGAAATGATTGAGTAGTCAATTGGTAATCGATGGCTAATCAGTTGATTAGTCTTTGATTGTATACTATAATCAATGAGTATTCAGTGGGCCACAAAATGTTTGGCCACTGAGTAGTCATCGATTATCCATTGATTGTCGCTGATTCAATTTGTGCTTTACAGTGTCACCAATTAGTACGTCAGTGCTAGATACAGTTGACACTTAAATAAAGGTCATTATTATTATTATTATTATTATTATTATTATTATTATCATTCATCAGCGATTTTTATGTCTGGATTTGTCCCCTCCCCAAGTAGGTACCAACCTCGTTTCCTCTGGTAATGAATAGATATGAAAAATGGTAGGGTTGTGGGATGTGGCTTCAAATGACAACGTCAAAATGTAATAAGGGTAAGTTGGAGCCACACATATGCGCACTGATGCGACAGTGGTAGAAGGGATTAAACCCTGTTGCTTCTAAAAAAAAGAGCTCAATTTTTTCATCTTTTTTTGGTAGCAACAGGGTTTCCCTTTACCACTGTCGCCTTAGAGTGCATATGTGTGGCTTCATCTTACCCTTATTACATTTTGACGTTTTTAATGAATAGATATGTTTTATTGTCCTGCAGAGTTGCCTCATAGCTGTTGGCAAGAACCAAGTGTGGGCTGGATCCCTCGACTCGACTATCTACGTCATTAACACTCACACGAAAAAAGGTGTGTAACAAGACAAACTGTCATGTGGTCTCATTGAAATGCAAAGGCGTAGATTTTTCTGTGCTCTGTCGATTCCTTTACCTATAATTTACAACTACGATCTTTGAATATTTCGAGAAAGTCATGTATTTGTAATGCGGATGAAAACGTAGTTTAACATTCAATCCTCGCAGTAATAACTTAGAAGTAGAAGTAATGCAATTCAGTCTTAATAGGAACAGGTTTGAACGGGATTTGAATCCGCGGCCTCGTGATTACCGGTGCGATGCTCTACCAGCTGATCTAAACCAGCCGTCCGCACTGGGAACAGGTCAATAGTGGGTTCATGTATGCCTGTGTCAGGAATGTTGTCAACAGTTGTTGAGTGTCAATCACTTACGTTGTATTAACATCCGCAAAGCAGATACGCCACTTATTTCGTTTATTTCCAAATTCTTGTAACCATTTCTCATATTTCCTGCTACAACTAGGTGCAAAATAACTTGCGATACTGCACCTTTTTTGGAGGGTTCAATGGTCTCAAACATTAAGAGGCTGTCCGCGTAAGAACAGAGAAGGCAATTTTCGGACCTTTTCCGATTTGGCTGATTTTTTCAGTGAAAGTCAGCCATTATGTCCCATGTACAAATATCACATTTGTTTGGATCAATTCGATTTATTTCATTTCTTGCGAGGCGGTTTCTGAGACAACCTCAGTGTTGCCCGATTTGCCTGCCGACACTCTCAGATTTAGCCCTATATCCAGGGAGCTGCCAAATTAGAACTTTTTCACAAAACAAGCTGAATTTTTCACATATTCAAGATTAATCTCTCCTTAATACTTGACATGTAGTACAGAAAACCTTGGAACAAGTTTGACCGAACAAAAAAGCTTTGAAGATAACCTCTGTCACAATACAAAATAAGCGAAACGCGACATACCTTCAGTTGAGTAGTATTTTCTCCAATGTGGCACCTAAGTCAAGGTAAACTGAATCATGACACGAAAGCAGATGTGGAAAAAAAATTACCGTAAATGACATAAAATTAATAAAGGCGATGTGTTTGAATCGAGTCGCAAACTTTGAATATTAAGTAAATACTCTTTCAACTTGTGTTTCTTTATCCATTGAAGTCCTCTGTTGTTTCTGTCTCTTTAGCGGATCAGCAACTTCTGACCCATCGAGACTGCATTAGCCACATGATCAAAACAGAAGATTACCTCAAGTAAGTGCAAAATATACTTTGCCCGTTTGTTTCTTAGTCGGTTCAGTTCAGTTTGGAAGGTCGGGAGGTTGAGAGACGTTACTAAGTCAGCCCTCACTAAGGTCGTTCCTCACCCGCGTCACGGTAGCCCCGGGGGGGGGGACTCTCATATGGAGTGGACGGGGATGCTCGTCGGAAATTTTGAATTTAACCCCTAAAAGAGACCAATCTGGGCGTGGTCGAAACTAATTCATACCCCTAAAATCAAAATCAAAATTCTTTCTGTTTTGTTATTTTTTCGCGTGCGACCCTTAACGAGACCTTGACGGCTAAAAATAATGACATTTTGCTCAGAACATCCTAAGCGAGACCAAAATCCGAAATTTACACCCCTAAGCGAGACGACGAGCATCCCCATCCATTCCATATGGGAGTCCCCCCCCCCCCCCCCGGGACGGTAGCATCCACATTTAAGGCCAAAGTTAGTGATGCAAACACGTGTAGTAGGTCACTCAGGATATGCGTTATATCAGTTCCATTTTATAATCCCGCGAAACTGAACAAAATGCCTATATAATAAGTCCTTTATTGACCAAGCTTGTTCAATCAAAATGGCTGGATATTAGCCTCGTTCTTTTTTGCGTTTTCATTGACCTGAAGTAATGCTGTTCGAAACAGGAAAAAGATCAAACGGATTCGATGGCAGAGAACTAAACCTCTCAGTAAATGGATCGCGTATCAACACAACAACGAGATACAAATACCTCGGCATGCATCTAGACCCTACGCTGAATCTTGACACACACTTTTATAAAACGTACAAGAAAGCAGTAGGGAGAGTGAACTCATTACTACGAAACCGTTCTAACATTGACGACTTTAACGCTGAACGGCTCTACAAAACAATGATAATGATGCCTATTTCCACTTACCGTGGCCAACGTATGCTTGGTTGGTCTGAGACACGCAAGTGCCAAATCAGAAATCTGGAATATCGAAGCCACAGGACTATTCTGGCTCATCCCAAATGTCTAAACTGTGAACTCCGCCCACCCACAATTCAAAACATTTTAAAGAAAAAAGGCTTGTTTATTTGTTTTTGATTGCCTACAAGTCGATGTTTGTAGCCCTTTTAAGAATTATTTCAATTTTTTAATCCACAATGTAAATACGAGAAACTTTGAGGCCTCCGTCGTTCTCCCAAAAGTGAAACTTGACTTTGCAAGTGAAAGTTTTTGTTTTTTAGGTGCCTCAACTTTCAGTCTTTTGCCTTTATTAACGAGGCAGATTGGATTTAGGAAGTCTCTAGATGAATGTTTTTGTAGTGCAGTAGGGTAGCACATGTTATATAAAGTCATTCACCAGTAATCTGCACACTGTCCATCTTCAATGCCATTGCACCCTGTTTTTTAAAATCATGACAGATTTCTACCGCGATTTTATCAATGTTTCATTACTAAAAACAGCAGCAAACTTGAAAATAGCGTGACATGAACTTATTACAGTTACGTACAGATAACAAATGGAACGTTTTCTGGTTACAATGTCACCTGAAAATGTCTGCTTCAGTCTTTGTATCGACAAAACGTGTGCACGTGACGTTTTCCCTGAGAGCCTACTTAATTAATACTTACAATTGAATAATTCGGACACTAAAGCATGACCCCTTGCAGTCTGTATTTATCGGGTTCCACTGTATAATGCTTAACGTTTGATGGCATTTTCTTCTTTCAGTCGCACCATAATTTGGAGCGCCAGCTTGAACGGTCAGATAGTGGGCTGGGATCCAGAGACTCTCACCTCCATCAGACAGGTGATGATCGAAACATTGCATTATACTGCACGTTGCAGTTCATTTACTTCTGTTTATGCACTCGCTTGTAAGATTTCCCGAAATCGACAAAAGACGTTTCATTTGTAAGGAATGGGTTGTTGTTTATCGTTGAAATTGTGATGATAATGTAAATTCTTCTTTTGTCACACGATGTGGTCACTGGATGTTGATTGCGACGTTTCGACTGCTTACTGCTAGTCTTCTTCAGGCGATGGGGTCGACTGATTCCGGCTCACCATTATGTAGCTGCGTGGTCTGCTCTGATTGGTGCATTTTGATCCTGCTATTGTTTCTGCTTGCTGTGTCTTCCTCAGGGGTCCGCTGGCTTGCCGCGTGTTTTTTGTAGCGTTTCTTGATTGTCGGCATCCACGCTTCTGGAATTTCAATTCTGTTATCCCTGTTGATGTTATTAGGGTGCCGTCTTATGTGAATTGCGTCTTTCACTTTCCTCGTGTACCAGTGGTTGTTACAATCAATAAACTTAACTTCTTTCCAAAGCGGCTTGTGTTCGGTTTCGTTGGCGTGTTCTGAAGCGGCTGAGTTCGAGCGAGACGGATGTCTCTGTTATGTTCTTTTATTCTTTCTTGCATGGGTCGTCCCGTTTCCTGGATGTAGACTTTACCGCATTCGCACGCTATCTTGTAGACTACGCCATCTTGTTTGCTGGGGTCAGCGGGATCTTTTGGTCTGACTGGTCGAGATCTTAGTGTTGTGTCAGGCTTGAAGACGGCGCGAATGTCTTGTTGTTGTAGGCTTCGGCGGAGGGTCTCTGAGACTCCTTTGATGTAGGGCAGCACCGCGGTAGACTCAAACTCTGCCATGGTGTCTTTTCGCAGTGCTGCGTTTTTAGTTTTGGTCACTTTTTGCAAGAAAGAAAGGGGATAACCGTTAGCGATGACAACTGTGGATAGATGTTTGTTTTCCTGTGCTGTTCCCGACGTTTGACCCGGTCGTTTAGACGATACCGCGCTTTGCTGATTGTGGATGGTGTGAATCATACGCTAGGTACTCGTCGGTGTGCGTGGCCTTCCTGTGGACGGTGGTGTGGAGTCTGCCGTCTGGTTCCCCTAATCACTAGTGAATCAAGGAAAGCGATCTTGTTGTGGTTCTTAGTTTCCATGGTGGAACGGATGGACGGGTGCTGTTGGTTGAGATGATCGAGTTAGTTTGTTGGTTTGAGATTAGCGACGATATGCAAACCCAACCCTACTCTAATTCTGAAATAAAAACTATTAGCCCTAAAAAAGGAACCCAGCTCTGTTATAGAACATTTCACAAGTCACGGTTGTACATTTCCCTTTTGCGAAACGTACTCACAGCGCCTGAGTTAGCGAAGAAAGGCGCATTATATTGTATGTTCAGAGCATGTTCACTGTGGTTGGTCAATCGAGCAAAATTGTGTTCCACGTTGTAAATGTTGCGACCATGAAATAGCTTACCGGGCCTGTAAGTTACCGGGACTTTCGAGAGACGGACCCCTAAACTGTAGGTCCCGGATGTGTCGCAGCATTCTGGGCGGTGAGACCTACGGTTGAACCACGCTTTGTCAAACTTGCCAACCTCGTTCCCAGGGTCTGTCTTCCCGCCTCTCCCCCTCCCTAATGTAGTATCGCCCATCTTCGCTATTTCTTGCTATTTTTTCTGTTCTCATGAAAGGGCGCGGCTTCATTTCTATTCACATTCTCTTTAAAACTGTTAATAAACTCCCTCGAATGGTTGCGATAGATTTCAGGTTAGTCTGTGTGATTACAGTTTAATAAAAACTATAAAACAGGCATACTCAACTCAGAAGGCGAAAGTTACTTGTGTTCGTTTGAAATCAATTTTTACCAATTTTTCTGTATTTATTAAAGCTTCCTTGCCTTTTTGAAATTAATCTTTGGACCCTCGGAAACGTTTTGTGATTTAATTTTGTTGTATTTGGTTGAACAAAATGACGAAATCGGAATTATGCCAAAGCGTGTTTCAATTAGTTCTATCAAGAGAAAATGAGGTAAGAGAACGCATCTTCCATACTGGGTTCTCTTACTATGATAAGGGGACAGAATCTATTTTTAGTTCCGGAAAGTATTTTAACTGACCAATGGCTGATGTCCTTCTCATCACGTTTTGTAATTTCAATGCGCCCTGTGGAAACCGCGCAGCCACGGAACGAGATATAAATACATTCCGCGCTAAAAATAGATTGTGCCCCCTTATCATATCAGACGGGGTTATGTTCTCTTTCCTCATTTTCTCTTGGTTCTATGCAATCTGTAGAATCTAACTTTTTATAGAACTTCATATAGCTCAAAGATTTGCTGTTCTATACATAACAAACTGAAATCTCGCGTGTGGTAGCATAACGCGGTGTGAACACCACAAGGAGTTTCATATACCCGATGAACCTATTGTGAACCCCATCGCCTGAGGTGAAATTTGCCTAAAGCCTCATATTATTCAAAATTCTTTTTGGACCGTGTTTACTCTGTACAGCTATGGTACATAGAATAGACCGTTCAGACTCTATTATTATTTATTACTGTTTTTTGAATTATTATATCTCATCCCAGCTACAACTGCAACTGCAACATAAAGAGGGGAAAACTCTTTACTCATTTGCAGAAGTTGGTCAGCAGTTTTGGTGTGGTAAGTGGTAGGTTGTGTAAGCAATAATCAGTCGACTTTATGTTACCTTATCGTTACTTTTTTTCACAGGACTTAAATTTCACGATTTTCAAAAAATCGCGAAATTTAAGTCACGAAAAAACGTTTTCGCGAGAGTTAACCTTGCCAAGTTAAATGCCCTGCTATATGATACTTTCATCAATTTTAACGAGGACCCGTTTGAAGAAATTAACAATGTTATTCTGTGTGAGCGCAATTCTACTGTGTCACTTAGTACTCTTGTATAGCTCTAATTTGTGCGTAATTGTTGGTATATTGTTTTGCTCAAACTATCGCTATGGAAAATTAAAATCACCTTCTCCAATTCAGAGAGTAACTGTTAGTTCGGGGAGGTCAATTGTTTGACAATTTTCGCGAAATTTAGTTCCCACGAAAATAAATACTTGGTATTTTCAACTTCATAGATCAAAGTAAGGATTTTTGTCGAAATGACACTGAGTAAAAACCGACTCGACTTCGAAATTAAATAAATAGAATCCCGTGATATTAGAATCAATTTATGATTCATACAGCGCAGTTTTCTCTGTCAATGCTGAGATATGGGCGCCTTTTTGGAAAAAGTTTTTCTTATTCTTTTTTCCCCTGGAAATCCTGTTATGAATTGAAGTATATTTAAGGTTAGTCGAGTGTTTTCCACACGGTATCATTTACGAGGGTTATAGAGTGGTAGCCTCAACATTTTTCATTTGCTCTCAAATACCATATTGTCGTTATTTTGCTTGTTTGAAATCTGCTCAACCGCATGGATGTAAAAATATGGCTATATAAAAGATGTAGGGAGTTTGGGACGGTATCAAGTGTTCTATACTGGCCTATAATGAATAAAACACAAGAGAAATCAATCACTGTTACGTGTTTGGAAATCGGATGAACAACTTCTGGTTTCCGCATCCTAAATTTCTCCTTTTAATAGATTTTGTTTATGACGATATGACAACTGCGTACCCAAAGCAGTGAAAACAGCGTCGACGTATAGTCTTAAAAACTCAAATTTTGTCGGGAATACTTCTCTGCGCTTCTTTTTCAACTCTCTTGATTCCTATGTGGTCAAACCCTTTTTACCTCGATATATATATGATATACGATGAGGTATAGTGATGGTTGGATTGGTCACTCCATTCCCGTTGGACAATTAATTCCTCGCGAAGCGAGGTTACTAATCGTGTCGCTTTCGGTCAGACCACGTGGCTCGCAAGCCCGAGTAAATCGAGCCGAGAGTTTTTATAAATGTATTTAGTATAAATACTCAGGTGGTTATACAAAATCGCGCGCTCTGATTGGTTCGCTATCTCGGATTATCAGCCGATAATCACCTCGACGAAAAAAATGGCTGCCAGTCGTTCGCGCGCTTTTGATGAAATAAAATTTTTTCGTGTTGTACAATGCTTTTTCTTTTCTATTTTGAAATAATCACCTGTGTATTTATGCTAAGACAATTATTCGCCTCAGGCTCAGTGATTCTCGCTGAATATTCACCTCGACTTCGTCTCGGTGAATATTCACCGAGAATCACTTCGCCTTCGGCGAATAATTGTTAAATATATATATATATATTTTAAAGGTGTCCGTTCGCAGGCCAGGTTACCTGGCAACATTACTCCATGTGAAATTCCGCCATTAGGAATTCCTTGAATGATGTTTTGAAAATAATGTGAATTTTGTGGAAACCGATTTCACTCGTCTTGGTACGGTGGCCCACAACTGTCACGGCAAAACAGAAAGTCACGGCAAGACAATGTTATCTGACGGCAAAACAAAATTAACTCACGGCAGTACACCATTAATTCACGGCAAAACAAAATTAACTCACGGCAATACACCATTAACTCACGGCAAAACGAAATTACCTCACGGCAAAACGAAATTAACTCACGGCAAAACAAAGAAAGCGAGTTGGTCAGCGGTTGTTATTTGCTTTACAAATGGTATGTCGTGTAACAGTAACACACTGCTCGCTTGGAAACCGTCATGTTTGGTGCAGTGTTCCGTATCTCGAACTCATGATGTTTTGCAGCGCTTGTGGTTTGTTAGTGTAACAACATGCGAGAGGCTTTGTTTTAGCAAGCGACGTTTATTGTAGAGCGGATAGAATACAAGTGATACATGTGCTAAAGTGGCTAGCAAAAATCTAAACTACTTCCGGTAATAGATACTACAGACAAACTATTTCGGTCAGACCTTGTGGTTTCGAGATAAACCACATTAGTTTCGTCACAGTTAGTCGATCAAAATGCTAACTTTTGCAAAGACTGTGGTAAAGGTACGTTTCTTAATCTAAAGTATTCGTATTTGCATCTCTTTTAGTTCTGAATAACGATAGGCACGTGAGAAGTTCGGTCAATAATTCAAGAAATATATTAGCTGTTGACCGTCTAACAAAGCAATGGGTTCACGGAGTGCTTACATAATTAGCTTGTAATATATGTTATACTGTAAAACCGTTTATTCGTAAATACTTTGCATACATACGTTTCTTCATTTAGTCATAGCCTATATTTTAAAGTTTGTACAATTAGATCTTTTGGTTTTTTTTTTCTCGTTTCTTTTTGTGGCTTACTTGAAAACTGGTTGGTGCATTACAGATTTTGCGGGTCATATCTGTGGGATGCACCAAAAATAGCATACATTATGAATGTTTCCTTTTGGCTACATGTACATGCACAATCTTATTCCAGTATGTGTTGATCAGCATATTTGTAGCAGTGTCATCTTACGTGCCTATCGTTATTCGGAACTAAAAGAGATGCAAATAAGAATACTTTAGATTAAGAAACGTGTCTTTACCACAGTCTTTGCAAAAGTTGGATTTTGATCGACTAACGAACCACAAGCGCTGCAAAACATGAGTTCGAGATAAGGAACACTGCACTAAACATGAAGGTTTCCGAGCGAGCAGTGTGTTACTGTTACACGACATACCATTTGTAAAGCAAATAACAACCGCTGACCAGCTCGCTTTCTTTGTTTTGCCGTGAGTTAATTTCGTTTTGCCGTGAGGTAATTTCGTTTTGCCGTGAGTTAATGGTGTACTGCCGTGAGTTAATTTTGTTTTGCCGTCAGATAACATTGTCTTGCCGTGAGTTTATTTTGTAGTGCCGTGACTTTCTGTTTTGCCGTGACAGTTGTGGGCCACCGCATCTTGGAAATACATCCCAGCAAGAAGATCTCCTACATATACAAGAAAGAATGGCGAGAGATCGTCGTCGAGTAAGTTTGCATGCCGCAAAAATCGGCACACGGGAAGCGGCGACTCAAAGCAGAGATTGAGAAACGACGGTAGAGACGATAACAAGAGACATCGCAGTTAAGACAACAGCTGCTTGCTCAAAAAAGCAAAGGAATCAGCAAGGAAAAGGACCAGGAATACCATCAAGTTACCATCAAGTTACATTGGAAATTGAATTTGTTATCGATAGAAACAAAGACTCGTTTTAGGTATACGGGACATGAGGGAGCGATTACATAACGAAATTGGCGAACAAAATTTAGCAAAATGCCTTAGAACGGAAACCGAGTAGGAACGACTTCCAGCATGCAGACAGAAACAAAAGACGAACGACAAAACAGATTACCTTATCGTCGTGAAAAAAGTGCCAGGAAAGGGGAAACAGAAACCAACCGCAAAGAAATGAAAGATGACAGTCACGTAGTATTAATACTGCAATGAGAATGCAAGTAGGTATTTTTCGTAGTGAAACGATTGCCTTCCATTTGAAAGAAATTCCCAATACAGAGATTGCAGTTGTGATAGCAAGTATTTATAATTATGTGATCTGATATCATTGCAACAGTGAAAATATATTGTAGATTGTTTGATGTAGCAGTTATGTTCAGTATTTTCAACAGAAAAGATAAGTGAAACAATAAGTGACTGGTTCTGCAATATTATCACTGATCAATGCAATTATTTGTAAATAAAGCAGATGTTATTACTGACTTCTGAGTAGTATTTCTCTTTGCTCTATTTCTTTGCTACATATAAGCTACTGCAATGATCAGTTAATGTCATTACCTACATATATGTATTGCGTAATCAAAAAGTTTGTTGGGACAGACAAGTTCCATTGAGCCATTTCAAAATGGGTTTTTACCTTTGAGTTCCATGTATCCCTGGGAATTACTCTCTTATCACCCATCCTTTTCCCACAAATGAAAAGTTAATTTAAGCCCTACTTTGCAAAATTAGGCAACATCTTAACCTTTTTCCTTAATGCTGTTTAATTCATTTTTATGATGTCAAATACAAATATTTAATAACAACCATAATATACAGTTGACCTTTTACATTGGAAAAACTCTATAAGGGAGAAACTAAAGTTTGTAATGCTAAAATTTTTAGCGATTTTTCTTATATATTCATTGCAAGGGTGCTGTATGTAATAACAAGTCTTTGAAGTTTCCTAAATACCATCTGCTAACAATCATGATTTTCCACACTAACTGTATGGACATGATTATAATGATGATAATGACTGCACTAGCATGATTGCCACAGGTTAGACAGGTCAGGAGTTTGGAGGTCATCACCAGGACTAATTTGTGACTTTTTTATTTTTTTGGGTAAGGGAAAAAGTCAGGGAATTTAAAGATCTTATGACTGTGGCAACCATGACTAGATTCTAAGCTTAAAAGAAGAAATGGTATAGTTCAGAGTTGAGTAATTTGTACTTCATATGAGACAAACCCTATTCAGAAGAAAAACGGAATTGCTTGTAGTAGTAGAGGAACAATACCTTTTCCCAGATTAGGACATACACCCCCACCCCATAACAGTATATTATGTTAAATATAAAAAATAACAATACTAATAATAATATCAATACCAGTAGTAATATTAAAAATGATAATGATAATAATACAATCATAATAATCATGATAATAATTGCAAAAATGAGAAAGTACAAAATATAAAAATAATATAATAATAAGTAAATACATAAATTGGGGTTTCATCCCTCGTAGGAAAAACAATTAGGAGTCCTTTAAAAACTAGCTTCGCGAGGTTTTGCGGGAGTCGTATTTTTAGTTTATGCATTAAATCTGCATTAAATGTGAATTAAACAGGTTTTCCCCTGTCTCCCCTACAAGGTTTGGTTTTGTCCACAACTGAAGTCGTGCAATTGTTTTATGTTCACATATGTGTGGGGAGGGGGTGAGACAAAGCGGCAGCACATGTTTACAAAATGGCGTCTGTTGTGTCGAGCCCGACGCAAAGATTGTCAAGCCAGATTTTCGTTCCTTTCGTTCCACCTTTGATCAAAATACACTTTTGAAGATCTCGCAAACGAACAGGAAATGTGTTCAAGAATGCTCGAGTGGAAAGAAATGGGTTTTAAAGTCTTAAAAGTGACGATGTGTCCAATTTGGACGACGAGTAATCGGTCAGCCGTAGCAAGAGTGCACAACACGAACTGTTCGGAATGAACGCTTTATGGTCTGGGGAAAGGACAGCACTTCGTGGAATAATTACCACATACCATGAGGTAGCTCGAAGGAGCCTTTGATTCTGAATCAGTAAATGAAACATTAAAATGAGATTATGCAATATTCCGTCCATTGTTGCCCAGAAAAAGTAGAAACTGATCAACACTTTGCGCTGACTCGCTCAGTTTTAATTGAATTTTTACTAACTCTTACAGCCACTAGATTTTCAATTCACGTGATGAACTACGAGTCTGAAAGTGAGGCTGAGGTGCTTACTGCAGAGGACAGTGGTCGTTCAATGAGTATAGACTGCATGTGTGCAGTGTCGTCCAGTCACGTGAGTGCATGATCAGAAGAAGTCGTGAACTCAGTACTCAGTCTTCTTATTAATAACATACATGCATAAAGTTTAACATGCTGATTGGCTGAGAGCACGCTAATTAATCCCAAAAAATCATTTACAAGAAATAAAATGATTTCCAGTGCAGTTTGGAATAAATAAGCATTCGCTCGAGGTGACTATCTTAATGATATCCTGAGTCGAGTCATTTGAGGAAATTTATGATACTTTGTTTCTCTGTATTAGTTGTGGACTGCCTGTGACAAACGAGGATTACTTGTGGTCTGGAATACCAAGACTTGCCGACGCGAAAAATGTCTTCATTTAAACGCTGATGGATTCACTAACATGATCCTCATTGGAGAAAAGGTAGCTCGCGTCGAAGTCAGTAACCTATCGCCTGTGTTCCCCGTTACATTCTTAGGGACCGCTCATTTTTTACGAGATGAGGAGGGAGGCTGGCTGAATTGGGGGGGGGGGGAGTGAAAGAATGGCCTTAAAGGGATGAACAGTCAAAAATGAGGGCAAAGATGGGTGGGGTCACGTAAAATATTTCTGCAGTACTTAAAGATGGGAAATTTTGTAGCATTTTCAAAGTGTATATCCCCACCGAAATACACAAAGTAGATTTAAAATCTATTAACAAGTTCTTTCTACTTTTAAATATGTTGTTACTGTTTTGGGGGTTATACCAAATAAAATACCTTTTTGGGTGGGAGGGGGCATGAGATAAAATGTAATGACTGAGGGGGGCCATGCAAATTCTTAATGACAGTTCAGGAAATTCTACCACCCCCCTTCCCTCCCCCCCACCCTCATCTGCTTAACTCGCTTTGACTGGGTTTTATCATGTGACCTCTTTGTTATCGGGTAAGTCAGATTGGGCAGTTTGACCAGGGCCTTAGGTCACCCGATTAAGCAGAAAAATCACGCGTTGTCGACATCCAAATCAACACATTTTCTGAGTGTCATAGCTGCAATGAAAATCGTCGCGGCGGGGAGAATTGCGTTCTTCCATCCATGCGATCGTGAACTAAATTGTCCAAGCGCCTGCTATGCATATAAACTACAGAAACCTACTTGGTGGGAACCGTAACTAAAAGAGTTGTTTTTCAGGTTTGGGCAGGGAGTAGAAGCGGTGCCGTTTATGTTATAGATGCTCGCAACGGACAAGTTGAGAAGGTATCACGTTTCACAAAATCTTTTTTGCATCATTTTTTTTTTGCCCCCATTTACTTTTTTCGCTTAATATATCGTATCTCAGCTCTCTAACTTTCCTTTTTTCAATTTACTTTGCGCTTTAGGAGCTGGTCTTACATAAGGACCGTGTCCGCTCCATGTGTTTGACAGACCACGGGTTAGTGCTAACCGGCCCTGGGTCGCGGGACGGGCAGATTGCCGTGTGGAAGTCGGACCTGGCTTGTGAAGGGCAGGACCCGCCCAAGGAAAATGAAGATGGCTTTGAACTGGTCAAGAAAGAAGTTGTACAGTTTGCCTTGGATCGTAATGAGACCCACTACATACGAAAGAGAAAGTAACTTGGTCTTGTCGGTGTGTTTTTGGCTTGACTTTATTCTGCCGGCCAGTAATTGATCGCGTCTTAGCGGTCCCTTGGATCTAATTTTATCGACTTGCTGGGACTTGACATCTTGATTTTCTTTGAGGTACTCTTGGAAACAAAATTCCCGAAAAATAGGCTTAAATGCTTTCCGGAATTTCTTCGATAAAGCTCTGAAAGTCTTGAAAAATTTTCTAAAATTCTCGAAAATTTTTAAAACAGATTTATACATTTTCATTGCGACACATTACAACATGACGAAGATATAGCAATAGAGAATGACTAATAACTTGTTTTTCTCTAGTTTCATGCCAGTGACATAGTTTGAGGGAAAAACCGCTGTGATTGCACTGTAGACACAACTGTGAGGGTGAGCCCTCGAGTTGTTCAGCGCTAGCACAAAATAAACGCTTTCCCGACCTTTTTACTTGTATAAAATTGCCCGAAAAATCACTTGGAAGCTAACATACCTCTAAAAATCTAGCTCATTTTACTGCTTGAATGTTTTTAAGTTCTTTTCGGTGTTTAAAATACGCCAAAAAAAAAATCTGGAATTTTGTATCTAAGTCCAGTTTCAAGAGTTTATTTCAACCACATTCCTTTGCGCGCATCTGTTGTTGTTTACATGAAGTCGTCACACTCTCACGGACGAGTAATGACTTCCAACTGAAAGTTACTTTAGCATCTGTTAGAAGCCAGTAAAATATGGAAGCAACAAGCTTGTAGCAAATTTATCATAACTATAACAAAATTCTCAAATCTGATTGGCTATCAACTGCCCTGATTTCAGCCTTAATAGGACAGTTAAATAGGACAGTACGCGTCATGCCTGAGTAATTGGACAGTACGCGTCATCACGCGCGCGCTTAAATGGCTTTTTTTTCACTACTGGCATAAAAAATCTTGGAATTTCATGTGTTTTGATTAAAAAAAAGAAGTTTATACATCACAAATTTTGTTAAAGTTATGATTAATTGGTAATAAGACTTCGTGTCGTCCAATTCGGTCTGAAATCATACTCGTGATTAAACAAATCGGACTCCCGCTACGCGGTCGTCCTATTTTGTTAATCACTCGTATGATTACAGACCGAATTGGACTCCACTCAGTCCTATTACCATTACGAAGCAACAAGCTTGCAGCAAATTTATATAGTTGCTGAGTGTGAGGAAGGGAAAGAACAGATTTACCTTGAGTCACTGATTTCAAGCGCAGATGGCCCGGCGACATCCACTACGAACGCTTGCAATGCGGTTCGCTGGTAGTAGTGGCAAAAAGAGGACCTGCACAAAACAGCAGAGTCCATCATCGTACGCTAAGGACTGTGGTTGGAAGAGATTCTTTCAAGTCTCTCTTTTTAAGTTTCTGGTGTAAAATTACAGTAAAAATTGGTTCAAGCTCCTTTGCCGCGAACACATTTAATGTTCCTGTTTGGTAAATTTTCGCAGTTTTATGTAGGCAATATTGCAAGAAAAAAGAGTGCGGAGAGCTCCTTTAACACGACTGGGTCATGTTGTCTATGTAAAGAAAAATAAATGCACATCCAGGCTCCTTTGTCGGCCATTTTGAGAATGAAACCGCTGAAGAGTACTGCAATGCGGTCTCATATTTGCATTTCTGTGTCTTGTGCTGTGCATGAAGATATTGTTTTTCTAATAAGTTGAATTGCAGATCTGTGAATCCTGCTTTTGAAATGTGTTGTAACTGCTACTCCTTTACGTACATATTAAGAAGACGTGTATGAAGAAAAAGGTATGAACATTTCTATCAGTAAATAAATTAGGAGTCTTAAGTTTTTGGGTTTACTTCGGTGTAAAAACCTGAAGTTTTTCTTTTTTATTTCACTATTATTTTCGTTGTCTCTATTATTTTGTGTCCTTTGTCTTCTTTGTTCTACGTCACCGTCGTTAACGTCACAGGTTTTTACTCCGAGGATGAGTCAAGTTTTTTGACCAAATATATCTTAAAGGACCATTACTCCAAAAATTTCCTGGTCGATTCCTCAGTTGTTAGAATTTTCTGTGTGTAGCTAGTAATTTTTTAGTATTACACATTGTGCAGGATATATCTTCTATCATACAAACTTCTTAAATCAAGAATATATGTGCATCAATTTTTCCATATCTTGTCGCTTCAAGAAAAATTATACTGAAGATTAAATAAAGCGCTGTAGAGAATGATAAACATAGTTGTCATTTGTCTGAAATCCTGGGAGAGCACAGTGCCACATATGGCCGATATATATATATATATGATCTCTTGGTATGGTTATCAAGCATTTAAGTCTGGTATAGGCATAGTTAGTAGCTACTAACTATGGTATAGGGTATAGAGATAAGAGAGTTTGGGTCTGGAACAGGATATCATTTTCCAGGAAACTCAGGAATAAGTGGTTTAAGATTTTAATCTGGACTAAGGAAACCGCGAATTGCAACTCAAACCATATAGGCAAAAAGTCAAATTTACCTGCAACTCAGTTTGACAGCAAAGAAAGCGTTAACTATGGTGACTTAACAAATTGCATGCCAAAACGCGTTTCTTTTTTCATTTTCGCCTCTTTTCTAGCGACTTTTTAAGTGACTTTTTGGCGACTTTTTCTACTGACTCTTTACGACTTTTAATAGTGATTTCTTGGAGCCTGTTCTGAAGACTTAAGCCATTTTTCTAACGACATTTTAGCGACAACCCCGCACCATCCCGCAATACTTTATCCCCACCGAAATACACGAATTAGATTTAAAATCAATAAAGAAAGTTTCTTCTGCTTTTTATGTTGTTGTTGTTGTTGTTTTTCTGGGGTAGAGGGGAGTATACCAAAAAACTTTACCTTTTTTGGGGGGAGGGGGGAATAAGAAAAAAATTACTGACCGGGTGCATTCAACAGTCTAAGTGTTCCATAGCACGCTTTTTTCCCTTAGATTTAAATGGAACTTCACGTGATTCGAACCCGTTACCTTTCACGCTCTAGGAGACTGAATCACCCACAACAGCGTTCTGGCTGCTCATCGTATATTAAGGCTATTTTATGAGGTCGGTTGTTCTGAGTTTCATTCAAAGTTAATACGCGTCTCCCGTTACGTCGTGTGCAACTGTGTTATTCCAGGTGGGATTTTGACGCCTTTCTGGAACAACAAACAGAACAGAGCAGAACCTTAACATAAAAAAAAAATTTGAACCAACCATTGTGAGAGTGAATTTTTGACATTGGTGTGATTACAAATGGTCTTTTCATATGATATTTGACATTCCAGTTTTATTTTTTTTGAATTAGTGCTGCTTGGCCAAAGTAGCTATCCTCTTAGGGACGACAGAAAACTTCATTCTTATATAGTAGCAGTATTCAAAACAATCCGAGCAATTAAAATAATTTTACCTCATGATTCAATTTTGAATTTCAAATGATGTTCTATTTGCATTCCTCTCAATTAGCCCTCTCAGAAAACATTTTGTTTTGGATACTTTACTAAGGGATGGACCATTAGAAAAGTGATGGGGGGGGTGGGGAATTTTCAGCTTGCACGAATTTTTTTTTCAGGTGAACCCCTCTGCTTACTACGTGTGAAAAAGTCACAATTGGACCTTCCTTCTGCATGAATTTTTTTTCCCTTCTTCTTTGCATGAATTTGTTTTTTTGGCATTTTCCCTTGCATGAATTTTTTTTTGTTTTTTTTTTCCCACCCCCCCCCCCCCCCATCACTTTTCTAATGGTCCGTCCCTAAGTAGTCTGAGAAGTATTCATTGCTAGATTTACGTCTTAACCCATACTTCATTATGCAGGCTGCGGCTGTATTGTCTTTGGTAACGCACATGCAAGCATTTCATGTCTTCAAAGATGAAACCCCTACGGCTACATCATTCAGTGGAAATCTACCTGTATTTTACTGTAATTCAAGTGGGTGTGGTTCAAAGGAAAAAAATTATTTTCATTTGGGAGCGATTGCAGAATACCCGGCCCACTTTGAACGGCAGAAATGTCTTGCTCCTGCGGTCTCTCGGTGACCAAACAAGATTTGTATTATTACTCGGGCTACTACCACAGGTAGCCCGAGTCTAGGTTTACCTATTCGGTCTATCAGTCTATCGACAACGTCGCAAATCGGACTACCCGATGAGGTTTTTGGGTATTGCTATTATGAAAACGAGGCTGCGCACGAGGTCATCAATTTATTGCACCATCGATGTTGGATGCGAAAGGTGTGTACTCTGCTTATGTTCGGGTTTCTCCTTGGAATGCTAATATTGCTTACAAACGCACACGCCGTTCGCGGTAGACTTACCCAAAACTACAACAGTGAGCACTTTTCGGCCAGGTCGTTCCGCGAACTCAAAGAGAACTCAATGAAAGCCATGAAAGCAAATTGATTACGCTTGCAGGTGAAACGGTTGACGTTACAAAGGATTGCTAGATCAGACAATGTTATTTAAGATTCTTTCTAAAATCTATTGAACTTGTTGTTTGTTTATAATAAAGTTCTTGGTAATTATGACCGCAAAACGGCTAACAAAGCTATTAACTCGGATACTATGTTTGTTGGCCCGAATTCCCTCGGACCTTCTTTTCAAAATCATGTCTGAATTCTTTCCTTATTCAAACTCAAGTTTTTTTCCTGCGTGGTCGTGTGGAAAGACATTAGCGGGAACAGGGCCAATAAGGCTAAATCGGAAGAATAGTATATCCGATTGAGGAGTTATATTGTCGTTTTTCCCAAATCTCGCTTCTTCGCCTTCGATAACTTGGAATCACGATGAATGGCATCACGTTTCATAATTGTTTTTCTACTGTGAGAACCAAGAAAGCTGATTGGTAAACATTAATCCGATTAGTAAACAAACCCAATTATCACTGAAATTTCTGTAAAACCTTAGAAATCTTTCTGATAAAATCGCTCAGCTTAAACACGACGTCGACAAGAATTGCGATATACAGTCTGGTAGGTTTTTTGCGGTCGTGGAACCAGCCATATAGTATACAACATATATAAACCCAGGAACTCCTGATAAGTGTCCTTTTCCAAGCGGTAAATCTTGCCCACTAGCTTAGAATTTCCTGCGTTGCGTTCCCGATAAGGGACGGACCATTAGAAAAGTGATGGGAGTGGGGGGTGGGGAAAAAACCAAAAAGAAATTCATGCAAGGGAAGATGCCAAGAAAAAAAATTCATGCAAAGAAGAAGAGAAAAAAAATTCATGCAGAAGGAAGGTCCAATTGTGACTTTTTCACACGTAGTAAAAAAAATTCGTGCAAAGGGGTTCACCTGAAAAAAAAATTCCTGCACAAGCAGTGAGCGAAAAAAAAAAAATTCGTGCAAGCTGAAAATTCCCCACCCCCCCCCCCATCACTTTTCTAATGGTCCGTCCCTAAACAAAACAAAGCAAAATGACCATAAAATAATACAATCTCTCGGTCAATAAATACACAAACGAACAAGACCAATACGCTCGGGGGGGGGGGGGGGGCGGGGTACTGCCATATATGGGCTATATAGGTATGTGCAGGAGCCCATCATGGTTATGGCCTCCAGGTATGTGCCGCTGTGAAGGGTATGGTTTTCAAGCAGTTTACTCTAGCATAGGGTATATAAATCAGGGCGTTTGGGTCTAGAATAGGGTACCATTTTTTACGAAACTGACCACTTGGTTGAAGGTTTTTTTAAAAAAACTGAACAACAAAAAAATAAATCTTTTTTTAAGAGAGAAACGATTGTGGTGTAAGGTTTTGTTTTGGCTAGACTGTGCTAGTGACGTTAGCTTCTGGAAAACAGCTACTCTAGGATAGGAGTGATTTGGGGGGTTTACTCTAGTACAGGGTAGCAAAATACAGCTGAAACAGCTCTGGTATAGGTTAAGGGTTCCACGGTTACAGCGGCACATACGTACCCAAAAATTCCTAAAGTACCCCCTCGGGGCCAATACGCAGCCATCTTTACCTGACGCTTGATCAACGCATACAGTTCCTGATTTTCGTGTACTCAGGACGAGGCTCCCATGATGCGTTTGGGGAGTGAGTAATGATATAGTCAAAATGGCGGCCTCCCGGTAAGTACGTACACGTTGTAAAATCATTTTATTGAAGGCGACAATACTGATCAGTTGTCAAGAATAGAAAAACACTAGCGTGTTAAAAGTTTTATAAGTTGTAGATATGTATGTAACTTACTGTTAATCCCAGCCTTTCGATCGCAGTGCTTACAGCGGGTAGTAGAATTTTTAATAGAATGCTTTGTTAGTTTGTTTTTCAAGCAATACGACTATAATGTGGCTTGCTTGCTAGGCCGGTTTGTACGCTAGGAACTACAAAAACATTTAGTACACGGTTGGTGTGATAACGGTTTTTACCGACCAAATACATGTAAATGAAAATGTAAGAAAATATTAGCGTCGTGCCAACTAATTAAAGTTATCAGGACTGCTGGCGTGTTAAATTTAGTTCTCTCAGTAGTCCACATTATTCAGATTCACATTCCCTTCATTATTCAGTGAGATACTAATAAGTAGAAAGGTATTCTTCAAGAGACCAGGAACCTTAGCTGAAACTTAAGTTAGGTTTTTTAATACTTTGAACACGACAATTTAAGCTGTATGTCCAACTTTTCAAACAGTCTTGATTCTGTTTAATCAAAGTTTTGAAAGAGCCAGGTTCAGTTGCATAACTGTTTATAATACAATCCATTAGTTCAGATATCAGGTTTTTAGTATTGTCATGGAACTAGCTAAGTTTGGATCAAATAGCTACAGTGAGGTTTGTTGGTGAATCCTACACCACTGGCCAGCAGTACATGTAGTTTTTCTTCCACTCTACCTACATATGTTCCAGACTATTAATAAGCCATTTTCCTGGTCATTTTGGGAATGATGTATTGCCTTCAACAGTTTCTTACATTGTTGTACACATACGTGTAGAAGGGGCCTTACTGTATATCTGTACAACAATTGTGTCCCAGGGAAACACAGGGGTATCAATGGCTGACAGCCATTGTTTGAACCTGATTACCCCTGATCTGTTTTTTTTTTGTCCTGTGTAATGAAAAAGTGTTGTATGTGGAACATTGCTGCTTGTGGTACAAGAAGCAACTCAACAACTCAGATTTAACTTGTTGTTTTAATTTTTTTTAGGAGGAAAAGTAAATGGGATGTAACAGTTAGTAGTGACAATTCGAGGAGCACCAATGTATCAGCTACTGATGCAGCAAGAGAAAGAGCTGCTAAACTGAATGCAATGTTAGCTGCTCAGGGGAAACTGGCTAAAGGCACTCCTCCTCCACCCATGGTAAGAAAGACCTTGATGAAATAGCTAGACACTTGGATGTCTCCCTTCAACCATTTTAAGGGGAAAATTGTAAGCTGGATTGTGAGCTGGATTTTCTTCAAAAGCTGTGTTTCATGTTTAACGTGTGTTTCATGTGAAAAACAGCAATTTTATTACACAAACTGTAATTCTGATATACTTAAACATTATTTTTATGTGCAGTTTCCAGAGATTTACGGGTAGCAAAATTGACTCTTGCTTCTCTCATGCTTGACTTTTGCATCAGTTGTAATTTTCGTTTCCAATCTACGCACTAGTGGTTGCTTCAATAATTCTGGGGAGTACTGTAGTACTTTTTGGACACAACAAACTGAATGAATTCCACCTGTATAATTTGTATTTTTAGATCCCTCCTTCAACAGTACAGCCTCTCAGTATTGGACCTCCAAAGTCTCTGAACAATGGACCAGGTGCTAACAGCTCTCAGAATCAAGACCTCTTCAGTGCAGAGGTGGAGATCAATGATTCCCCTGCACGGTAAGAATCAGCATTCTGCACTCTTACAGTGAATGGCATTCAAGCACAGCATCGTTTCAGAAAAAGTTACCTTGTATGCAGTATACGTACAGTACACTGTATTCATTATTGACCAAGCATGAGGTCAAGATGGCTGCATATTAGGCGAGTCACTTCTTACTTTTATGTGGACAGAGACATAGTTGAGGTCAATCAAAATGCAGGAAAGAACAATGCCAATACAAAGCCATTATGACTGAACAACCTTGGTCACTAATAGAAAGGGTTTATTGTATGGGCAGTTTGTTTTGTTTGTTTTGTTTTGTTTTGTGGGACCAGCTATAATTATTTAAAGTAAGTTATGCTACCAAAATGTTAAAACAACAAGAAAATAATAATTTTTTCTTTTTACATATGTTACCAGTGTGGTAATACCTAACTTAAAAATAGAAAGAATGGTCAACATGTGTAGTTAGATAAAAATTATTTTATGATTTAATTTGTTTTTTCACTGTCTATGTTTTATAGAGGATGAAGATGTTTGCACAGACTGAATACAAATAGGCAATGGTTGTTAGACTATTCGTAATGATAATGGTTGGATATAAGTTTAACTCCATGCTTGTTGTTTCGTGCAGTCTACAAGATTTCCACTTGAATTGTGGCACATTGTAATATTTTGTCACTGTACATTGCTATTCTAGTGTGATCTTGTGCCGTGGGATAACACAAGACGAGGTATGGTGTATATCCTTTCATTATGGTTAATTTACCGGTATGTTTGTATGTTGTGATATCAAATGTTTTAAGTATTACTTATTACTGTATGTCTGTGTAACTGAAAAACTCTAACTTTGCCGTTCACAATTGTGATCGATAACAGAGAAAATTATTTACTTTAAGTTTTATTTGATTTACCGTAATTTCTGGTCGATTACCCACATGTAGTCTATTGATTTTGCATCAGACACGCATCTCTACAGGACATAGGGATGTGCAGTTTATGTGACAATTTTTGAATGTACTGGTAATGGAAATAAAAACAACACGAAAATATTATCATACATGTATATGGCTTTCTTTAATCAAGCACAGCAGCTTGCATTCCAGGAAAGCTTATTGATACAAATTTGTCCTTAAATTTGTGAATTCTAGAACCTTTTTGTACAAGTTTCTTTGTTTTTAAGGTGCAGGTTATCCACCAGTGTGGGTAATCTGTTGACTTTTTTTTCGCCATATCCAGTAATCGACTGGTGTGGGTAATCTGCCTTGAGGGTTAACAGCCACACAGGTAAACAGTTGGAAATTATGGTAAGTTCGGACAGAAATTTGATGCTACATATATTTTTACATTCTTCCTTGTATGCATTTTAGATAAATCATTACAGTGGTGCAGCGGTGTCAACCAAAGGACAGTTTATGAGTGAAAAGGAAAAGAATGAGATAGAAGGGACAGGGTAAATAGTTTATTCAAAAATTATATGTACCAAGTCACTATCAATAGTTGTTTTTACAGTGGCAGTCAGCAGTAAGTTAAATCTGGGTTGTCCAATACTCACGAGAGGACTCAACTGGAGTCTCAGGCTTTCTATTCATGGCTCAGCTCAAACCCTTAGACCCGAGAGGAGCATAGGCCATTGACAATTTCAGTTCTCCATTGGCTTCTGTCCTGTCCTTCTATTCATGAGAGTCTTAAATTACATAGTTGTGTAGCATCCTTGTCTCAGGTCATGGCTTGAACAATGCTCGCAGGTGCACTGTGTAGTGTACTTGCCTCAGGTCATTTCTTAAAGAACAATGCGCATCACTTGTGTAGCATCCTTGTCTTTGGTTATGACTTAATAAACAAGGATATAATTTATCATATGTGCAACGTGTTTGTCTCTGGTCATGGCTTAAAGAACGATGCATATTACATGTGCAGCATGCTTGTCTCTGGTCATGGCTTCCCGGACAAGCTATTTCAGTATTTACGGTAAATAGACTGACTCCTGTGGAATCTACTATTTAGCATATTGCACTTGGATGGGTTACCTGTGAATCCAGCGGACCCTCCCCCACTCTCTCTACTCTACCCTCCCTTCCCCCCTCCCCCCAAAAAAGAATTATAATAATAATAGCAATGATAATAGCGATGATTTAAGAAAACATAATTACTACATGTACATGTAATAATTTATTTATTATACTGTTACTCTTTTAACTGCCTGTGGTTGCGATACAACCCTTTGTCCATAAAAAAGTTTCCTCTCTTTCAAAGTCGTTTTACTCACACAGCTTAAGTGAACTATGCAAAGTGATATTAGTTAATAGAGACACGATAGTGGTAGTTTTTTGTCATTTGATTATTCTGTACAATGGTTAATAGTATACATGCAATAAATTTAATTATACAACTACCTCTAAGTCCAATATTGGCAACTGTCCAATTTTTCTTAAATTGGACACCTATCCAATTCAAGGACAGTTGCCAATATTGGATTTAGAGGTAACTATATAATTGACAAATAACAGGACTCCGTGCTTGTCCAATTAAGAAAATGTTGGATTCGAAAATTCCTTGGAACGCCAAATTGGACTCGGCCTTTGGCCTTGTCCAATTTTGGTGTTCCTCTGAATTTTCTCATCCAGTATTTTCTTAATTGGACAGCATGGAGTCCTATTATATATACAAATTTCAATGTCCTGATTTGTTGAGAACATGTCAAATAATCCCAAAAAGTGCAGAAAAGTTGAAATTGAGTGCAGAAATTTGAATTTAAATTTTTGCTTGTACATTATCAACAAGCAATCAAGTGATTTCAAGTACAATTTTGTATACATGTAGAAAAGCACTCATAAACAACAAATTGCTCTCACAGGCTGTTGCAATTTTTACAGTGCAATTATTCCTAATTGCACTTGAAACCATTTGATTACTGTACCTATACAAATTAAGTTGTGATTTTTGTGTTCAGATCCAGGCCGTTGTACCTGTCTATCCAGGGACTTACACAACAGAAAGTTGACTGTAAGTTACAGTAGTTGATTTGTACTGATAGTACTGCATGTGGACTGCACACTATATTTGAGCACCATAACTGTGCATGCAAGTTCAAGTTATTTATTTCTTGTTACATCTTTTTACTCAAGAGTTCTTACCCTTATAAAAATATTATGAAAAAAATACTCAATTGTGATTGGCTTAGAGCAGTGTAGGCCAAGTTTAACACCTGTGCAAAGCATAACACCAGTGCAAATTACAAATCAAAATTTTTTCATAAATGATTATTAACAAGTAATCATACGGATTTCTTGTTCAGTTTGTGATTTATTTGCACATGTGAGTCTTTCTAAAAGCTCAAATTTCATAAGCTACTTCCGTAAGTGCTGTTTGAGCTTTTTGAAAAACTCAAGTTTGAACTCAAAACTGTATGATTACCATTACAAATAACATTCAGCTACAGTAATCAAGGTAGGAAGGAGTAAATAGTAAAGTTACATTAATTAGGAATCCTTGCTTCTCATGAAAGATATCCTCATATGGTTGCCCCTCCCTCATTGTTCTCCCTTCTGCTGTTTCTCTCCATTGCTGACCTTGTTTTGGTATTCTGCCCCTTTCTATCCTTTGCCCATGTCCTAGCCAATTCCATTGTTGTCTCTTTGCCATTTTACTGAGTAGTGGTTGATTAGATTTTTCCATGCTTTTTCATGACCTTCACTAACGAGAATTACTACTCAGATCACGGAAGTAACAACTGTTGCTGTACGTAGTGTTCTGCTTGTCTTTGCAGTGGCTGTGAAGCGGATAAGAGAAATCATGAATGGAGCTGATATATATGGAAATCTACCAGCCAATCATATGCCGGTTCAGCCACCCAGGATGCCTGTTCCACCGCACATGGCAACCCCAACCTTAAACCAACCTCCGCCAGTATTTGACAGACAGCCACTTCCTCCAGGGGTAAGAATACATTTGATATTTGCCAAGCTTGGTTAGCCATGATGGCTGTATATCGGCCAAGTTCGTTTTTTAGTCTTTATTGGCATAGCTGTCAGGTTCAATTAAAAACACAAAACCAAAATGAAGGCTGATATCCAGCCATCTTGGTAAGGAGCCCAGTACCAGGCTTGATGCTCAGTGGGAATTTTAGGAAGTGATTTGTAGTGCTATAAATGGTTAGTTATCTGTTTTACCAACTGAGTAGTGTAGTGGTTAGCGTGCCAGACTTCTGAGCAGGTGGTCCAATGTTCAAGCCCTGGTGGTGGAACTGTGTTGTTTCCATAAACAAGAAAATCCCGACATTTTTGTACTTGCTTTGATATGTAGAGCGAATATTATTTCGTGAAGGTTTAAAACTCTTCAGGCTTGAACTTGCTGCAAAAACCACAACACCGAGACAAGATTTGACTGAGACTAGTGCCCAGGCCGGCACGGAGCTATGAAGAGCTGCCTTGTTGTTTTTATATCTGCTCGAACTGTTCAATTGCGGAAAGCGGCGGATTTCTCGATTGTTTTGCTAGGTAAATAGCCTAAATATAGCCTAAAAAGTTTCTTTAAACCTTGGCAATCTATGGGAATATTGATTTAATTAGATTTTCAACCAAATATTTCCATATTGTGCAGGATTTCGCGGATTTTCAGAAATTGTGCAGGATTGTGCGGCTTTGATCTAATTGTGCAGTCCCGCACCCGCGCACCCTGTCAGAAGGCCTGTTAATAGTCGTTTTTTGTTTTGTTCTGTTTTGCTGGACAAAGCACTAAATCCTGAGCAGGCAAGGTAGGGTTGGCTTGCCTGCTTGGGTAGCCAATCAGAGCTCAGGACTTGCCTCACTTTGCCTGCTCACTAAACCAGCCATATAATAAGGTGAAGTAAAAGTATTTGCACACATGGTCACAGTTGACTATGAAAAGTGGAAGATTGAGTCCTTACCAGGATTGAGGAAGACTGATTATTATTATTATTATTATTATTAATTATTTTCACATGGTAAAAATAAGAAATAACTAATGTGCTTGTTTTCCCTTGTGTTATTTCATATTATACAACGCTAATTATGTAGGCATTGGACAGTGTGACAGTGTGTTGAATACAGCAATCCCCATTTGAACAGCAATCCCCATTTGAACAGCAAGATTCACCTGTAACATGAAAGGGCATGTTACTGTCAATAAAAGAGACTGGATTAAAGTTCCTTGCTTCTCTTTCCAACAACTTATTTCTTTGAACAATATATTCTCAAAATAATAAGTGTCTATGAATACTGGTGGTTGTGTTTCATGCCAACTTGAGGTCAGTATTGCATATACCTGCATGTAATACAGGGAAAAAAATCTGCAAAAAAAGTTGTCAGTGTGTATGGCTGTTCTGTAAAGGTGTCTGTGATCATCAAAGCTGAATGGTTTGATATCTTTAAATACTTTAGATGCATTATGTTCAAGACAAAGTGTTTGTTGGTTTGGATAATGCCATTCCAGAGTTCAGTGTGAAGGAGAAGTTAGTAGGACCTGGGGTATGTATGGTATAACTTTTATTTCAATTACAAGCCTGTTGTGAAACTAATGTCATATGCTTTGTGCATTGTCAGAGTATTTTTTCTGATTTTGTTTTTTTTGGACATTGTTTAATAACATAGGAAATTCTCAAGTACAATACTGTATCTGGGAATTTTTTATGAAAATTTTTTTATTTCTCCTAGAAAGGCTCACAAAGTCATTATGAAATATTAATGTTGGATGTTCTCAATTGAGTACTGCATTTTGCAGCAATGACAGCTCTGAACTACTCTTGTTAGGTTAAATTTGATTTACCGTAGGTTGGTTTGTAATTTCTTTGTGTCTGGTATTCATTATCATAAATATAGATAAAGAAATTACAAACCAACTTACAATGTGCAACAAAAGTGTTGGGACACTTTGCCATTTTGGAGTGCCTAAGGCCAATTTCCCCCA
This sequence comes from Ricordea florida, assembly GCA_949710005.1. Lineage (NCBI taxonomy): Eukaryota > Metazoa > Cnidaria > Anthozoa > Corallimorpharia > Ricordeidae > Ricordea > Ricordea florida. The sequence continues at coordinate 41,386,119 of OX453273.1, forward strand.
TCCACTCTACAATACTACCCCCTCCCCCCAACACAATGTTGGATTTCCTGTCTCTAGAACTTGCCTCTTTCCTATACAACATTGAAAAGAGGGAGGGGGTGGCTATCAATGAAAACTGGAGTTAAAATTGAATAAGTGAAATGTTACAATTAACACTCGATTCACTCAGCTGTTTCAACTACTTTGTCGCCCACTGTAGGTTAATCAAATTTAACCTGAAATCAAATTTAACCTGAAACATGTACACTGTAGAAATGCAGTAATGGAGTTCACATGGGTTTATTTAAATTGTCAATGAGTTAGCGCTCCCACTGAATTTTTGCACTTTCTATGTGTGTTTGCAAATAAAATTTGAAAAATTTACAGTAGATCCTGCAAGTAATGTAATTTAACTTAAGAATTGGTTTTATTATTTGAAATGAAATAACCTTTTTTCTTGTCCTTACAGGGATCATATTTTCAGCATATAGCTACCCAAACTGGTGCTAAAGTAAGAAAACTTACAATGTACATCATGATACATACAGTGTACTACAAGTGTACAGTATTGTGCAAAAATAATGCAAACAAAAATCACATAGTATTGCACTTTGTTCTAGTGACATAATATTTATTTGCTGGTTTATCACCACAATATGGCAATGATATTTCAGATGTATTAATTCCACTACTTCGCGATATATCACCAAAAATTTTGTTAAGTGAAATTTCGCTGCAACAATATTTTGTCTCAAAGCAGTGACATTTCACCTGGATTAAGTTGGCAAAATATTGCTAGGACCAAAAAAGTAGGTCCAAGAAATATCGCACAATATTTTGTTGGAACAATATTGTTTTACAGTAAGTTTCACAAGTGTATTGACATATGTGTTAACTTTGCCATATATAATTGTTTTACATTACGTTTGCACAGTACTGTATGAATGAAGACACAAGTGTTTCATTGGTGAAAAGTGCGCTGATTGCATTGTGTTATATAAGCACACAGGAATCTTCAAGAACACAAGAACCCAGAGTGCTTCTCATGCTTCTCAAGTATTCTTGAAAGTTCCCTATTGCTTATAATTAATACTCAATAATCCATGAGGAACAATTTTTTTTTTTTCCTTGGCAATTAATGGAATGCGCTTGGTTTGACCAGTCAGAGTGTGTGCTACATCTGTTTCATTTTATAAAAGTTTATAAATATTATTATTAGATATTAAATACAGGCTCTCTTATGCTTATATTGTACAATTTTATAACAGGTACAGCTCCGTGGAAAAGGATCTGGTTTCATTGAACCTACATCTGGCAAAGAAGCATTTGAAGCACTCTATATCTATATCAGGTTAGCCCTTTCCTCCACTTGCATTTAGTTGGAACCTTTTGTTTTAAGTCTGTGGTCTCATACAGTAGTTATTAATGGTAACCCAACAAGTGCTCTTTTAGAAGCACTTTGATCTTGGTACAGAAGTACAATGATTCTGTTGGAATTATTTATTAAAGAACAGTGAAATTCATGCTTCTGTCAAATTTGGTTTAATCTTTTTAGAATCTAGATGGATGAAAGAAAATTTTAAGAATTACCTCATCAGTGCCAGATGTTTAGAATCTGAAAATGCTAGGTGCTGGTTTTGACCTGTAGAGTCATCTACATCTAACACTTTCTTTCCTACACTGCAGAACCATCCATTTTTTCCTTTTTGTTATAGTGCGCTTTCTTCCCTTCATTGCTCAATTTTGCTCTGAACAATGTCAGTGTTGTCCAGAAAAGGGGTTGTTAAAAAGTCTGAAGTGTACTGAAAAATATTACAGCTTCTACTTATGTGCAATATCCCTGCGCTAGCAAACCAGGTTTTTTGTGGTTGCTGTTTTTTTTTTCATTAGTGTCTTAAGCAACCTTAATAAATCACAATTAACTTAGGTTTTGAATTTGTCATGCAGCCATGGTAGAGTAGATGGTCTGTCTGCAGCAAAGAAACTAGTGGAAAACCTCTTAGAAACGGTATGTGAAGAACTGTGGAGAGTATTTTAGTGCAGAATTACAAATGAATAATTAAAGTGGATATAAAAAATAATGAAATAATGTGAAATAATAAGAATGAAGAAAGAGTTTGAATTGTGATAGGTTCAGCAGAGCGGTATTTATTTCAGATAGTTTATAGAGTCAAAGCTTTACTTGCAACCACTGTAGCTCTAATTACAACCAATTTGTGAAATCCTGTTTGAACTGTTACTTAAGCTCTGTTGGGAAGAGCTCTTGCAAGCAGCCAATTGCTAATTAAATTGAAGCTCTCGGAAGTGACCATTCCCTATTGTTGATGTCCAACTCTAATTATGACGTCACCACTTTTACGAATTCCCGAGGTGGTCGCTTATGAGAGAGATCTATTAAGTGTTAATATTAAGAGAGATGTATTAACAGAGATCTATCAAGTATTTTGTAAAACTAAGATATCTAATGGTGCCTTCTCCACATTATGGTAATAATTAACTGATAAACTCAATTATATAGTTTATACACTTGTACATTTCCTGATCCTTGTAAACTTTTTTAGTTAAGACATGACCCACCTAGATAAGAATCAACTAACTGTGGGCATGTCCAATTTGTACATGTAAACAATAGTTATTAGAAAAATAAAGAGCTGAACTGAGCTTCGACTGTACATGCATATTGTTTTGTATACTGTTGATACTGTACTTCATTTACATGTATTCAGATAAGGAATGTGGCAGTAGTAATAATAATGTGATCTCTTGTCATGAATTAGATTCACACAGAATACAAGGCATTTGAACAAACCAGAAGATCGCACCATGGATATTCACCCTACACAAATGGTAAACTCTTGAAATCAAACTGCAAACCTTTAACCTGTAAACCTTTAAACACTTTCTCTCCCCCCCCCCCAGGTGTATAACTGGGTACCAGCAATATAATGCTGGGGGTAACCCTGTGTTGGACTAGCATCCCATCCAGGGGGAGTAATAATACTCCCAGGTGCTTCATTGTAGAGAAACCGGTATAAGCTCCGGCCATGGCCCTTGTGCACCTGTGTTTACAAACTTGAAGTGCCAAATGTGTATTGTAGGTTGGCTGTGCCCTTTATTTATTTATTTATTTATTTCAATATTTTAACAGGAACATCTATTTTGCATAGCTAGTTTAAGTAGAGTCCTGTGTAACATAATATTACAAAATACAAAAAAATAAGAATTACATTACAGGTTACATATAAAGACAATTAAATTTGAAGTCGTATTCCCAATTCATTCTAAGTCTTGAAAAAACGTTTCGCTTTAGTTTTAAACTCTACAACAGTCAAGCTCTTTCTTATATTTCTTATTTGGCTGATTATGAAGTGTTGGGCTTGATAATACCACAACTTAATTGTTAATTAGGAGGGTTAAGAAAGTGGGTTGTGGATAAGAGTTGCAATCTGCTGATATTGCCCTCCAATAGCAAACCAGCACAAGTTGAGCATCTACTCTTGAAAGTGTTGAGTGAGTAGATACTATTGCCTGTGCACAATGGCACCCTGACATTTGGTAAACAGACAAAAGAAGGATGCTGGGGAACCTGTAATTATGTATTCTAACACTGCAATTGGACACCTATCCAATTTAAGAAAAGATTGGACAGTTGCCAATATTGGATTTAGAGGTAGCTATATAATTCACAAATAACAGGACTCGGTGCTTGTCCAATTAAGAAAATGTTGGATTCGTAAATTCCTTGGAACACCAAATTGGACTCGGGCTGTGGCCTTGTCCAATTTTGGTGTTCCTCTGAATTTTCTCATCCAATATTTTCTTAATTGGACAGCATGGAGTCCTATTATATATACTTATATGGCTGGTTCTGTGATTGGGTAAAATGATTGGCTATCCAAGCGGGCAAGATGGGCCTTTCTTGTCTGTTTGGGATTTCTTGCATTGTCTTGTGAAACAAAACAAAGCAAAGTGGCCATTTATTGACCAAGCTTGCTCAGTCAGGACAGTTGGATATTGGGTTTGGTTCTTTTCTTTTTTTTTTTTCGTTGCATTTTTGTTGACCCTACGAGTCTGTCACCAGTAATGCAAAGAAAAAAATCCTCAGCCAATTTGCAGCCATTTTGACCTCACACTTGGTTTACAATGCATATCTACAGTACAACAGTATAATGCACATCTACAGTATATGCATTTGTTTTTAATTTGGCTCCTCTACATGTACTTTAAAATTTGAAATACACACACTGCAATTGTAATTTCATATTAAATTTTATGAAATATGTTTATCTATAAAATGTTGCCTTATTATAAGAGTATTTAGATCCATGTATTGAGCATCTTTCTGTTATAACTTCTTTATCAGCAGGCCACCAAGTCAATATTGGTCACCCACCATCTGGATATCAGGTAAATTGTTGAAACACATCTTACTGTATGCATACTGTAGATAAATTGATTGACCAAGCGTGAGATCAAGCTGGAAGCATATAGACCAAGTTCTCATAACTGCATTTTTATACGCAGCCTCCTTCATATGGCTATCCACACCTCCCCGCACCTGCAGGTAGCTACCAACAGCCAGCCCCTGCACCTGGATATCACAGCTACCCTCATGCTACTGGAGGACAGGTTTGTTGACTAATATCTACCAACACAACTCTAGGGATTTCCTGATGTTAACCCTTTCAGCTTTGAAGAGGGGAAGGGGTGTGGTTGAGGGGGGGTGGGGGGGGGGGGCTTGAAATCTTTTCCTGTGTACTTTTAGGTACAAGCTCGACCTACATGTCTACTCTTTTGTTGTATTAGTATTGTATTATCCCATATGAACCCTTCCCTCAATGAATTGCAAGGACATTATTATTGCTATTATAATTATAAGTACTATAATTTTTAGTATTGATAGAACATGTATAGGGCAGCCACTTTATACTGATGGCCATTCAATATAGGATCATTTGGAACATCTACTGGTTGAGGGTAAATGCCAGTTATATAATGACACGTTGTGAACATCCTGTATACTTAACACGAAAAGAACTGTCAATGCAAAAGGCGGTGATGTACAAACTGCTGCAATGAAATAGACAAAGCACAACTAACAGTTTTAAGTACAATGTGTTACAAATTGCCATATATTGCCTAATCTACACACAGTGACTTTTGATGTCTTACAGCTCACCAAAAAGCCAAACAAAATCACCTGGAAAATATCATATATTTCCAAAGAATGACCACACTTTGTGGTGTTACCCATAACGATTAATGGTAATTCATTGTATGGTTTAAAAGTTTTTTTCTCTTTAGTCTAGTTATATAAATTTATTGTTCAGTAGTAGTTGTAGCAGGGGAGTGTGTTGTGAATTGTTTTTACATTTGTTGCAGCTGCCACCTCAACCACCCCACCCTGCTGTTCCAAGACCACATCCCCCCTATGGTTACACACCACCAGGTACTATTAAACCTTGTAGCCAGGTGCAAGTCAGGGCATGGGGTGGGGATTTGATTGTCTTTGTTTGCCCTGGGGTAGGACATTTGACTGACCTTGTTCTCCCGGGGGAGGGAATATTTGAATCTTTCTTTGCCAGCCTTGGGATATTTGACAGTGATGTGCAGCCCAGGGTGGGGAAATTTGGTTGCATTTGACTGGAATGATTTGCCCGTGGGCAGGGAATTTGACAGCAAATTTTTCAAAAATGTCAAATCCCCACCCCATGCCCTGACTCACAATCAAGCCCCCTCCCCCCCTGCCGGTTTATCATTGATAGGTGCATTATGACATCATCACTTCCCTCATTTGCATAATACAAAAACGCAAATATCTCAAAAACAAAAAAAAATATTAAAAAAGGAAAACGCCATTCTTCTGAACTGTGAAAAGCCTTTCAAATAAGCAGCAATCACTTTTTATTTAATAGGCACTTTTAGTGTAATTATTAGATGTATAGACAAAAAGTTGATACAGAAGCATGCTTGATCAAAATTGATTTAACTAGATAAGGTAGTCTCATTTTTTTGAGTCAATACCATGCAAATACAAAGACTAGAATCGGACTGTACTGTGGAAAAAGTGTCCAAGTATTCTGAAATTAGTTTTAGGGGGACATCTTCACAGCCTCTTAATTTTGTACTATCATGATTGTGCTTTAGCTGCTGGTTACCCCACCCATCAACCACCAATGCCCCCACCAAACCATGGGCCAGCACCATACCACAGTCATCCTCCAAATGCTCACTACCAAGGAATGGCTCCTCATGGCCCTGCACTCCCTTCTGTGTCACAGCCTGCAGGACAGCTCCCACCTCATATGCCTCCTCAGGTAACAGCTAACAGCTAACAGCTACATGCACACTTATTGGCTCATTTTTATTTTCATTTGGAAATGGTTCTCCTACTTTGTTTTGTTTAGACTTAAAGAGGTTAAGACATGACAAACTATATGTTTGGTATCCATGTGCATGTATAAAAGTGTGACAGTAGCTTACTAAACTTCCCACATCAAAGAGTCTTACTACTCTGGGTGACCACTCATTCACCTATGCGGCACCCAAACTATGAAATAATCTTCCAAATTCCATTTGTAAGGCTAGTAGTATTGAACAGTTTAAGTGCCTACTAAAAACCTATTTGTCCAGGGACGCGTATACCAATTTATGCTAACATATAAATAGTTATTAGTAGTAGTTATATAGTTACTGTAGTTATTGTTAGTAGTTATATACATGTACTGCAGTAGTTACAAGCAGTTATTTTGTCATGGACATTTGATTGTAAAATTCTTAATATTGCAATGTAATTTTTATTTCTATCTTGCTATGTGTGAGTGAGCATCTTCCAATGGAACCCATGCACTATAAGTAAATAAATTATTATTATTATTATTAATTAATCTAACACATCTTTGTGAACTGCTGGGCAATTGTTCATTGGCAGTTTAGTTATTCTGATAGATTTAAATAGCTTACCTGTGTTCTTAATTTTCAATTGCTTCTGTCCAATTTCATATGATATGTTGAGAATTTAGTGTCTAAAGGAAATTGGAATAACAACCATCAAAAATCCTAAAAGTGTTATAGAAATCTTAATTGTTGATCAAGGTTTTTTCTGTTCTTGTAGCCCCCACTCCTACCAACTGGTCCACCTGTACACGACCGTGGAGAGGATGCATCAAGCAGGTAGGCTGGAAAGTTATGTGTTAGGAGTCGAACCACACCCTAATCCTGATTATTTGCTGGATGCCAAATCAGATAGAATTTTAGACAGAAAAACATGGGTTAATAAATGCACATATTGTATATGTATATTTTTCTTTGTTTCAAACTCATTATCGTACATTACCATACCAGAAAACAAAGGAAAATAAAATTTGAACCAGTGAAAAAATTGAACTACAACATGTATATTCGGAACAAGTTTTAATATATTTTAATATTTGCTTTGCATGTGTTGTTTCAGTGCTGAAGCAAGGCCTTTTGAGTCTCTCCCACCACCACAGGAATCCACAAGAAGAAAGTTTACAGAGAAGGTAAAGCATCATGGCACCACCTCCACAATGTTGTTTATTTCCAGATCTAGAAGAATCCTTACACTTTGTATTTTTTTCTTCTTTGTGTGTACTATAGGATAATATAAGCTGTACTCGTATTAATATTTAGCGGGACTCAAATAATATTGTACCGTATTGTATGTAGAGTATTGCAAGTGTCCATTGATAGAATGCTGTAAACAATTTAAAAATTGTTTATGAGGGGCACAGTTCACCAGCTTAAGCCTAAGAGGTTAGATGTAATTCCTATAGTGATATACAAATGTATGAACCACTTCTGTTATTTGTGGTGATCAAATTCTGAAAGTATTCTTAAGAGACTTGCTTTTAATCTTATGGGTCAGTTTTTGAGCTGTAAAAGGTCCTTGTTATTGAAGCATTGACTCAATTACTACAACATTACACAGCACAGGCCTTCTGATAGGGCGAGAAAAAAAATGCAAATTATGCTTTTATTTGGAATAATGATAAGTAATTAAGTAATTAATTTTTAATCATTGATTACTAATTACTGTAAGTATTGATCAATTATTAATAAGAATACTTTTTAATTTTGTCATATAAACTCAGTTAATTCTTAGGATTGTTTAATAAGTACTGTGCCATTTTATTCTATACATGTAGGTTTGTTGAATAACCTGGAAATCATAGTATATAAAAACTGTTAACATTTGAGACTTTACACATTTGGATTTTGTTATTTACATATCTGATTGAACCAACTACCTGTAGACCTTCTAAGAAATGGATTTGTACTTCAGAAGGTACATAGAATTTCTCAAAATGTATAATGTTCTGCTGTTGAAGTTAAATTGCTTTATTTATTTTAAATACATGTATGTTATTCTCTCGGGCAGAAGGTCCATATGGGAAAAACTGTGCCCAAGGTCTTGAGGGCCATACTCAAGACCAAGGGCACAGTTTTTTCCTATATGGACAGACCTATATAGACCCAGTAAATAACTTATTTATTTTTTTAGGATGTCTTCCTTTTAAAGTAATAAAAGAGATAGGAAATTGGTATAGCAAGGAAAAAATCTGGCCCCTGGGCTGTATCATAAAAAGCTGGACGTGTCCCACTCACATGATTAGGAATTCAAATTCGAGGATTTAGGATTCCAACCTGCTCAGATGCTTGAGAAAAAACAATGTAAGTTACAGTCTTGTACACTGAGTTCGTTTTGTGGTATGCTAACAAACATTTTTTTTCTTTTCTTTCCCTTGTTATCTGACAATGTCTGTTCACACATGAATAACAGGTACCTGTCAAAACAGCTGTGCCGGAATCAGCTAATGGCGTGAAGCATCAGGTGCTTTGGGATCTTTTTGTTACTATCATACAGTATAATTAACACAATCATTACATTATTATTATCAGTTACAGTAGTCTTAAAAGTCACCAGAGTAATGCGCTGTAATTACGATGAAACTGAAAGGCTTGAATCTCAATACCGGTAATTGCCTTTGAAAGGGAACATTTTTAAAAAATTGCTCAATGATGAAGGTAATAATGATTATAATAATAATAATAATAATAATAATGTTACTGATATTGATAATAATAATAATAGTAATATTAATAATGGTGTAATTATTATTGTTAATTTTTATGCAAGATATTTTTTGTGCAAAATAATTCATTTTGCATCAACAGTTAAGTTTCTGTTCTCTTTTTTGTGGAAAAACATACAGAATAGGGAAAGAAAATTGGGATTCAAATTAAGTGCATATGAGAAAACATTTAATAATTAAAAGAATCCATTATTTAAGCAGTGCATTTACATGTAGGCTTACATGGTGGAATAAATCTGATTGGTTCACTTGTAATTCTAAAATTTTGTCGCAAGCTTACTTCAGAAGTAATATCAAAGAACAGTTATCTTTCTATAGTTCTGGGTTTGTAGCTTGTACATTCATTAATGGCTACACTATTCAAACATACGTGTATAGTACTGCTTGATGAGAAAATAATTTTGAATTCAGGGCTGCTGTAGAAACTTAATATTGACATTGATTTTTATCTGTCTCCGTAATAAAACTTTTCGAACTTTTTGAACTTGCTTTGTTTCCAACAGGCGAAAATGTGTGTCATTTGCTAACATTGTACTTCTTTCTTTCCTATTCCTGCTGATCGCTGACTTTCTTCTAGGAGTCATCCATCTTAAATCCTAGCATAGGTGAAGCTTCTGTTACAGGACGAGAAAATGAGAAGAAAACCATGCATTTCATGCCTCCTCCCCCGGCTTTGCCCATCAGTAGAGCAAAGACTTCTAAGGAGCGTGATAGTGCTCCACTGCAAGCACCCAGGAGAGAAACCATGCAGCCCCCAGCATCAGCTCCGGTACACAGTAGAGCAAGAGGTGAGTGACTTTTGGAAATGCATGTCACTTTGAGGTAAGGTAGGTAAAGGTGCACACAAACCTTAGAGCTGGCCACACCCTAGGGCTTATGGCAGTTTCACTTGCATGAAGCACCTGGGAGTAATGGTGCTTCCCCCTGGATGGGATCCTTATCCAACGCAGTGTTACCAACATTATATATATCGCCAGTACTCATTTATACAACTGGGTGGAGAGAGACAGTGTGGAGTTTAGTTTCTTGACAATGGAAATAGCTCAGTGTCATCACCAGGGCTCGAACTCCAGGCCTCCCATTTTGAAGTCCAACACTCTAATCACTACATTACCTTGTCTCTCCATAAATGCATATTCATGACAAAAAACATAATGATATCATGGCAACTTAACATTCCTTTAGTTTTTGCCCCTAGAGTGTTTAGTACCAGGCCTTAAGCTAGGACCCATTTCCTCTTGTAAATAGCCAAAGATCATCATATTAAGTAGAGTGCCGTTGTATTGATACAAGTGTATGTCTGAATTAATGTAAGAGATGGATGCAGTCCAAGCACAGGGGTTCATAGATCTCTTCCCACCCATGTTCTTGTGACAAAAATGGTCCCTCCCAATTAGGCCTGCTGAAGGTCCCTTTAATGTGTAATTGGTGGAATATTTGTAGGTTAAGTCCTGTAATTTTGGGGCCTTTTTTAAAACTTCTTAGTGTGTACCAAATTGAACACCATGCTCCATTTATTAAGCACTTCCACAGCAAGGAAGGTTTATTTGGTTAAATGCACAAAGGCTTCCGTTGAGTGGGACTTTTCAACAAGGCTTGGATTTTAGAGTTGTTTGACCACTAGATGGTGATATAAAATAGACTTAAAGAATAATTGTAATTTTGAAAGCTAATATTCTGGGTTGTAGTCTGTACTTTTGTTACAACAGTACTGTTTATAGTCATCTTAACACAAATACTTTTTTTCTATTTATGGTAATTTATCAGAACTTTAGGTAGTTTTCTATATGAATACACTGTGCTATAACTGGGCTTGCTTTTTAATGATAAAGTTTAAGTAAAATGTTATTATTGTTGCATATTCCAGTACTAATTGGAGTCCTGTTCTTGTTTCATGTCATTCTGATGGACCCTGTGGTGCTGGTAATTAATGCCTCCTTTTCACTTTTTCATGGTTCTGTTTGATGTGCATGCTCCTTTTTGTGTGTTTTCTTTTCTTTTTCTTTTTTTTTTGTTTCTTTGTTTGTTTGTTTGTTTCTCCCTTGTGTGTTCCTCACAGGGAAGCGAGACGCCCCTACCCTCTCACAGCCGGCTGTTGCAGCAAAGAAGCCAAAAGCAGCAGAGAAACCAGAAGTAGCATCATCGGCGATCGCTTCTCTAGTTGCTTATGGTGGGGGAGACTCGTCAGATGAAGAAGGCTCTCAGTCACCAGATGACAAAGAAGAGGCGACCCTGAAAAAAGAAAACAAGTCTAGTTGGCAATTTAAGGGTGCTAAGCTACCTTTTTGGGCTGTTCGACACTAGATGATTCTTACACCCTGTAAATGCTTGGGAAAAGTCCATCACGTTTGATATTTCTTTGCTGCTGCCATTTACTTGACCTTTGTCCTCTATCTCAATGTTTTTCAGTCCCCAGTAACATTAATGGGCAATAATCAACCTGGCTCAGCAGGATAAACCCCTGTTGCTCTTTGATTGGGACCAGAGCTGGCAAGTGAACCTGAGCTGGCAAGTGAATTTTCTCTTGCCAGCTTAAGCTTTCTCTGCAGTCCCACAAAAGCCTTACTAACAGTTTTGGCATTTTAAACGAATCTTTCAAGTACAAAGCTTGATTCAAACAAAAAGCTTTGTTTATTGTGGTAAAACGTACTTTATCAACTTGCTTGATAACCATTTCTTGGTTGTTTGAATTTACCACTGAACCAGCACCAGTTCCTCTGGAACCTAACTCCTTGTTTTCTGTGTTCAATCAAGATTGCTAGTTACTAGCCTTATTAGACATTTTGCATGTTGTCTTTTTCTTAGTCCATAAACGTGGTAAATATCCACCTCCTTATCCCACTCGTGCACACTATTATGTTTGTTTGTTGATATCAACCTTGCCATGTCTTCTTGGTATCTTTGTTTTGTCTAAAATTGTTCATGAGGGCTGAAGTGGTCCACATCTGTTAATTTTAGCATGCTCTATTGGTCTAGGATGATTGCAGCACACATCATTGTATTTCCAAGCATACTAATATTCTGATACACTCTCCTCTATTCCATGAACCTACTGGTAGTTTAATGGCCTTTCTCCCCAAAGTGTCCCAAAACTCAATAGTAGAGTGTCACAGCTATAGTCATTGGAAGGTTGTAGGTTCAACTCACATTGAGAGAACTCAGATCTGCTTTTTCTGAGTCTGCTTGTGACAGTACTGAAAAATACATTGTTCACAAATTTTCCAGGCTATAAATTCACTATCTTCATTAAACATTTTAGTGCTTTAACATTCAGATCCTAGCAGTATGCAGGATGCTTGTACCATGAACCTAGTTTTAAGGGCCTTGCTCCCAAGAGTCTCCTATAGCTCAGTGGTAAGAGCATCTGAGCTAGAAATTGGAAGCTTGTAGGGTTGACTCCTATTGGGACAACTCAAGTCTGCCTGTGACGGTACTGAAAAATCCATCTTTCACAAATTTTTCAGGCTCAACTATACCGTGCTCATTATTTCATACCCTTTTCTGTTGCCATCCAGGTCATATTTTATTGTAACCTGTGATGGCCACCTTGTGCAAGAGTTACCTTGATCAGTAAGCTGGCATGTGTCTTTGAGTTTTGAATGTCCGTTATTCTATCCTGTTTCAAATCAAAGTTCAAGAGGCATTACTGTTGTGTGCCTCTTGGCAGTGTGGCAGTGAACAGGACTTAGAAGTCCTGTGTTAGCAGCGTCTCAACTTTAGCCTGTAGTGTACCTTTCTATCAGTTCCAAGGTAGTCAGCAGTGGAACTAAAACATGACAAATATAAGTTATTTTTGTATTTCAAATCAAAATTCTGGAGGCCCGTTATGTGCCTCTTGACACAATGATACGATGGTACGGTGAAAAGGATTGGAAATCTTGTGAGCCACGTCTTACCTTAACCCTATATTTACCTTATTATCTGTAAAGACGTTGCCAGAAAGAGTGCGACTTAAGGTGGCTTTGGCTGAAATGCTCCATTCCGTTTCGTCACTAAATGTTTACACTGATTTTCAGCTACATTAAGACTAATATTTACTAACCCATTCTGTCTCTATCTGGCTTCCAAACCTAAAAAGCATCTATCAACTGAGACATTTTAAAAATTGATTCACTGCTGGTCTGATATAATCCTTTTGCATAAAAGATGTTTCAAAAATCACACTAGCCTATCCTGTGTCCAGTTAATAGAAAAACATTTTTGTGTTAGTATAGGTAATAGCATGGTTTGTAGTGATATTTGGTATAAATACCACGTGGGATATTTCATAATAATTGTACGTAATTTCAAGAGCCGTTAGACGAGTGAAATTTGAGACAAATTTGAAATATCTTGAGTGGTATTTATGCCAAATATCACGTACAAATCATGCTATTATTGTCTGTACTACTACTTGCAAAAGGTTTGTAATTTTCAGATGTAGGTATTTCAAATTAAGCAGAAATACCACTGCTCTCAGCCAATCAAATTGCAGAAATTTCTCTAGTAGTAGTATAATGGGATTAACAGGTAATCCCCTTAAATTTTCAGGGGACAAGTTAGGCATTGTATTGTGGGGATAGTTTCTCAAGAAACTGGTGCTGCGTCGATGGGAAATTGAAACGAAACTGGATAAATCAAACGACTTGATTAAGTAAATTATACCACCGTAAGGGGAGGTGTTGACGTTTCGAGCGTTAGTCCTTCGTCGGAGCGAATCAGATCGTCTGAGCCCTTCGTCGAAAGGCTAACGCTGGAAACGTCAGCACCTCCCTTTTACCTTAAGTTAGGCATTGGTCTAGTTGCTTTGCTTTCAGTGTCATTGGGTATTTATTGACAGTGATCTGTTGAAAAGTTTTCTTCATAAAAAAGGTTAGTACATGTACTCGTTTAAAAGCTTCAAAATCTTATTGTTGTTCATTGTATGAGGTAATTTGTTGTCTTGCTAAAAAATTGGTGTCTTGTGGCATATATATTCCTCCCCTGCTTGTGCTTGTAGAGCATTCATCTTTTTTATGAAAAAAAAAAAGAACTTTAGGTGGAACTTAACTTCTTGGCTACATTCCTTTCAGGGGTAGGGCTTATTTTTTCATGGCTTCTGGGTTTACTGAACCATTTTTCCTTAATATTTGATTTTCAGTTGTTTCACTATTGCATGATTTACTTTCAAAAGTGATATTTTCACGATAAACATTGCCAAAAACCATGTTCAAACAGACCACATCATACGGCATGAAACTTCCACATGTAAATATTGCAAGACTACACAAATTAAGCCAAAATTACACATCAACCTTTAAAAATTGGGCATTCTGTTCCTTTTTTTTTTTGCCACATGTTGAAACTGTACAAACCTTATTATGCGATATTTTTTAACGCAGTAAAAATAAGACAATCTAATTTGAATTGAAAAATTGCCCTTTGGCAAGAAACATGGCAATTTATTGAAAATTGTTTCAAACATTTTATTGTAAATTACTTTGTATTCTGCATTTTAAGCTCAGGTTAAGTGTCAGTCTAGAGTCAACGTCCATTTTTAATGGAATAACATGTTGAAAACTTTCTGATTTGTAATGTTTGGTAAAAGTACCCCAAACTTAATTGAAAATCTTACACAATGTAGTGCATTCTGAACCCAAATAAAAATAACCAACAACCTGGCAATGTTCTTGCCTAGATGTCTTCTTTCTGTATTACTTGTTCTATGAAATAAGGTTAACCAGTTGCCATAAACATTTTAAATTTGCCTGGGAAGATCAGCACATGGAATTGTGAGGAGTTTTGTCTGTGTGGTATCAGTTTTAACTTATGTAATTAAATACTTGATTACTGTATTTGTGGTTGTCAATTGCTGAAGAGCTGTTTGGAAAGAGGTATGAGCCTGTTTTTTTTTTTTTTTGCCTTGGTTTTGTTTTGGCCATTTTTTGCCAAATCAACCTATTTTAGTTATTGCCTTTAACCAAAGTAACACTACCAAAATTCCTACCAGGGATAAAAAGTTAATTATGGACAGTAGTCGCCACCAACACTTGGGGTACAAAGTTTTACATTTAGGAGGATGTCCACTAGGTAAGGTTGTGAGTCAATCAGATGTTGTTACGTTATATCAAACAACGGGAATTTAGTGAAACTATTTAACTTAGAAGCTGTAAAGTGAAGTTACTCTTTAACAGTCAAGTAACTACTCAGGGTGACATTTTTTTCCATCTGGAAACTGTTAGTTTTGGTGTCTGATACTATGAACATACTACTGATACTCCTGGGTGCAAACCTTTTACGTATGCAAACCTTTTACGTATCCCTAAAGTAAGTAGAAAGTAAACAAAGCTAGGAAGCCAATTACTATAACTTCTGTCCCTCAGTCGTATATATATAATAAGTACCGGTACTACAAATATTTGACTGCATGCAAAGGTAAATATTTATCCCTTTGATATTTCCAGTTGGGAGTGTACTGATGTGATTATATTACAATTAAGTGCATGGCTGATTGGAAATACAGATGGAACTTGACATGCATGACCTTGTTTTGACTGTCAGGGTATCCCCTTGTGTCTATTAATGATCGTCGATAAGAGAGCCCAGTATGGTTTAAAATCTTGCTTATTAATAAGCTTAGTGACTCCCTTTATTGAAGAAAGAAAATTCTCCAATTTAATCAACACCAATCTTGTATGTTAAAATGTAATAAGGTAAGTTGAAGCCACACATGTGCCATGCTGATCCCGGGGGTGGGGGGGTACTTAGATTAATGTTTGCTGGGTATGTGCCGCTGGCCTCTCGGAGCCCCCACCCCATTTTAGTCCCCTTTTTGGCCTATCATAGACCCCATCTTAGTCACATTTTGGAAAATGTAATTTTTGCGATCCCAACTTAGTCACTTTCTATTTATGCATCTACCTTGTCAATCCTTTAAAAAGCCGGGTCATCCAAAAATGAATTGACACAATTTTTTAAAGTGAATAAAGAACACTTTACTTTCACCTACAATACAAGCATTCTGGTACGTTTGCTATGCGTAAATATTTACAAACGTACCGTCATAAATAGTTGAAAATAAATAAAATCGTTGGTTTCAAGAACGGAATGTGATGCGGTCAATACAAGCTTATTGTTAAATTTAATAAACAACTTTCTGATCTTTTTAACCGAGAATCTTCCCATTTTGATTCCCTATTTACCCCCAAAATTCGAAAATTGGCGACCCCATTCTAGTAACTCTATTGAAAATGCGACCCCATTATAGTCACTGCAGTTGTGAAAATGCGACCCTATCCAGCGGCACATCCCCATTAGGCTCCTGTAAGGGAGTACCCCCCGGGATGCTGATGAGGCCTAACAAGGCTGAAACAGCTGTCCATGGCTGCTGGCTTTTGAGCTCAATTTCTTAATCTTTTTTTGGTAGCAACAGGGTTTTATCCCTTCTACCACTGTCGCCTCGGTGCGCATATGTGTGGCTTCAACTTACCCTTATTACATTTTGATGTTGTCATTTCAAGTCACATCCCACAACCCTACCATTTTTCATCACCTTGAGATTTATAATGTGGGAACCCAGAGCTTTGCTAGCTGTGCCATGCTGATGAGACCTAACAAGGCCGAAACATCTGTCCATGGCTGCTGGCTTTTGAGCCCATTTTTTTCATGTTTTTGGTAGCAGCAGGGTTTTACCCTTCTACCACTGTCGCCTCAGTGCGCACGTGTGGGTTCAACTTATTACATTTTGACGTCATTTCAAGCCACATCCCACAACCCTACTATTTTTCATCACCAATCTTGTATTGTCCTTGCTTTTGACCTCCCAATAGTTATGTGAACTGAAGTTCAATCCTTAACTTAAGGATCCAGATGACTATCAAATAAGTACCCACTTAATTAGGGTGTTTTTTGTGTTATGCATCAGTCAATTCCAGCAGTGCCCATCACCCCCCCCCCCCGGGCTAACCCCCGGGCATTAGCATTTTTTTTAAAAAAATGGGCAAATTTCCCGGGGTGGGGACACAGAAGCTGTCTAAATGCCCCGGGGTGGGGACGAAGCTTCGTCGCCGTCCAACACCTCTGCAGTTTTTTTATTGATCAGTGAATAAAATGTTCAACTGTGAAGAAACATCCAAAATTGAGAAAACATACAAAATATACCTTTAAAAACATCGACCAGTTTTTCTAGTCCCTGACGGACAAGCCATTGCTCGACAAACGCCTCGTCTTTTCCGCTGAATTCATCCATGGCACTTTCAAAAACACGTGTGTCAAATGCCCGGGGGTCGCCCCGGGGTACGCAAATGCCCAGCCCCCGGGCCGCGAGAAAATTGCGAATGCCCCACCCCCGGGACTGACAACGTGAGCAAATGCCCCGCGGTTGCCCGGGGGGGGGGATGGGCACTGCTGGAATTGACTGATGCATTAATGGAATGGATTTCCTCCTAATTAGTATGGACAGAGCTTCACCAACTAGAACTGGTGACCTCATTGAATCAGAATTAGGCAGATCTGGTTAGCTATTGTCAGCCATTATCTAAAAATAGTAACCTCATTGACTTGGAATTATAAAGCTTAATTTCCAAGGCTGTTGTCTGCCACTAACTAAAAATGGTGACCTAGTTAATTAGCTCATTGACAGAGAATTACACAAATCTCCCAGATGTTGTCTGCCAGCATCTTAAAATAGTGACATAAACTCAAAAGTATGCAGACCAGGGATGATGTTACACTGAATCTGCCTAGGCCTATATACTGCACACTTTTCAATGCAAGTATATGAGAAGTTATATAACATGCCAAAGAAGATACTAAATAGACTACATGTATGGACATTTAACACTGAAACGGAAATATTATGTTTGCATAGTAATTGGGAAAATAACATAGCAAACATGTTTCCTAAATAAATGTAGCATATTGGTCACAGAGCAGGAGGTCACATCATGTTTGGGCATATTTCGTTCAGGATGTTATAATTAGTAACAGATCAACACTACAGTTGGCTAGAGCATTGCACAGGTATCACTAAGGTATGTGTTCAAATCCTGTTTAAGCATGAATTTTTTTTCAGGCCCAATCTTCACAACTACTAAACTTGCAAACATAACTGCAATGATCTTTGACTTTCACAAGTTAAATATTTCTTCCACAGTTCACATATGTGTGACTGTGTATTCACATTGCATTCATACAACTCTGTCAGTCCATTCACTTCCCACACCAAAGGTTGAAGCCCTCTTTAATAGCATAAGATTTGTTTATACATGTCAAGTATTAATTTTCTTGTTTCAAGTTCCCCCTTTTCTTTTAAATACACTACAATAATAATTATTGTATTAATAGAATAGAATTTAGACTAGGGCTTGATGGTTGGACTTGTGAAAGGATCAATATAATGCTACGTTTAGCACAAAATTCAATGAAAAGTTACGTTATACAAAAAGAGGTATCTAAGTAAGCCATGGCTTATATTATATCAACATGCTGTAATTAATATGTACATCTAAAATAACCATTCACTAGAAGTACAGATATTTCCCTTAGGGAAATCTTGAAAGTCTGGAATTATGGAGTTATGATGTTTTCCTCAACTTCGTCTCGGGAAACATCAGGGCTCTTGGGAAAACAAAACTAACTGTTTCCCTTGGGACCATACATAAAGTGTACAGTGAACTACGTATGCATTTATGACCAAGTGTGATTAAAATGCCTGCATATTTGCCAAGTCCTTTTTCTTTTTGCAATACAAGGCCAATATCCAGCCATCTTGACTGAACAACCTTGGCCAATAAAGGATTTATTAAATGGCCATTTTGTTTTGTTCCTATGAACAAAATGGCAAATCCTAAGCAGGCAAGATAGGCCCATCTTGTTCTCTAGAGTAGCCAATCCGAATTAACGATTTGCCTCACCTGGCCTGCTCACAAAACCAGCAATAAGTAATGCCAAATATTGCACTAACTGGAGTACATATTTACTGTACTTTTGTGTTTTGACACATGCAGTTGGGGCAAACAGACTGGATCTTGCCCCTACGTGCCATACTTTTAACATGTGACATCAAAACAGTGCAATAATACCAATTCTGAATTCAGAGGGGCTTCTGGAAAATTAAAACACAGCTGTAAGCCACTGTTATTTTTGTTACAAGAGCCGTAAAGCAACACATCCAAAGTTGCATCTAGTGTTGACAGCACCAACCACAATCCACTTGTTACTGTCTTGGTCATAATACTCAATGCTGTTTGTTAAACGTCCTCCCACCACATAAATGGTATCATTAACAACTGCCACGCCTAGGCAGCGGCGCCCAGCATTCATTGTTGCAACTGATTGGCTCCACCTGTTTGTTACGGGATCGTACATTTCTACGCTGTTACTGCATGCTTCCTTGTTGTCCGATCCACCAATGGCATAGAGTTTATCTTGTAGTACAGCAACCCCTAAGCTCCAGCGTGCAGTGCTCATGGATGCAATTGCTTCCCACTGGTTGTTTAGAGGGTCGTATCGCTCTGCCACATTTAATGGAGCCCACAGATGATCCAACCCTCCAACAGCATAAATCTTTCCTTTGACTACTGCCACACCTGTGGCAAAAGAAAACAGTGTTTTATCATGTGGGAGAGAACACATGTCCTTCCAAGTGTCTCTCTACTGCTTGTCCCCCTTGCAAGCTCCCTGAAGGAGGGGGGAGGTTGGAATGGGAGTAGAAAAGAGACCCTGGGAACCTAGATATAGGGAATAGTAGGCTGTAAAAGAAAGAAGTAGGCTGTAAGCAGCTTCTTTTTCATAAAATGTGCCACACAGCAGTGAATGGGTTTGACCAATTACAGGCTATCTGAAAAATGTCAAATATCCTCATTGCAAAATTCATTGCATGTAGAGCATGATGCAGACAAGACAGTCAAGTTCCTTTCTTTCTAGTAGATAGACAATTTTTTGTAAGGGGAAACATTAAAATGGCTCACTGAGAAATGGCTTCTGTGAAATATGCTAATAACACAGATCAGCTAACTTATTTTTTTAACAACTACTTGACACCAAGACATAAATGAAACAAATTGAAAGACCTTAATATTATTCATCATTAATATTATTAAAGTCTTTCAATTTGTCATAGTTTAAAAATTGGGTTAAAATAGCAATAAATTTGAGTTTTGCATGAAATTCGGTCTCATGCAGGTAACTAAAGAAAATGAATATGATCATGAATATTATAACATTTAAAATATTATTATTATTATTATTGATATGAACAATAAATTAATTGGTAACTATCATGTCAACTATGGATCTTTGCAAATATTATTATAACGTTATTCATATTGCTATAATTTTATTGATTAATATTTTGCCACATTGCCATACGCTTAATTATGCATGCTGTAGTTGAATTGTATTTGGTAATGGACATGTGAGCACTTCTTGTCTTAGAAGAATATATCACTGAAACAGTACGGCAGCTACAGCATGCATCATGAAGTATAGGGGTGAGATGGGAATCTACCATGATATCTTTATTACCTGGGTAGTATCGGGCAAACATCATAGATGGCAGTGAAACCCAAGTCATTGTTTGTGTGTCAAACTGTTTAGCACACATACTGCTATGGCCACCAACAACATAGATACACCCTTTGTATTC
Source organism: Ricordea florida (assembly GCA_949710005.1). NCBI lineage: Eukaryota > Metazoa > Cnidaria > Anthozoa > Corallimorpharia > Ricordeidae > Ricordea > Ricordea florida. Next base: position 41,406,819 of record OX453273.1, read on the forward strand.
ACAAACGCCGGCCCATTTGCACTGAACATCGGGACCAGATGCAACTTGAATCCAAGAGTTAGCGATGGGATCATACTTTCCGACTTTGTATCGACTGACTGTGTACAATTCGTCATCGACAGCTACAACCCTGATGTAGTCCTCTCTGGAAACATGTGCAATGCTCATGCCAGCAACAACTGACCACTGAAGAGTGTCGACGTTGAAACACTGTACACTGCTAATCTTCTGTCCGTTCGACCATCCGCCGATGACGAATATTTCTTCCGAAGCCATACGAGGTTTCACGCGAAAGTTATCGATAGCCGATGTTGTTTTGTTCTCAACCGCAGTCTGGTAACTGATGGCCTCGCGAACAAGTTCCTTGCAAATTCTGTACTCCTTCGTTAGGCGCTGTATTGACCTGTTTCCGTGTAGATATTGGAGATTCATAAGGGGAAATCGCACAAATTGCATTATGTCGGGAACAAAAGCCTTTCGTTCGGTCACATCATAATTTATCCACTGCCAAACAGCTTCGAACACCATTTCCTCCGATTGAACTTTCAGTGAATCGTGCTTTATCAAGTCTTTTAGCTGTTTGTAGGGCATCTTAACAAATTCGTCTTCCTTGTATACGTTCCCAAAATGCCACAAAGCAAAGCGGTTAGCGTGCTCGCTCAAACCATCCAGGTCAAACAAATCGGCGACAAACTGGAGACCGAGACAGTTCGACGGGGTAATGTTTCGACGAAGGAACGTTTCACAGTGATCCACTAATGAAGTCAATCGCAGTAGGACAGACGCTCGCAAGATTTCTTCAACGTTGTAAACATCAACTTCGAGCTGTGATGTGTAGAAATAGTCTACAATAAACTGAATAGCAGTGGGATCGACTTCTTTGAGGATTATTTTTTGCTCACTAGACTCCAAAAATCCCGAAAGAAACATCGCTCTGAAATACGGACTACATGCCGCCAAAATTGCTTTATGAGCCACGATCTCGCGGTCCGCTACCACGAGTGTTACATCAGTTAACTCTCTGTGTGCCCGCATCGTGTCAAGAACTTCCAAGATATCCCTCGAAAGTGATTCTTCGACAACCAAAGTTGTTGTGAAATCCATTCTCGACTGAAAAATCCTTAAATGTCCTTCGTTTCTCTCACAGGACGAAAATAATGCGGCGGCCACTTGTTTCCTTTGTTGTGGTGTATGTATTGTTGACACCAGCAAGACAAAGAGAAAGTGAGAGGGCGAGCTGCGAGAATAAAATAGAAGAGACTGGAGATAGGGAATAACTTAGCCACTTTTCATTCCTTCAACGTGTTGATGACCTTTGCTGTATCTTTGAATGGGAACTATTTGGGATATGTTAGGCAAGACACCTGGCCTTGGCGTTCACTGACCGGTAAAGGCCGAGTCGTTTGAGGAAGGAAATGCCAAGAGGCTGAAGCCAAAATTACACATCTTTTGCATAAAAATTCCTTAAGACATAACGCCTGTTTAGTACAAGAAAGGTGCTTTGTGAAAATCGATAGATATGACATGCTACTGTGAAGGGACCAGCGATGACTAAACATAACGGGGGTCCGGGGGGATGCTCATTTCAGGGATTTTAAATGAGGCCGAGAGGAACATGCAAAGGGATCGACGCTTTTACCCCGGGAGGGGACTCCCATATGGAGCGGACGGGATGCTCGTCGGAAATTTTGAATTTAACCCCCAAAAGAGACCAATCTGGGCGTGGCCAAAGCTTATTCAGACCCCTAAAAGACCAGTTTATAAAACAGACAAATAAAAAGTACAGTAACTTTTTTTATTATTTCTTCGCGTGCAACCCTTAACGAAACCTTGACGGCTAAAAATAATGACATTTTGCCCAGAACATCCTAAGCGAGACCAAAATCCGAAATTTACACCCCTAATCGAGATGACGAGCATCCCGTACATTCCACATGGGAGTGCCCCCGGGGCTTTTACCTTAAACCGAATTCAAGCTTCCTGTTGGTACGAATGACCTTTATTTTCAGATTTTTTAAGGAAACTGTAGAGTTTTTAGAATTCGAAAAAAGGAAACGTAGTCGTTGATCGCGCGTTATCGATTTATTCTCGTTCTCACTCAGAGTAACGTTGATTACATGCGTTCATATATACAACAGATCAAATTTAAGATCACGTGACATATATACAAACAAAACAAGCGCGTGACAAGAGCGTGACCGTGGATTATGTAACACACGGTGTGTGATTTGTTACAAGAGTATTTCCGAAGTGGAGTTAGGGACGGTTGGGTGTTAGGGGTGGCATGTCGATGAATTCTTGGTATGTGATTAAAAAAACACTCGGAATTGAGGGATGGACCATTTTAATTGTTAAGGTGGGGTGGGGGCTGGGCAATTACCAAAAAAATCCTGCACAGCAAAGGTATAGAAAAAAATTCGTGCACGGTGGGCCAAAGGCAAAAAAAGAAACTAAAAAGGTCAAGGTGCTTGAAAAAAATTCTTGCACAGCCCAAAGGGGAAAAAAAATATTGACACGACAAAATTACCCAGTCCCCTTCCCTCAAAAAGATAATGGTCCATCCCTTAGGAGAAGAACGAGTGAAGACGTTTCATGTTTCTGCACCTTTAAATCTGGCAGAGACAATAATTTCTTATATTTTCGTTGGGCAATTCGCTCGTGACCCTGGGCCGTTTATCATTGATAGATTGATAGGCGTTATATACCAAAAATAGAACCAAATTATTATAAACTGAGCGAAACATGGCTTCAAATGTCGGAAAAAACAAAGCGGTTGATGTGTTAACAGTGGAACAAGCTGTGCAAGAGAACGAATTGGTTCAAAACGAGTGATTAACAGGTTTCTCGTGTGAACTCGTGTTTTCATGACATGAATAAATTAGATACACTCGATAGAGTAATTATCATGTCATTGACAGGTGTGCAAGTCGTTGCTTCCTTTTTTATTGTCAGAAATTTATCGGCATTTGGTCACACATGACAAGATTTTGTTACATGTTATAAGTGGATATCGATGTGATTTTTAAAAAGCCGTGCATCAAAAAGATTGCTGTGAGGTAATATGTTACCCAGCGGTAAACAACAAAATCACATGGGGTCAAACAATCTCTGGCCGGCGTTCGCCGGGGAAGTGGGAGGCCGGCGCTGCGGGGTCGACCTCCTAGTACCACTACTAGCATCGCTGGTTCCCATCCCCGGTCCTTTTACACGCTTCCCATAGATCCATGCGCGTCTACAAATCATGCACTAGATTTCCGGTACATGTTTGCTACACATTACACTATCTATCTATCGAGGATTTCTTTGCTATGAAACGGAGTTGCGGGTAAATTTATATTTGACGATCTTATTTTTATTAATGACAATGCCCCGTTTCCCTAGAAATCGAATAGTTGATCAGTTCCCTGGAATTCGAAAGTGATACTGTATTCTAGATCTACACTCTCTGATTTTTAAACCTGTCCCAGACTAAAAATGTTTGAAAACCATACCCTTCGATTCACAGCATCACCCACCTATATAGCCCATATCTGGCATGATAGCCCCCTGCAGGATTGCTTGCCACAGAGAACCCACAGATTGTCTGACTTGTGCTCTTGTCCCCAGTCCTGTGATATCGCACAAAGTTCCACTGGGATGGAAGAGCGCGAGTAATAACCCATGACCTTCCCTACCCTATCAAGTTTACGCTTCGATCAAGTTAACATGGCAGACAACCCACTTCCGCCGTGAGCTGCTGCCTTGCTATCGTGTTAGAGTCAGAAAGCTACATGCTTACATTTGGAGATAGTGTCATGTAAGGAACTACAAGAGACGTTATGTTTCGAAAGAGTCGCCTGAAAAACAAAGAGAAGCAGCAGGTAAAATGTTTCGTGGTAAACAGATCTGTTACGTTTCAATATCCACATTTTACCGGTCAGGTGATCAGCGTGACTATAGCCATGAGGGGTAAGATATCCTAGTCCCCTTTTTCCCTTCATTAACGGGACAAAGATGTATAGTCCTTTTTTCCCAGGACCTGAAAGTCCAATTTTCCGATTGCATGGCGGCGACAAATCAAAATTTGAGGTGCCAAATGCTAAGTTATTTATCTTCGGTTTTTTTTTTACCTGCAATAGCTAGCCTCTGATTGAGGACTTTGTACCGTAAATTTTCCAAAAACGAAGAGAACTATTTTATTTTTTAATATCATCGTATAGGTATTAAAACTCCGGCCAAGATTTCCACATCGCTCCATACTTCATTATGGATACAGCAGCTGTATTGTTTCTTTTTTCGAGAACAAGAAATGTTTGCATGTTCGTCTATTATCGCAGACAATACAGCTACACATGCATAATGGGGTATGAGGCCTTACGGAAATCTCGCCCAACCTCGGAGTAAGTAACACTTTTATACACTTTGATGGGGAGAGATAGCGCGGTGCTCAGTTTCTTGTCCAAGGAAAGTTACGACACAGTGATGTCGGATTTGTTTGAATTCGAGAGCTCGATCGTTATTAAAGTCCCAACACCCTCACCACAACACCAGTGGACATAAATATCCGCTTCATTACTCAGTCTCCGCACCATAATGAAAACGAGGCCAGTAGGAGTGTGAGTTGAGTATTTGACAGAGAAAACAAGAACTAATAGTCTAATATAATGATAATAATGATATCAATAAAAAAGTTATAATAATAATTATAAATATGGGTTATTGACCAAGCGTGAGGTCAAGATGGCTGGATATTGGCTAAGTTCTTTTTTTTGCGTTTTTATGGACCGAGACGAAGTTGAGGTCCATAAACACGCAAAAAAAGAATGAGGCCAATATCCAGCCATCTTGACCGAACAAGCTTGGTCAATAAAGGATTTATTATATGGGATAAAACACCAAAAAATGATCCGTGTACGTGTTTATTTTCAAGGACTGGAATTCAACTGGAAACCCCTTAAGTTGATAAATTGCAGAATTCCCTTGGTCTGTTTATCAATCAATATTTCAATACTGTTAGATAAAGCTACATTTTGCTCACAAACTGTTTGGGAGTGAAAGGGTAAATATATAGATTTTAGTGCAGTACATGTTTTCCTTTTTTTATTTCAGGTTGAAAACGTACCCGAGATTGATCATGATCAACCAAGAAACCCATTCACAGAACTGCGTCTCTTAATGTACCATACCGACATTGTTCATTTATTGACAGTTATTGACAACAGAAGGTACAGGTTGTATCTCTTATTTTTGTTGGTTCGGTGGTATATTTCTTTTATCAATCCTTAAATTAGCTTGTCCATTATAATTTATTATATTACAGACAAACCTCTTGATTATCTGTGCTTGTTGGGCCTTGTGCAAAATATCTGGCTAATAATTTGTAAGTCCGGTCATAATAGAAAATATGAATGTTAATGAGACTGACAGAATTGTAAACAACGGAGATAAAAGAAATGGACTGTAATAGACTAGTGAAAAGATCATACACAAGTATGGAGGTGCTATTTAAACAATAGAGTGTTTCTGTCAAGGAACTATTGGCTGTTAGTCGCCCCGTGGAAATATGATGTTCTCAAAACAGATATGCTAGTTTTGAGAACGTCAAATTTCCAAGAGGCACCTATTGGACTGGTAGTTCTGAGACATAAACACTGTATTGTCTTTGTTGTTCACCATTAAATTTTCTTCCATGGTCCAGTTGAAAAACAGTCACAACCCACTTAATGCACATCAATCAAATATTTATCCATGCACACAGCCTGAAATCTCAATCGCAAGGTGCATTGGCTAAAAAATACGATATAACTGTCAGAAAATTCACATTTTCACAGACAAGTACTATCTATCCAGGAATTTTTCTCGGAAGGGCACGATGGGCTGATAGTGTCCCTCCGCAGACGAACACAGTATCTCATCACGTGCTAAGAACATTTAGTGGTGAACTGTAAGCCGTGATAATGTTTAAACTTGTCTGATCAATCTGGTTGATGCTTCAAAGCTTTCACAGTTGTCTGCTGCATCGGTGCTAAGAAAGGCTTTGACTTACCAATTGATGTCATATTTTAATAATACTTATGACAAAAAAACAAGATCAGAGAAGCGACTCTGGACAATCAATGTTTGACTGTATTACACTGGAAAATGGGCTACAGTAGTTCTGAATTGGGCTTTACTGATCACATTTTTTACAAAGAAATAAATTTGAGGATTTGAGGAAATACTGTGACAGTTATTAACAATTTTTCATTTTCCATTTACCTAAACTTCAATTATATTACATTGGATCTGTGTAGTTTATGCTGTTGTAAGATTTCATGACTTTGAATATCTGTGTCGGATATTCAACAGTGGTGTTGGTTATAAAGGATAAGTTATTGCAGCATGTTTTTAATGTTAGTTTAATTTGTTCCAGAATGGAAAATTGTATAATTTCAACTGGTTAGGTCATGTTAGAAAACAAATACTCTGCTCTGACAAACAAAGGGTTGCAAAAACCACAGTTTGTGAAGAAAAGTTTAAAGCAAAAACTCTAGCTTCACAAAAGGTGGTAAGCATTACAACTGTAACATAAAGCAAAATTTTGGTTGAAATAGGGATCTATTCTTGAACTACATAATTTCTGCTATGTCAGAGAACTGATTTCACAATTAACCTCTGAAGTTCCATTAGTGACATAAATATATGATAAAAATGAACATAGGCTATGAGAATAAAGAGTAATACCAAACAACCCTGTGACGAACTGTGGTGATATTCTAACACATGAATTCTTCCTATTGGTACTGTATGACACCACATGATATCCTGGTAAATAGAACAATAATTATTGTTATACCAGTAGTTATTTATAAACATAACTGACACCTTCTGTTCTAAATTCGCTATATAGTGCTTAAGGTTCAGTGCTTTCTATTTGAAGGTTTGTATCAGCATCTCATGATAACCTGGCTGTCATCTGGGATGCCAAGGTATTCAATATTACTTGAACAAAATTATTGTAGTTGAGTTTAGATATAACAATACATGATATTGTAACTGACACTTTAAAGATCTGACTTTCTCTTTAATAGTTATCAGATGGAAAGTAGAAACCACATTCTCAAAATTTATTGTCACTGGCATTTAATGGATGGAAGACACCTACCAAGTCATCAGTTTGTATTCTTCAAGACAGAGCTTAGTGACTGCATCCTCACATACTCAGGTCTTAGGGATTAGATATCAACTTTATAGTAAAAATATGAAGTTGAGCTTATTTCAATAGCATAAAGTACCTGAAAGTGTTGTTACTTCCCTCTGAATGGGATGCTAGTCCATCACAGGGTTACCCCAGCATTATATCTTTGGTACCTATTTATACATCTGGATGGAGAGAGATTGTGAGGAATTAATGTATTGTCTTGACCAAAGTAATAGCACCTTGCTGTCACCAGGGATCTCGCCCTAGACCTCGTGCTCGTAAGTCTGCCATGCTAACCACTACACCACTGTGTCTCTGTGTCTATCAGCTTAATAACCATTAAATTTTATAAAATCCCCATACAGTAAGCTATATTGCTTTTATAAGTACAACTTTGTAACAGTTACATGAAATGGGGTTCTCTAACCTCTATGTTAAAAATACTGTATCTCTGTGTTTTTGCTGTAGGTATTTTAACAGCTTGACCTCCTAAAACATCTAAACCGTGCACACTAGCTGTCTAAGGCAGTGAACTGTTTCTTTTGCAGACAGGCATGCGTCTTAGTGTGCTGCGCGGCCATACTCAGCCTATAAAGTGCATGCTTCTTTTACATCAACATCAGGAGTATCAGAGTGAAGAACTTGCTGGCATTCTTCTGTTAACTGGATCATCAGACAAGACAATATTAGTATCCTATAACTGCATGACTTAAATACATTGTATGCTACAGTATACAGTAATTAGGTGTGTGATTAATGGTATACTGTGCTGCCATGGCATCCAAAAAGTTTTACACGTGATGATTAATCAGCTTGATCTCTATAGCATAAGGCCTTTTCACATTCTTCTTGTTAGATTGATTTAGTGGGTCTGTGGTAATTGGCTAAATTTATTACTCTAGTCTTGACTTAAGCAATGCATAAGTAAATACTGGTCTTATCTAGTACAAACAACAATTATTATTCTCTGAAATCGAGGTGAATAGTGGAGGAATATTTACCAAGCTGTGAAACACCAGTTCACCAAAGGTGAAGAGAATGATTGTTTTAGTATATACCTCCAATGAATCAACCTCAGTCACCTCAAAGTGAGTGTGAAATTTTATTCCAAAGTGGTCCATTTCTAATACCAAAATTAAAGACTCATTTGCGCCCGGCACTATTCATCTCGTAGGAGGTGTATAGCGTTGAATATCCCGAGAGAATGATCCAATCAGTCTACTCAAAATACCAAGGTTGTTGAGTTGGTATGAAATAATTAACAATTATTCGTCGAAGGCGAAGTGATTATCGGTGAATATTCACTGAGATGAAGTCGATGTGAATATTCACCGATAATCACTGAGCCTGAGGCGAATAATTGTTTTAGTGTAAATACACAGGCGATAGTTTAAAAAAGAAAGAAAAGAATTGTACAACACGAAAAAATTTTTATTTCATCAAAAGCGCGCGAACGACAAGCAGCCATTTTATTCGTCGAGGTGATTACCGGCTGATAATCCGAGATAGCGAACCAATCAGAGCGCGCGAGTATTTATACTAACGATCAATATTTAAAAGTTCCATTGATAATAGTAGGTATATCTTAGTGTGCCATTTTGCTTAACACTTATTGTCTTGGTGGTGATTCAAAGGTTTGGGATGTTGAAGATGGCCAATGTTTACACTCTATCACTGATTACTGTGGCTCTGTCAAGGTAATGCTGATAACGTTACCATGGATGCAACCAATCTGGACTCTGAAAAGCTGTTGTATATACATTGCTGCTGGACTAGATGCACCCATGATGCACAGCAATGAACGTCAGTCTTCCCACTTGTTACTCACACACGCCTATAGATGATGCAAAGATAAATATCTACTTTGTAGCATAGCTTTACTACCAGTTTATTTGTTTTACCATATATCAAGAGAGAAAGATTAGTAAAAGGGAGTATGAAAACCATTTATTTTACAGGATTGTTTTCTAGAGGACGGCAAAGAAACCTACCCGACTGTACTTTGCACTTTCAGTTTCATGCCGTCATACATTAACGCTATTCAGGGGCCGGAGATTTTAAGCAAACTGAACACGATGACGACGTTGCCTCTGACAGCAATAAAGCCTGAATAGAAAGCGAGAAATCACAGAAAGCAATGAGGCGGTTGAAAACTTGACTTTGAAAAAGTCAATAACGCGTCTATTATGGAGACTGTTATTCAGCATCTAAAAACATATCATTATGCAAATTTGTCTGTAACAATGGCAACGCCTGTTGCAGGCATAACTGCCGACCCTACCACCTGAAGAAGACAGGGAGAGGGAATTCCGTTAAAAAAAAATGACGGTGGTACTCGTCGTAGGTTTGGTACATCTCGAAATGCAAAATCCAAAATGACCACTGACGGAATTATCGCGGAACCTTTTGCGGTGAAAATACGACACGAACTATCTGCCAGTCATTTGGCTTTTATTATTGTCTCATTCATCACTCATCAGTGATGGAAGAGTTGACAGTCAGTTTGCATTTATTACAATGCTTTTAAAAGAGAAGTAGAGGATATTTGACAGAGTCGTTTCTATCACTATTAAAAATGGTCAGGCCGTTACGTTTTATGTCTTTCTTGACTGAATTGGTGCTTTTTGGGAGCAAGAGTTTTGTGTCACGCTCATCACGATTTTGCAGTTTTTCGAAAATTTCCGACGAGAACCTGCGTCATTTTTCATGGCATTCGCCATTGGGAAGAAGACCATCAGTAAGCGGTCGAAAGGTCGCTGTCACCATTCAAAAGAAAGAGGGAAGAAACAAGTTTACATTATCATTAACGCGTTACGAACGAATAATAACAAATACGGTGATTTTGATGGTCATTGTTTTATCGCTTACACTCTACCTCTGTGATATCTGTTTTAGTGTATGGTGAACTTGAAAGAGGAAAACGTCTTCTTTTCTGGTGGTCAGAATCTATGTATGTGGAATGAGAGAGGACAGTTACTTGACATGCATTCCAGAAACAGCGAGCACTGTAAGTTTGTATTTCGTGTATACGTTTACTTGTGCGCAAACTCTCTGCTTCGCGGAAAAGGGTGAACAATCCAGTACCAACGGCGAGGGGAATGGACTTCCTGCCCTTCTGTCCAGTCCGCGCTCACCTCACCATTTTCGTCCAATCACCGCGCTCGTTTCTGGATTCCGGCTGAGATCCTGGGGAAAAACCCTTGAGACAGCTGTAAAAATATGTTGACCCTTAACACTTTCATATACATCATGTGAGCATTTCTCTTGACTACCCCCCACCCCCCTGTGTAATGTTAGGGACCTTAAGCAAGGACGACGTCAACGACAACGACTACGAAAAACATAAATTCGCATTAGTGCGATGAAATTGCAATTATTCCAACACATTCTCCTTGTGAAACTCGTGCCAACTATCCAGGAATTTGACTTGCATGAACGACGTTGATGTTTTCCGAGTAAATTGAACATTTCTCTTCTTGTGTTCACGTCCTCCGCAGAACTTTAAATTTGGTCATTTCACGTTGTTGTTTTGGAGAGAACGGCAACGAAATATACCAAAATGCAAAACGCACGTGCAGGGCGTGCAGAGCCATTGTTTTTGGTCATTATTCCAATTTTTTTTTTGACGTTGTCGTTCTCGTCGACGTCATCCTTGGTTAAGGTCCCTAATATTTGCTACACGAGGACTCATTAATTTCTGCATCTAAATAATTTCGTTCGAGAAGCTTTACCAAACACTCGATACATGTGTTTCATCACATATCAAACACCTCAATCTTCGCTCAAAATGCTCCGCTGCGTGCCGTAGTTTCAGCTCTATTCTTGACGTTTGATGTGTGATGAAACACTGTATTTCGTGTTTGCTGTATTACATAAAGTAACTATCTGGATGAATCACCATGGAGTTAGAGGTTTCTGTTTTTCAAAAACATGAAATTTAGTAGTTTCTCTTCTTTTTCTTTCTTCTTCTTCTGTTTGTTCAGGATGTGATTCACGTAATTAACTACACCTGTTAATATCTACATCTGTTGCGTATTTTACAGCTGATATCCATTCGTTGTTACCGATCAAGAACAACAGAATCGTAGCAGCGTCAAACACATCATCTCTTGGTAAGCTCAGGCGGATCGTGTTGCATTTATGTATTGGTAATAGGACTGAGTGGAGTCCAATTCGGTCTGTAATCATACGAGTGATAACAAAATCGGACGACAGCACAACGGGAGTTCGATTTGTTTATCACGATTACCCATACTAATCACATATCGTAGCTATTCAAATCAAAGTCAATCATTTGCTGGAAAGTATGTCATCGGGTGACTCATAACTCTTATGTAACTTTTCTCAGTGGTGTACTCTATAGTGAGGCCAACAGACGATTCAGAGAACCTGAAAATAGTGGTATTCAAAGAACTTTCACCTCACCGTGAAGCTATCAGAAGCCTAACAAATGTGGCAGGTTGGTTTTGGGAGATCTTAATATTAAAGAACTAGCACAACATTACTTCTGCCCTTGATTGTTTAGAGTGCAGGTTTTTGTCAAGAGTCGATGAAAAATTTTCTAGGGTCGAGGGTACATTGTCGAGGGTCGAAGGTAAAATGTCAACTCGACAAAAACCTAGACTCGCTTGTTTACCATTTACAATGGAAACCGGTCTGGTTTCGATAAATGGTAAACAAAATTCAGAACTGGGAAATTCTGTTAGGGATTATCCTTTACCATTTGCAAAAACCTACTCCTGTTTGCTGGTCCTGTCTAGAACAGAAATCAACAGGTAATGTGGATGACTTCTAAAGGACATGGAACACGAGATTCCGTTTGAAACATTCCGATTGGCAAAACAGAGCTTTCTTTCCAAACTTTCCGTTTCTCCGAGAAAATTCCCGCTGGAACGGCCTTCCAGGAAACTCGTGGGCAAGATTTCCGCACAGGTCCCTACTTCATTATGCATGCAGCAGATGAATTGTTCAGGGTAATGCACATGTAAACATTTTTTGTTATTGCAGAATAATAATAATAATAATAATAATAATAATAATAATAATAATAATAATACATAATATTTTAAGAGGAGGCCTCCAATCACCTAGAGGTGGTTTTCAGGAGGGTGCTCTGAGAAAATAAATGTCAAACCTTTAAAATAAATTAAAATCTAAGAATACAATAAAAAGGACAAAACCTATGTGGTAATAAAAACTAAAAATATCTAAAACTATAGCTAACTAAGATTAAAAACTAGAACAAGAGATTAAAATACTACTAACTAAGGTTAAAAATGGTTTAATAAAAACTGTTTCAGTTTGTATTTAAAAATAGTTTTCGGCATCAGTTTCTTTAAAGCACTTGGTAGCGTGGCCCAGTCGTTAATGGCTTTATAATACGTTTTGCTTTTTCCCCATTCCGTTCTTGGCAGAATGAAACAGCATGGCTACAGCATGCATAATGAAGTAGGGACCTGTGTGGAAATCATTCCAACTCGTTTTCCATTTATTTCCCAACGTGAACTTCCGAGAACTTTTTGTTATGGTAAACCACCTATAGTTGCATTCTGCTTTGACCTTTGCACCAGGTTGCACATATCGGATCAATAACAGTTTCTGGGCAACCGTGCACCTACCCCTCCCCTAATCCAACAAGTTATAATGAGTTAAAAAGTTAGCGTTAATGTTGATCCCACATATCAGTCCTTCGTTGTCTTCTGTTCATCAGATTTGTCTCATCACCTCATTGTTATTTATTTTGGTTCTGTCCTTGTGTACCGGTACACAAGGGAATAACCATTGTATTTTCTTTGTCTAGGAGTCATTGTTTAGCTCTAATGTATTGTTTGGTCTTTTGTATCGGCTCTTGTGTACCGGTATACGAGGACAGAACCGTATTTTCGCGGGAACTTAATTTAGCGAAAATGGAACGGACATATTTCGCGGAACTTAAATTTTGCGAATTGTCCAAAAACTGCATTTCAAGGGAACTAAATTTCGCTAAAATTGTCAAAAAACCTGATCTCCATTAGCAAATAGCTAGTCTCAGAATCGGCAGCACTGGTTTTAATTTTCTATAGCGATAATTTCTTTGCAGCAAAGTAGAACTATGCAAGAGTACTACACTAGTGTAGCCCGGCTATGAAAGTGCTGCGGAAATTTATGACTGCGACCGTTATAGGAAATTCAGTTCTACCATTAGATATTGCCTCGGAAGAATGGCTTGCTTTCTTAGCATGAAAAGGCCGTCCAATCGGAAACAAATGGCATAGGTGCTTATAATTGAGAAGTGAAGATATTACCAGCAAACATTAATTCTTGTTGTGTTTGTTTCAAATCGAGGCTTTACCAATGCACAGTGCAGTCTGGTCCGCTGAAAGCGAAGCTCTGCCGCAACGCAGAGCATTGTGGTCCGCTGAAAGCGAGGCTAAAAACCACGGCAAAATCTCGATTTTGCCTACCTTTCTTTTAAATTTTGATTATGAATTGCGCTCGCAGCTGAAAGACAAGAGAATTAAAGAGTATCATATAGAAGAAGGCTTGGATAAATTTGGCTTGTAAAATGGCTTATTCTGCCTGCCGGCAATGCTCGTAAAAATCGCTTATTCTGCTCAAAATTGTGCTCGGACACCCTTCTTCTGCTCGAATTTTACTCGGTATCCGAAAATATTATCGGCCCTTGGGGCCGTATTTACTTTTGCAAATTTAGAAGAGAAACTGGGCCCAACCCCTAAGAACTAATTATATATTCATACATTGTAATTATCATTAGTGCCGCTGATTCTCCGTTATTCCACTCAAATTCTGCTCGAAGATGCCTTATCCTGCCGGCAGAATGCTGGCCTCAAAAATCGCTTATTCTGCTCAAAATTCTGCTTGAAGAATTTATCCAAGCCTATATAGCGCGCTATTAAATTTCGTTTGGTTTTTTTTTTCGACAGCGTTTTTTTGGTGGGACTTGAATTTCGCGATTTTTTGAAAATCGTAGAAGTACGTCCGGCGAAAATAAGTAACAACAAGGTATTGCGGATCGAATCTTGTCCCAGTAGACCCACTGATTGATAAGACTTTTTTTATTCTTCAAAATAGACAGTATGTTTGCCTCAGCATCGTTGGATGGCGCCATCGTTCTTTGGAGTTCTCAAAGTCTGTCTTTCACTCGGCAATTTAACAGCGTCAAAAACTACGAGGGTTCTAATCACACCTACCCGTCCAGTACACAACATGTGTTCACGGTCGATCAGGTATGTAAAGTGTTTAAATGTGTGCATTATAGGTATATAAATGTATGTATTTTGTTCTCAAATTCTAGCAGTGTGCAGGATGTTTGTCGAATGAACGTGGTTTAATGGCCCATGAGTCTCCTATAGCTCAGTGGTAGAACGTCCGAACTAGTAATCAGAAGGTCGTCGTAGGTTCGACTCCTATTCGGACAATTCGGGTTTTCTTTTTCCGAGTTTGCCTGTGACAGTACTGAAAAATGCATCTTTCAACAAAAAATTTAGCTGCTAACATTGTTAGATTTCCGCTGCTTTAATGATTGCGTTAATTTATTAATTTTTTTTTCAGAGATACATGTTTGCTTCAATTGGCCATGGATTTTTCGTTTTTGATACTATGTCAGGTAATTGTCCTTGGGTGGGGAGAGAGAGGGCTTGTCTTGTGGTGGGAGGGGGTGAGTGGTTTTTCCCTATTCCAATGTTGGGCGTCAGGGACCCATCAATGATGGGCTGGTGTGGGCGTATATATTTTTAGAGTTAGTAGCTGTGACTAAGGATTTCTCTTTCCTTGTGCTGGCAACAAAAATGATTGTTTGGTAATGTAACCAGTGGCTTAAGAAGTTGTATGAACTTGATTCTGAAGATCAATTAAGGTATAGCAGAATTCAGTTATTTAAGACAAACACTGTGCAAAACTTACAAAAATCCGGGTGGGGAAGGATAGAATGGTTTTGTCCTAGGGTGGGGCAAAAGGAGGTGTGGCGTTTGTCGTATCTTGGGAGGGGTGAAGAGGAGAATGGGTTTTTCTTGGGGCTTGGGAATGAGCGAGCGTGTTCGTCTTTGGGTGGGTTTAAGAGGGTAGTTTTGTACTGAGCTAGGGAAGAAGAGAAAGAGTTTGTCCTTGATTGGGGGAGGAGAGAGTGACTTTGTCCTTTGATGTAAGATAGGAGACCGGCTTTATATTTGGGTAAGGGAAGGGAGAGTGGGTGGGTGGGTGCGTGGTTTTTTTGTCGAGGTGGGGGAAACTACTGGCAAAACTTACTCGTTACGAACCATGGCCCTTCTGTATACAGTTAATAACGCCTGCTTTTCGCTAATGAAAAAGCATAAGAATAAGCGTTTCAAAAACGCAAGAAGAACAAACTCACTTTGGCAAAAGTTCACTTCGTTGAAGAATGTGTTTTTTTCGATGAATTGTACTAGCGTTCTCGGAAGTGGAAATCCCAACTTTCTCTACAAATCTCGACGAACTCATAAGCGCTAATGGAGATCAAAGTGTAACTGATTCTATACGTCTAACCTCAGCCCTAATCGAATCTTTAAAAACCCAAAATCATTCTAAAAGTTTTAAATTTTGGAAGATTACTAAAGATAGTTACTGTACTTTTTTTGAAAGAAAGCCGTTCCTTGCACTTTTCTATTCCTCTTTTACAGAAAAGTGTCTCGCAAGTATAAAGACTGCCCATTATGGAAAAGTCCTTCGTTCTGCTCTGTTATGCGATGGGTAAGTGAGAAAAACATGCTCTGGCTGTACTCCTACAATCTTGGAAAGTCCTTGGGGCACCAGTAAAAATATGTGTCATTCAGCAACTACAGTGAAACTTTCGAACAAACCACGAAATTATAGTCTCGACTCCTCCACCAAACAGTACCCTGACTGGATTAAGTGCTGTTATTTATTCACGGCAAAACAGTTTAGTTTGTGACGTCATTGCACGAATGATCAATGTGAAATCTTACGTTGCAAGATTGTGGGTAGCCTGCTAGCCAAGGCTCATGTAGGTTTACATAGTAATTTGTGTTTTCAGAGCTTTGGGATTCTTGTAGCACAAACATTGGTGATAAAACACTTGACTCTACAAAAATAAAAATCTTCAAAATGGGGTAAACCAAACCTAGAATGCTGCCAGTAGCGAAATCAACAAGTCACCCCATCTGGTAAGCGACCCCACAAAGGAACCTCAAACAAATTAGCCACCCCGCTGTGCTAATAGAGGTTCCAAGTACGGTATCAAGTCTTACTAATGCTATCCACCCTCTAGATATCTGCTTGCCACGTGCTCTGAGGACGGCTCTGTACGAATATGGGGCTCACCGAATCCTCTTTTGATTGGTAAGTACCGCATTGTTACTTGTTTTCGCGGGACTTGAATTTTGCGATTTTCGTGATTTTGAAACAATCGCGAAATAAAAGTCCCGCTAATAAAGTTTTGGCGAAAATTAACCACGCGAAATTTAATGCCCTGCTATATGATTCTCTTTCAAATCAATTTTTACGTGTGCCCATTTGAAGAAATTGCGATTTTCGTGATTTTGTAACAATCGCGAAATAAAAGTCCCGCTAATAAAGTTTTCGCGAAAATTAACCACGCGAAATTTAATGCCCTGCTATATGATTCTCTTTCAAATCAATTTTTACGTGTGCCCATTTGAAGAAATTGCGATTTTCGTGATTTTGAAACAATCGCGAAATAAAAGTCCTGCTAAAAAAAGGTTTCGCGAAAATTAACCACGCGAAATTTAATGCCCTGCTATATGATTCTTTTTCAAATCAATTTTTACGTGTGCCCATTTGAAGAAATTGCGATTTTCGTGATTTTGAAACAATCGCGAAATAAAAGTCCTGCTAAAAAAAGGTTTCGCGAAAATTAACCACGCGAAATTTAATGCCCTGCTATATGATTCTTTTTCAAATCAATTTTTACGTGTGCCCATTTGAAGAAATTGCGATTTTCGTGATTTTGAAACAATCGCGAAATAAAAGTCCTGCTAAAAAAAGGTTTCGCGAAAATTAACCACGCGAAATTTAATGCCCTGCTATATGATTCTTTTTCAAATCAATTTTTACGTGTGCCCATTTGAAGAAATTGCGATTTTCGTGATTTTGAAACAATCGCGAAATAAAAGTCCTGCTAAAAAAAGGTTTCGCGAAAATTAACCACGCGAAATTTAATGCCCTGCTATATGATTCTTTTTCTAATAATATACATGCAAAAATTTCAGCATGCTCATTGGCTGAGAGCACGTCAATTAATCCCAAACAGTGCAGAAAATTGAAATTGAGTGCAAAAAGTTGAAATTGAGTGCAGAAAGTTGAAATTAAATTTTTGCATGTATATTATTAACAAGTAATCACATGATTTCTCGTGCAATTTGGGATAAATCAGCACTCGTAAATTTTTCAAAGACTACAAATTGCACTCGCCCTACGGGCTCGTGCAATTTGGTTAGCCTTTGAAAAATTTACTCGTGCTGATTTATCCCAAATTGCACGAGAAATCATGTGATTACCTATACAAATCAATTTTTACGTGTGCCCATTTGAAGAAATTGTCATTGTCTTTCAGCTGTAAGCACAATTTGACGGTGTCTCTTGCATAGCTCTACTTTGTTGCAAAGAAACTATCGCTATGGAAAATGAAAATCAGCAGTCCTAATTCTGATACTGTTTGTTAAATCAGATCAGTATTTTGAAAATTTTCGCGAAATTTAGTTCCCTTACAATGCATTTTTGGACAAATCGCGAAATTTAATTCGCGCGAAATACGGCCGTTCCATTTTTGCGAAAATAAGTAGCATAATAATATACATGCAAAACGTTCAACGCGCTCAGTGATTTGCCGAGAGCAGGTGAATTAATCCCAAACAGTGCGGTAAGTTGAAATTGAGTGGAGGGAGTTGAAACTGAGTGCAGAAATTCAAAATTTCAATTTTTGCATGGACAGTGTATTACGAACAAGTAAACAAATGATTTCGAATTCAATTTGAAATAAATGTGCACTCTTAAATTTCTTCAAAGACAACAAATTGCCCTAGTCCTACTAAAAATGGCTCGTGCCATTTTTCCACTCTTTGATGGAATTTCAAATTGCACTCGAAGCCATTTGATTGCCTAGACGTAAGGTATGTTTTAACTCGGACCGTCAGTGATTTTCAATGAAAGGGTTATTTCCAGTGGTACTATTCCAGTGCGAAGTGGGAAATTGAATTACGAAGTACATAATATTGGCGGTTTGGAAAGGAGTTGCGAACAGAAGGTCACATAATAATAATAATAATAATAATAATAATAATAATAATAATAATAATAATTATAATAATAAATATAATAATGATAATGATAATGATAATAATAATGACCTTTATTTGAGCGTCTGATTGGGGACACTGTAAAGCGCATATCAAATAAAATCATATTATATTAAATCAATTAAATCAAATCAAATGTTGGTTTTTGTGGAAAGGGGAAAATCGGGGTACCCGGAGAAAAACCTCTCGAAGCAGAGGAGAGAACCAACAAGCTCAGCCCACGTATGACTGAGTTAGACTCTAGACTTGAGCACGTAGACTCTAATCAATTTATGCTTCTCCTTTTAATGTTAATCATACTTTTCTTGTAGTAATTCTAACCATCAGGTAATAAATGCTGTCTTTATTATGTTGTGATTTGAAAGTGTCCAAAGGTTACAACTTATCATCGTCTGCTTCAGTCAAGGTTATTCTCTTAGAATTTCATCTTTTTCGGTAACCGATCGTTTCGCCCGATGGTCAGCTCACTCGAAACCAGTTCGCCCGAACTGAAGTCTTTGCGCCGGACCAAAAAATCGTTTCGCTCGGACTAAATAGCAGGACTAAGAAGCAAAAGAACAAACAAAGTATAAAGTTTATCTAAATGCGTATACAGATTTGTGTGTTATTTCCTTGAATTAAAACTGTTTCATTTACATTACGTGGCACAGCATGTTCCATGGCACACCATAATCCATGTTCGATAACAGAACTTAAAACAAAGTTTCAAGTTTACTGAAGCATTCACTTACACAGACCAGTGAACGCCTTTGCCCGGAGTTCGAACTTTTTAATCGTCGAGAAACTAATCGAAGCAAACTTAACTACAGCTTTACTAATTGAAACGCGTTAGAATAGTCCCGTAGAACCGGCGTTTTGATCGGGTGAGGGGACTATTGAGTCTGAGCGAAACGACCCTTCGCTCGGGCGAATCTACTTTTGCTTCGGGCGGACCGACTTCAGTCCGGGCGAACCGACTTCGGTTCGGGCGAACTGACAATCGGGCGAAACGACTGTAAACCGTGTTTAGTGTCTTTTATGTCCGCAAAAGTGTAGCTTATTTGATGTACTCATATATAGTTGATTATCTTGTTCTGTAGCCGCTAATGGTACTGAGCATCACTCATTTGCCTTGCAAGTGGAGAGGTTTCTTGGTCGAAGGTGAGTCTTTTGGGATCTCGTAGTCTTAAGCGCCTTTTCATTTAACTCACCAGCAATAATGGAGCAAATATAATTCCCTCGGCCCAACTGCCGTATTTGCCTCAATGCTGTAGCGCCAACAATGTATAACTGTAACAGGACTTAGTGGGGTCCAATTCGTTCTGTAAAGGTAGGAGTGATAGAAAAATCGGACGACCTCGAGGATGATTTCAGACCGAATAGACTAACACTAATGCAAACATGAGCCATGAACCTGTTTGTAGATTTTGATCGTCTAGGTGTACATTCAGTCTTGTTTTTTTGTTCTTCTTTTACTTTTTGTTTTTTGGTTTGTTTTTTCTTTATAGCATATCCGAAATTCAGCAATTTAAGTCACCAATGGTCCCAGCTCTTTTAGGGGAGTGTGTGGCTCATACGGGTTCCATACATGTAAGTTATCTACTCCTGTTATGAGAGTGTATACCTCTTACTAACCGAGTTTGAGGTTCGTGCTGTAAGTTATGGACCGAGCGGAAAAAGAAACGAGGATCCGTAACGTTGGCGATCAAAACAAACTTTTGAATTTAGCGGGCCGTACAGTGAAGTACAGCCCGCTAAATTGACCAATCACAGGGCGCGTACTAACTGAGAGAGATAATAAACTAGTAATAGTAATGACAATGAGCAATTATTGGATTCGCTTTTCGCATGATGGCAAGAATTATCAAGGCCTTGCTAAAACCTCGACCTTGAGGACTCCAGTAATTGTTTTATTATGCATTCTCCTGAGTGCTTGCGAAGACGAAAGCGCTTTTTGGGTGAAGACTGAAAAAATGTCTAGGAGCTTGTAGGGCGAGTGCAATTTGTGGTCTTTCAAAACTTTGAGTGCTTATTTACACAAAATTGCATTGGAAGTCATCAATTGCTTGTTAATGATATAAATTCAAAAATTTAATTTCAACTTTTTGCACTCAATTGTAACTTTCTACAGTACTCTGTTTGGGATTAATTGACGTGCTCTCAGCCAATCAGTGCGTTGAATGTTTTGCATGTAGTGGGATTAAAAATTGATACGGGCGTGGCTCTCTTGCGTTCACTGGGACGGGTTATAAAAGAAGCTATGGGATAAATGCATTTGTTTCTTTTCACCCAGATGGCGATCAATCTTGGTGTAGAGGGTTTCGCGTCCTGTGGTAGTGATGGTCTTGTTGTTTTGTGGAAGGTAGGTGGTATTGTTGTCATATTGGCCGAACATCCGAGACATATATGTTATGTACGTGGCGGAAGGTCCGTTTGGGAAAAAACTTTGCCCGAGGTCTTGAGTATTTTGGCCTCGGGCCGTACTCAAGACCAAGGGCACAGTTTTTTGCCTACTGCATATGAAATAATACAGGAGCCAATATGTCAAAGGAAACACAAGTGAGTGAGTGAGTGAAGGAGCGCTTTTATATCGATTTATTTTTAAACTCAGAAGAGAATATGTAAATGTAATGAAACCGAGGGAAGGCAGTAGCCACGTGCATGCAATACTTGCCTTTTTTTCCTATACGGACCGGCCTAGCCCGGTAAATAACTTATTTTTTTGGATGTCTTACTTTTAAGGTAAGAAAAGCGGGGAAAAAAACGGGCCCTTGGGCCGTATCGTAAAAAGCTGGACCGGTCAAGCGTGCGTGATTAGCCAATCAAATTCGAAGTTTTAGGATTCCGGCCCGCTCAGATGCTTAAGAAAAAAAAAGATATCATTTATGTCTTCGTGTATAAAATTACAAGTTTTCTTATTCGTGAAGATTTTGTTGTTCCAACCTTTTCAAAATCGCGGCTTTTACTTCACATCCCGATGACATAGTGGCCACTAGTCTTCTGGTTCGTAGCCGCAAAAATGGAGTTCCAAGCCCGCAAAGTTAGCAGAACCCTCGAGAAACGGGCAACAGAAGAATTGGTATGCAATGGAAGTTAGCGGTGTCCTAGCTGCCTTCTGCTTGTCGTTATTTCTTGACGGGAATTTTTTATGTTAGTGTTGTTGTGTCTCCAATTTGTTAAACATTTGAATTTGAGAAAAAAAGGTCAAAACAAAGCGAACGGTCCTCCCTGTGATGTTCAGCAAGTTGAAATCAGGCTAAAACACAACTCATTGGGTTTTTTTCCTTTTAGGATGGTTTGCTCGAAAGCAAACGAAGGAACGAAATGGTTCGTAACATAGTGCAGTCCATGGATCTCAATCTGTGAAAATCAACGTCTTCGTTAGGACAACGGAAAACCATTTCAAACTGCAAAGATGTTGAATCGAGAATATTTCACAGCCAACGGCCCCACATTCAGTCCAGGTTCATACATGATTCAACAGGAATTTACTCTTGCACCAACTTCTTTGTTTTCAAAGAACGAAAAGTAAAATTTGAAACCTCGGAAATTTTTGCATCGAAAATATTTCACAACGAACGGTACCACATTCGTGGCCCTTGCCTGATTTGTCACACAACGCTGTTACTTTGGGGGAGAAACGTTGAGTGACGAGCCAGAAAACTGCTGCTAAAGAGACTCCAGTCAGACCAGCTTCATACATGATTCAACAAAAAAAAAATAATAATCTTTTATTAGGAAGCCTTCATTCACTATACAGTGGTTTTCAGAAAGGTCCTAACTAAGATTAAAAATACTAAATAAGACTATATACAATAAAACGAAAAAATACCTTAGAATTAAAAACTATTATTAAAAACTAACTTGAATACAAAGGAAAGAGTTAACTAACAAACCTACTTTGAACGCTACGCTTAAAATTTACAAGATCAGGTGCATTTCTGGTGTTTCTGTCTAGGTTGTTCCAGTCTTTCAGAGAGTGATAACACACTCTCTGCTTTCCCCAATTTTTGGTTACACGAGGTAGCCTAAGCATATCTTTGTTCCTTGTGTTATAGCTATGAATGTCCCCGTGAGCTAGTAACTCCATAGAGTGATCCATAAGTCCATTAATACATTTATAAACATATATACAGCGATGATAAAATCTACGTTGTTCTAGGTTAAGCCACTTTAAAGCTACGAGGGCATCAGAAGCTGACGAATAAAGTTGTCTGTCTAGGATGATTTTCGCGGCTTTGTTTTGCAAAACCTGTAGGTCATTCATAAGCTCCACATTGTTCTTATCGCCCCACACAAGATCAGCATAATCAAAAATTGGTAAAACAAGGCTGTTGTAGAAAAGTAGGCGAGCGGTGAAAGGTAACAAATGTTTTATCCTACGTAAAAGACCGAGTCGCTGATTTACTTTAGAAATTACATGCTCTACATGATCAGACCATGTGAAGTCTGAGGCCAGCTTAATCCCTAAATATTTAAACATACTAACACTATCTAATTTACAATCAAAAATAGATAGAGACATTGAGGAAATATTTACTAATTTTCTGTTGCTACCGATTAACATAGATTTTGTCTTTGTAAGGTTCAATGTAAGTTTGTTCGCTTTTAGCCACATTGCTACGTTGTAAAGATCTGCGTTTAATTTGCTCTCCAGCTGGTGCGGTTCTTTTGAAAAGCAGTAAAGAACAGTATCGTCAGCGTACAATGACACCTCGGAGTGTTCAATAACAGCAGGTAGCTCATTGATGTACACAAGGAACAATAACGGTCCCAAGATACTTCCTTGTGGAACACCGAAAGTAACGGGAAGGGCTTCGGATAAATTATTTTCACAGGAAGTTTGCTGTTTGCGATTTCTAAGGTACGAAGCAAACCACTCCAAAGACCTGGGGGAGACTCCAACTGATGACAATTTGGACATCAAAATCCCGTGATCGACTGTATCGAACGCCTTTGTAAGATCCAGAAATACGGCACCACAGATGTTCCCTCTTTCCATGTTTAATAAGACTTCATCAGCAAAACCAGTCAATGCAGTGGCTGTTGAACGTTTGGACCGGAAACCGAACTGCTTGTTTGAAAGTAAATTGTTTGAGGCCAGGTGTTCGTACAGTTGGGAGTGGATTACTCTTTCTAAGATCTTGCTGAGAGTAGGCAGTATTGATATGGGACGATAATTTGTTGCATTTGTTCGGTCACCCGATTTGAACAAGGCTGTCACTTTAGAGCACTTCCATATCCCCGGAAACTTTCCTGAGCGTATAGACAAATTTAGGGACAATTTATTTATAATTTATAATAATTTATTATAATATAATTTATAATTTATAATATTTATAATAGACAATAATTTATAGACAACAGAGGGTCATCTCTTTCAGTTTTCATTCATCAAAAGATTTAACCTTCAAACCGTCGTCATTGAGTATGTTTGTTTAGCTGTTGTAGCGATGTCGTGACCTAAGGATTCTATCGCATTTTTAAAAAAACAATCGTTAATTTGGGGCGAGTTGATGGCTAGGGTGGGGGGGGGGGGGGGTCGGTGGAATTGGTGCGAATCGGTAAAATAACTTTTCTACCCCCCTCCAAAAAAAATGTTCAACAAAAATGTACCCTCTTATGACAATCATTAGCTAAATCTTCTCCCCCCCCCCCCCCTATATTTTTCCATTAAGTTATCAAGGCCATTATACAGTTTTACTGTTGCGTCTTAGAGAAAACTAGAAAGTGGGTCATTTCACGTCGTTGTTTTACGGAGGACGACAAGGATTCCTACCCGACTGAATTCTCTACATGCAGTTTCATTGTTTCGCTCATTAGTGGCCAATGTTTGGTGCCGTCCTAGTTGGCTTCGTCATCGTGTTTTGCTTGAACTCCCTGTTGTCTGTTGCGAGAACAAATGCGGATTGTACGGCTAGATCTCCATATTACCCCATACTTCCGGATTATGCATTCTGTAGATGAATTGTTTAGGATAATGTACGTGCAAGATTTCCTTGTTTTCGAATAGTATGCCGGTGAGGTACCAGGCAGCCCACTTGGTCCGGCGGACACAGGTGACCCAAGGACCTTGCTGTGCTACCAAGATTTAAAAAAACGTTTTATAGAGAGTAATATAATGTAGCTTTTTTACGCGAAATAAAGATAAGTATTGATATAAATGCAATCAGTAAAATGAACTAAAGGTATTGGGCGCCGTTTGTAAATTTATTATTTGACCTATTTTGGGAGGATTTTCTTATGATTTACTTCATTATTTATGATAATTTAGCTCAGTGGTTAAATTATCATAAATAACCATTTTTACTCAAATTGGTTATTTCATATAACCAATTTTGTTTCCATTGGTTATTTGATAAAACCGATCTTGTTTCCCACTGATTATTTGATAAAACCATTGTTGTGTTTTTGGTTATTTGATAAAACCATTTTTGAGTTTTTGGTTATATGATATAACCAACGCGGCCACATTTGGTTATTTGATAAAACCATTTTATGCGCCGTTTCATGAAACTGGTTATATGAAATAACCAAAGTGTCAGGATATTTGACACTATCCAGATTTATCACTAGCATTCGTGACTTTGTTGACCCGCATACCGATCATGCAACTTTGAAACAATGGGTTATTCAAGATCTTGGCCGGAATTACTTAGTTTTACGACATCCATTTTATGTTGACATCCATCTTATGTTGACGGGCGTGCCCGACTGCCAAGTTCGTGTTTTAGCCATTCTCGCAGCTTTGCCCTCACGAGTATGTCTTGTACTAGAACGTCCTTTCTTATATAATTAAAACTTGTTTTTGCAATGGTTGGCTTTCAATTAAATGCCAGTCTTTCACCCGGATGAGTTGGTATTGTGGTACAAAAGGCAAGATTTGTTTGTTTTTCTTTGTGTTTTTGTTACAGGGCTTAATCTCTGTTTTCAAATTTCACTTCATAAAGTGTTTTCTATATCAAACTCTCTGGGTGATCTCTGAGGTGTTTTCTGAAGTTTCTACCTCGCTCTTCAAACTGAATATTAGAGGAGTTTATTCTCAACAGCCTCAAGGCCCTCTCCCTTGATAAGAGCTTTTTTGACCCATGGGGAGGTGACATGAAGAGTGATGCGTGCATTGGACGTTTCTGTTTAAAGGAGTGCGTACATCTCGTACAGCTTCCTTTTTTAATCTTTTGCCTTTGTTCACATTACTATCCAAGAATGTTGTTTCTGCATCTGATATTTCGGCCGTGAATTTGATTGTAGGGTGATGTTTGTTAGCTTGTTCAATGAACTCTGTTATTTTTTCTCAGAGTGAGACTGAAACATTTCCAAACGAGTGCCGGGTATTGTTGCGCTTTGGCTTAGAATGTCTGTTTCAACTTTTGCCATAAAGATTTTGGCCGCGGCGAAAGAGACTGCCATTTGGTCCCAATAGCAGTACCACGTATCTGTTGAGGTCTGTAGATAATTCTTTCCGTTGAATTCAAATAGTTTCCTGTAGGATTAGCCTTAACTCTTGTTCGACTAGTGGTGTGGGGATAGGAGTTTAATTTTGGTGAAATGAAACTGCTGTAGCCGGATATTACGAGGTCGTCGTTGTTGGCCACGGTAATACTAAAATGTGCTTGAAGTCGATACCGCAGAAGTAACGATGCCGCGGAGAGCTATTCATGAAAACTAAGTATATTCCCGCCAAGATCTTGAATAACCCATTGTTTCAACAAAGTCACGAATGCTAGTGATAAATCTGGATAGTGTCAAACATCCTGACACTTTGGTTATTTCATATAACCAGTTTCATGAAACGGCGCATAAAATGGTTTTATCAGATAACCAAATGTGGCCGCGTTGGTTATATCATATAACCAAAAACTCAAAAATGGTTTTATCAAATAACCAAAAACACAACAATGATTTTATCAAATAATCAGTGGGAAACAAGATCGGTTTTATCAAATAACCAATGGAAACAAAATTGGTTATATGAAATAACCAATTTGAGTAAAAATGGTTATTTATGATAATTTAACCACTGAGCTAAATTATCATAAATAATGAAGTAAATCATAAGAAAATCCTCCCAAAATAGGTCAAATAATAAATTTACAAACGGCGCCCCATATAAAGGAGCCTTCTGCTAGAGCTTGTCTACTTTTCGCTGGGTTTCTCAGTTCGTGCTCAATGGCCATATTTCGCATTAGCTGTTCAATCTTTTAAATACAGACAACAATGTAAATTGGAGTCGATAGGTCAGTAGAGACCTCGTATAGCCAGTTTATTGTGAGAATAACGGTCATCCTAAATATCGGATATAGTGCTAGTAAAGATACAGACTTGCCCTCTGTACAAGTACAATCTTATTCACACTAAATAAAGGCGACACTGCCGGATACGAAAACCCAAAACCACTCTGTGGAGAAAAGGGAACTTATTCCCCTATCCACCGCGGTGCCGCTAACTCTGGGGGTTGAGTTACGATAAGTTTAACTCACGGTTTAAACGTTAGGCGCTGAATGAATGCTGAGGTAGACTGATTTTCAAATCGAAACACCCTACCATACATCTCTTAAACTATGGTCTGGAAGTGGGTGGGGGGTCCCAATCCCGCAGTCCCGCTTCTTTTTCACAAGAATCCCGTATCCCGCACTTTTTATTAACTTTATCAATCGGACAAGCTGTTTGGTTTGATTAGTGTTCACCTGGCTGATCCGCTTTCGCTGCTGGTACGTTTATTTTGGGTCGTTAAGATTTCCCGATAGACAGGAAAAACATCACGTATCCGGTGCAAAAATATTGGGGAATCCCGCTTCCCGAAGAACAGTCAATTCCCGAATCCCGTCAATAAACTTTGCGTTTTCCCGAAGCCCACATGATATTTGGATCAAATCCAGGATCCCGGGAATACCCTTATAGACCCTGTTAAACTCGTACCCATAGTTCTTCTCGCACAGCACCATTTCTCTCGTCCGTGCCGGCAAAATGACTATTTCTGTCTATTTGGCTTCGCTTCATAGTCAAAAATACTATTTGCTGGTTAGGGACGGACCATTAGAAAAGTGATGGGGGGGGGGGGGGGGGCGGTGGGGAATTTTCAGCTTGCACGTTTTTTTTTTTCGCACTGCTTGTGCAGGAATTTGTATTTCAGGTGAACCCCTCTGCACGAATTTTTTTTACTACGTGTGAAAAAGTCACAATTGGACCTTCCTTCTGCATGAATTTTTTTTTTACCTTCTTCTTTGCATGAATTTTTTTTCTTGGCAGTTTCCCTTGCATGAATTTTTTTTTGGTTTCCCCCCCACCCCCCACCACTTTTCTAATGGTCCGTTCTTTACCCACCAATGACATTCGAACGAGCCGTTAGTTGCCACAATGTTTTTAAGATACAATATTCTTTTGTTTAACGTCATGCTGTGCAGTATTTTCGTGCAGTTTGTTGTTGATTGGTGATAAGCCACCACATCAGTGTAGTGAATGCAAACTCCAGTTTTCCACATATAAACTCCTGGTAGCTGTACCGGCTTCACACCTACCGTCTCTGCTAAAATACCAGCATAAACATCCTCAAGTTTATGTCACTTCTGGACACCAAACAACTTGACGAAACGATAAACTACAGTAGGTCACTAGGCCCATTGCAGAAATCCAGGTATTTGGTTTTGTTGTATTCGACAATTGATACTGCTTATCTTCCTGTTCTAATTGGAGATCAGTTATAGGCGACATTCCCCATATAGACCATAGTTTTTGGTTTGCTTTGGATTTGTAGGATTTCAGTCAGCCCGAATGGGTTGATAAGCTTGTCCGTATTTCAGTCGGAAATTGTAAGGATTTTTTTCAAGTCCAGATAGACTTAGAAAAAAAACCTGTAAGAAGAACAAACAAAGCGCAACAGTCCCGAAGGACGTCTATTGTTATCGCTATTGTTTTCTTGAAACAAAGGAGCGTATGCATAATGAAGTAGGGACCTGTGCGGAAATCTTGCCAAGTGATCTCTGCTCTTTGAGTAAATTTCGCTGTGTTCGACTTGTGTTCGATAAAAGTGCGTGGAGTTATTTCTCTCAGTTTCACCAAGAATAATACACTGAATACGAGGCAAAGAACGACAATTGAAATGACTTTCACTTTGCCCAAGTTTCGTGAGAACACCATTTTTTCGGGAATTTTGACTCTCGCATTCCTTCCCTAATTGTCACTTTGAGTCTTCTGTACTGGAAAAAAAACAAGGCAATAGAAAACAAAAGGCAAGAGGGGATGGATAGGGAACGAATACTTGCCTCTTTCTAGTTTTCTAAGTAGGAGCTCTTGTGTAAATAAAAGACGAAATTGCGCAGAAACTAAAGAAGAATTTAACAAAAGAAAAACTAACTTAGAAAAAGGGCTAGAAGAAGAAAAGCAAGAAGGGAGAAAGAAGGGAAAAGAAGAACAACGAACAATTGAGTGTGCATAACCAAAATAATTCACTAAGAAACTTAAGCTGCAGAATAGCGTGCCAAAATATAGACAGCGAAACCATGTTAACTCGCTTTTAATTTGTGCGTTTTAGACGAGCTAATCATAAGCCTAGAATTTCTCCTATTTGCCTTCGACAAGTAAAGCAGTTCAAATGCAAGAATCTCAGCAGAGTGATGTACAGCTACTATTGTTTCGTTGTTTAATGGTAATTTTTTGGATACAAAAAGGCAAGAAAAAAAAAATTCCAAAGGCTAATTTTATTTAGACATCAAAGCACAAGAAAAGAAGTAAAAAAGAAACGGAAAAGAAAAAAGAAACACTGTAACTGGGACAATTTCTTCTTTTTTCCTTTTTCTTTTTTTTTATTTCATGTCCCATATAATGACGAGTCGCCCCTGTGGATATAATGTTAATGGTAATTTTTTTGGAAAAAAAAATTAGGAATGCGGAAATTACCAAAGTCCAATGTTATTTAGACATTTAAGTACAATGAAGAGGAGCAAAAAGAAAAAAAAAAGATGAGAAAGAAAAAAGAAGAAAAAAAAAGACTAAAAAAGAAAAGAAAAAAAAGGAAAAAAGAAAGCCTTCAGGACAGTGTATATTGCTTTCTTTGCTTGTCTTTTGAATTTAAAATATTAAAAAATATTAACAATAAAAATATGTGCGGATGGAGGGGGGAAATTACCCGGCCCCCAAGCCAGATGGAGAGTAATTCCTAGACACCTTCGAAGAAACGCCGAGGGGGGGGATGGCCCGGCCCCCAAGCCAGATCGAGAGCCATCCCGCGCTTCGAACCCGGTACCTATCGCATCCTAGTCGACTGCCCTATCCACTACACCACGCCGGCTGCACCTGATATCATATGGACAAATTAGGGTAGTCTATTGTTCTAAGTTTGATTTCAAACTGCGCATGCGCTCCCTATGACGTCATACCCAGTTGCGCCAACTGTTCCACAAGGGATTTCACTGCGCTTAATGCATTTTGCAGCACGAGATTTCGCGCTTTCGATGGAAGACGGTTTACCACAGTCGACTATTTCGGGCTTAATAAAGTACACTGGATCTAGCTTAAAAGACAACACTGGTTTGGTTGATCTTGTCGACATTACAAAATAGGAGAACACACTGAGCCGCTCAATTAACATTTACGGTACCGAATATTCAATTTCAAGAAATACCGCACAGGTCCAATATTATTATTTTGTAACTATACTATTTCGTTCTTCGAACACAAGAAATATTTGCACTTCCATTACACCAGACAAGACAGCTTCAGCATGCATAATGAAGTAAGAAATCATACCCGCTTTTCTACGTGAGTTTAATATCAAGCATTGATCAGACAAGTAGCCATTAAACTGTAGATATAAGTCACGCTTATTGCGGAATCGAACCGCGGCCCTGTTAAATATTAAACCAACGGGGCTCACATTGGCAGTGCATTTTGATTGAATTATTTGTATGCGGTTCTTTTTGTTGGTTCTACTGAGATTGGCCTGTTACTTTCTATTTCGTCCTTTGATATGCTTGCTTTCATTTGCTGAACTGGCGTAAACGTATGTTTAAGAGATTGTTTGGAAAATCCTGGTCAATTTGGTTAAGGATCATGTTTGAATTCTGAATTTCAATGAATTGCTGTTTGCAATTATGTTTTCAATTAGTCTTTTCGTAACACCCATTGTTTTAAGGACTTTATGTACTGGTCTCAAAGGTATTCCGCGCTACACATACACACGAAAACGTGCTCGTCACAAACAGGTCAAGAGTCCTCTTATTTTGGGCCTGGTGTATTTGGTTTGTAAGCCCCTGTGAGTAAATCCCTGCCTACGTTTTATTGAAACAAACCTCTTAAATTGCTTAGGGTTAACGTTCTTACTGCCATTGGAACTATTTCGAGAAAAAAAAGCCTTTATGCCCATCAAATATGTCAAAGTGAGAAAACACTGCAACTGATATAATGTTTTCTTTTTTTAATTTTGTCTTCAATAGTGGGGTTGCCCTTGTCAACCTTGTGTTTGTCGGGCAATTTTGTAAAACATTTCTGAAAAGAAATAGTTCTGGCTGCTTGGCTCCGCTAGCCCTTATGATTATTCCAGGCAGCCAGTACTCTAAATTTTTACCTTTAACATTTTCATTGTCGAATTAATTTTTCCTTAGCAAGAATGAGTACAAATAAAGATTGTTGTTGTTGTTCTAAAAAAAATGCAAGCCAAATGTAAACAAAATCTAATCTCATTTACTTATTGAAGGATTCAAAAGATTTGAAAAGAAGTGAATTGTTGTTTGTTTTTGTTACGTCCTCAATCATTCAATCAGTCACTGAAAGCACTAGTACTATCTCCAAAAGTAATGATTAGATGAAAATTGTCTCACCTTGATTTGAGGTCTCTGGCACTGTTTTTAGGCAGTTACAACTAACTGCACACAGCTCCTGCTTAACGTACAGTGTAAACTCTGCACACCAGAAACAGTTGTGTGTCTCTCGTCCCCATGTATGGCCTTCATGTACCGTCAGCTGCTCAGATCTTTGAAAGCTGCAATGGCAACGGCATCCCGCTGTAACTGATAAGACCCCTTTCAGATCTATTTAATACAATGTGAAAGATTAAGAAGCGCCTTATGGCTTATCAGTGTTGAAACAAAGGGAAAATAAACTTAGTTCCAGAGTCATCTTTTAAGCCTGCTTGTTTATATTCATAGCCAGAAATTTTGAACCAAAGTGGGTGGTGCTTATTTTTGTTACGCACCAGCACACATGATAACCTGTCAATAACGCTAGGGTGTGATTGGTTCATCTGTTAACGGTGTGCGACAAACGCAGACTAGCAGACCTGCAGACTAGCAGACCTGCAGACTTACAGACACCTTCGGAACTCACGGGGGAAGAGGGTAATTGACCAATATTTAGGTATAGGTGATCGGGGTGATAAGTGAGACGCTGAGGGTTTGAAACGCTGACCCTTTTTAGGACAAAAAACATTCTAAAAAACATACCCTGTCGAGGACAACACCCTCAATTTTAATACGCTGTTTCGGAAAAAAGGACAAAATGCCCGCCCTGGGAGAGATAGCATAAAACTAGAAATACGACTCCCGCAAAAACCTCGCGAAGCTAGTTTTTGAAGAAGTCACAATGCTTTTATATTTTATTTTATATTTTATTTTTTAGATCAGCGTAGTCCCCATTATTTTATTTGTTATGCTGTGTTTGGTACATAATTAGTGACACCTGGTGTAAATTACATGATCAGTATACCGCTCAACACAGTGCTTAAAAATTGACCTTCATTTAGCTCTTTCACTGCCACTGAGATTGCACCAGAGGGAATAGAAGTAAAATTATTTATTATCTTGACAGGGAATACAGAGTCGATGAAGTACCACAATAATATTCACTTAACACAAATTGAAAATGATTGTAAATCGTTTGCAGGTGAAATCTTGAAGAGTTGATATGAATGCTTGTGTTTACCATGGTGTAAAAACCTGTTTTTTTTTTAGTTTTATTTTCTTAGTCTCTACTGCTTTGTCTTCTTTGTTGTACATCCCTTTTAAACACAATATGTTTTTACACCGAGGATGAGTTGAATGCTCCAATTATTTTTTGTTTATGTTCTTTGGTTATAATTGCATGAGATTCACTGTAAGAAGAATCTTCTGATTAGATATTTTATTGTCTACTGCAGTCATTATTTCATTCCTAGGTAACCACAATTGAGAGCATTATGAATAGTGCATGTTTTAATTTGTGTACTCTCTTCAGTTGCAATGGTACCCCCAGTGGTAGATAGAAAAATTCCTCTTCCCTCAAAAGAGATGCCATATCAACAGAAGTGTGAGATACAATGTCATTACATCAAAAAAAAAAAAAAAAATTGGGGGTAAAACAATTGGATTCTACAAAAACTTTGAATAAAGGTTTGGTAATAGTGAGTGCCGACTGTATAGTATGTGGTTGTGCTATTTTTAGGTCATATCATAAAAACAATACATGTAAGAAAGAGTTATTGAAATCTAAATATGTTGAAAAAGATTGCTGCACTATGTACTCCTGTAAAAAAATAATGTGAAATCAACATCAATCAGTCAAAAGTATATACCACATGAAAGTTTAATTGTGCTGTTACAGAAACAGGCAAAATATCCATACCCAACAAGAGAAGATTATATTATTTTGAATATATGCAAATTTCTATTATAAAAACTGCAGAAGAAAGATTTGATATAAGGATGGCATTTCATCGAAAAAGTCATGGCAGCCAGGGGTATTGAATGGTAACCAATGACATATAGTAACGAGAAGCACTATCATTATATTATTATCATTATTATCATTATTATTATTATTTCTGGTATTGATATTATTATTATTACTATTGTTATATTTTTTACGTTAAACATAATATATTTTTATGGGGTGGGATGCATGTCCTAACCTTTGTAAAGGTATTGTTACTCTACTAATACAAGCAATACAAAAATCTTCTTAATAGGCTTTCCATCAGAGGTGGTAGTAATCAAAACAGCTCCAAACAATACCATTTCTTCTTAAAGGCTTAGAATGTAGTGCGGTCACTTGTCTATAAAGTTTGTGTGGAAAATCATTATTGAAAACATAGGGCACTTAAAAAACTTGAAACACTTGTTACTACATACAGCACACTTGCAATGAATATGTGAGAAAGATCATAAACATTTTGGCATTACAAAATTTATTTTATTCTTTATAAAGTTTTTCCAACATAAAACGTTAACTGTATGTTGTAGTTGTTATTAAATATTGATATTTGACATCATAAAAATGAAGTAAACAGCAGAAAGTAACAAGGTTTATATGTTAATTAAGGCTTGAATTAACATTTCATTTGTGGGAAATGGGCCAGGTTTCTAGATTGCAATATTATCAGGGGGGGGGGGGTCCTTGAACTCTAAGGTAAAACTGACCCATTGTGAAAAGGCTATACGTAATATTATTGAGACCTTTCAATCAGAGAATACATGCATATATATATATATATATATATATAGTTGCTGCGGGAGAAAAAAACACACAAACAAACTACAGGTTTATCCTATAAACCTGTAGTTTGTTTGTGTGTTTTTTTTCTCCCGCAGCAACTACTTCGCTCTACGTTCACGTATTGAGCACTGTTTTACGATTAATCAACTTTTACAATTTATATATATATATATATATATATATATATATAGTTGTGTAGAAAAGAAGGTTTGCCAACGATGACGCTAGTGAGAAGGATCCCAAAGGATACGCGACGCTTACACTCGGTGGATTTAGTAGGAATGAAAGAGGAACAGCGAACTTCTCACATGAGGTTTAATACTGTAGACGTTTCGCCCATTCGGGCTTCTTCAGTACAGTATGTAAGATTAAAAAGATTACAAATACTTGGAATAAAAAAATTATTTACAATATTGGTCTCATATATGAGAAAGGAAAGAAAAAAGAAAATTACAAACAATAAAAATTTAAAAAACTAACATCTAATAAAAACCTAATGAATAGGGACTAATTTGTGATACAATTTGTGATCCCTAATTGGGCCCTTGATTAACATATATAGAATAAAAACTTTACGTAATAAGACTTGTGAAAAGAAAAGAAACAAAACCGTTGACAGATGTTAGTTAAATCTTATTCTATTCCTTGAATTGAATTCAGATCTTTTATTCAATCCATAAGGCTGAAGGGTGCAAAGTTGTGCACTCCAATAAGCTTCTCTTGTTAGAAGACGTTCATCAAGGCTGTTATCAGGGGCACCCAACGACCAAATTTTTCCAAATACCTCAGAAGTGCCTTAAATGGAATTTTCTATGCTTTAGAAGCCCGTTTCATTAATTTGGAGCTGCCCTAAAAACTATCTATCTGTTCGGATTTCTTAGGGGAACTGTGTTCGTCTCGAAAATCCTAGGCGGCCTTTTTGGCTCATCCGAAAGTTTTGGCTACCTTTATAGGTCTGTTCGAAAAATGAAGAACTCGTGCTAGCATTGCTGTCGTTAGAAATTTTTAGGAGACCTTTTTGTAAAAGCTTGCGTCTATGAAGAGATTCCGAAAATCTTAGGCAAACCGTAACGCGCATCCGAAGATTGCAGGGGAGTAACTTTTTTATTCGAAAGTATTAGGGGAAGAAATCACACGCTACTGAACAGAGACAAAGAAGCCGACATTACCGTCGACCATATCTTCCATAACTTAGAAAAATAAAGCATTCAGATCACTTAGATCAGTTAGATGTAAGGTGAATGTTTATCATTACCTATACATGTTTGAAACCGATAAAATTTCCAGTTTTTAATTTGATCGCGGAAAAGCGTTTTAAACAAGGAGAAAACAAATATAGTATAAACATATCCAGCTTATCCATAAGCGTTAAGGCCATCCTATTTTTTTTCTCCGTTTAGCGTCGTCCGACCGACCCAAATTTTTGGCATT
Organism: Ricordea florida; assembly: GCA_949710005.1. NCBI lineage: Eukaryota > Metazoa > Cnidaria > Anthozoa > Corallimorpharia > Ricordeidae > Ricordea > Ricordea florida. The sequence goes on from OX453273.1 coordinate 41,442,141, forward strand.
TAAAAAAAAAGTAACTCAGTACGTAGTTGGACCATTTTTCACTTGAAATAATTCTTATGACTTTTTTTTTTAACTTTCTTTTTTTTCAATCCGACCGACCGACCCAATATCAGAAAACGCATTCGACGCTAAACGAAAAAAAAAAGTATGAGGATGACCTAAGTTTTATCGCGTCGGAATGGTCGGTCAACAGCATAAAGACTGTGAGAATTAAGCTTACCAGGTCGTTCAAGTCAGTACGAGAGTACAACGTTAAACAAAGACGTTCTGATTTGGTGAATTTGGACTGCCTTCTCAGATAAATCTTGCTTCGATTTTCTGCACCCATGCGTTATACATCCCTAACTTGCGGACGACGTCCAAAAATTGCGAGTTGTAACTCGAACGAAAATTCTAGGGTAACTTTCTGTTGACTATCTATTTACGAAAAGTCTTGGACAACTTTTTCTCGACCACCTAAATTACGCAAATTCTAGGGCAATTTTTTTTTCCGAAAATCAAGACAACGTGTTCTTTCCTTTGAGGAGAAATTTTCCGAAAAATTTAGGCGACCTTACATTCGAACAGATATTTTACCGAAATCATTCGTTGGGTGCCCATGTGTTATTGTCTCTTGGGTTGGAAATTTGTTCAATTATTGTAAAATTGAAGTCACAGAGAACATGAAGAGTTTTGTTGAAGTGTATCGCAACTTCACAAGTGTTCTTATTAGTATTCATGGCCGATTTATGATTCCGAAAACGCACTTTGAATTCATTGCTAGTCGAACCTACATATTGCACACTACATTTTGTGCAGGTGATCAAATAGATAACATTTTTGGATTTGCAATGAAGATGTTGTGTAATTTGGTAGGATCTTTTAGAACTAGCGCTAGTAAAGTGGTCAGATTCAACCAAAAAGTTACGGCAAAGATCGCATTTACCTTTGCATTTAAAACAACCATGTTTATCAGAGTCATTGTCCTCCATTCTACGTGGGCGTGCAAGAATTTCCTTTATGTTTTTAGATCTTCTGTAAGATGGAATAATTGATCCTCGAGGGAAAATTTTAGAAAGCGAAGGAGAATCATAAATAAGACGTTTATGAGAATTGAGAATTTTTCCAATGCTAGGTAAAATAGGGTTGTAATCTAAAACCAATGGAAAAATTTTTTTGGATTCTCGGCCAAATCGTATAAATCATAAATCGGCCATGAATACTAATAAGAACACTTGTGAAGTTGCGATACACTTCAACAAAACTCTTCATGTTCTCTGTGACTTCAATTTTACAATAATTGAACAAATTTCCAACCCAAGAGACAATAACAGCCTTGATGAACGTCTTCTAACAAGAGAAGCTTATTGGAGTGCACAACTTTGCACCCTTCAGCCTTATGGATTGAATAAAAGATCTGAATTCAATTCAAGGAATAGAATAAGATTTAACTAACATCTGTCAACGGTTTTGTTTCTTTTCTTTTCACAAGTCTTATTACGTAAAGTTTTTATTCTATATATGTTAATCAAGGGCCCAATTAGGGATCACAAATTGTATCACAAATTAGTCCCTATTCATTAGGTTTTTATTAGATGTTAGTTTTTTAAATTTTTATTGTTTGTAATTTTCTTTTTTCTTTCCTTTCTCATATATAAGAGACCAATATTGTAAATAATTTTTTTATTCCAAGTATTTGTAATCTTTTTAATCTTACATACTGTACTGAAGAAGCCCGAATGGGCGAAACGTCTACAGTATTAAACCTCATGTGAGAAGTTCGCTGTTCCTCTTTCATTCCTACTAAATCCACCGAGTGTAAGCGTCGCGTATCCTTTGGGATCCTTCTCACTAGCGTCATCGTTGGCAAACCTTCTTTTCTACACAACTATATATATATATATATATATATATATATATATATATATATATATATATATATATATATATATATATATAGCAAAGAGAAATGCTACTCAGAAGTAAGTTATAACATTTGCTTTATCTTCAAATGGTCGCATTGATCACTGATGATATTGCAGAACCAGTACTTTATAGTGACACTGGGTATATATTCTGTTGAAAATGCTTAACATAACTGCTAGATCAAGAAAATTTACAATATTTTCACTGTTGCAATGATATCAGATCACATCGTTGTAAATGATTGTTATAACAACTGCAACTCTCTGTGTTGGGAATTTCTTCAAAATGGAAACGCTATCGTTTTATTATGAAAAATACCTACTTACATTCTCTTGTAATCTGTTGGTGGTCTTCCGATTCCGTTTTTAGACTAATATAATTATTTTCCAGAGACATCTCCAATCGTTGAAGTTGTTTCTACTCGGTTTCCCTTCTAAGCCGTTTTGCTAAATTTAGTTCCTCGCGAAGCGAGGCCGAAGGCCGAGCGTAGCGAGGTTACTAATCGTGTCGGTTCCGGTCAAACCACGTGGCTCGCAAGCCCGAGTAAATCGAGCCGAGAGTTTTTATATATGTATATATATATATATATCTATATTTTAAAGGTGTCCGTTCGCAGGCCAGGTTACCTGGCAATAGTAACGCACTTGAGAACTGCTGAATTTCCGCCATTATTCGGTGATGCCTTTTTGAAAGTAATGTAAATTTTGTGGAAACCGATTTCACTCGTCCTGGAAGTACATCCCAGCAAGGTGATCTCCGAGATATTCAAGAAATATTAGCACAAGATCGTCGCCGAGTAAGTTCGAATACCGTGAAAATCAACACGAGGAAAGCACGACTCAAAGCAGCGATAGAGAAACGACAGCAGGGAGATTAACAACAGAAATCGCAGCCAAGACAACAACTGCTCGCTCCAGAAAAAGGCAAACGAAACAGCAGGGAAAAGGACCAGGAATTCAATCAAGTTAGTTTTGAATTTGAATGTGTTATTGATAGAAATACAAGACATGAGTGAACGATTACATAACGAAATATATTGGTGTACTACATTTAGCAAAACGACTTAGAAGAGACACCGAATAAGAAGGACTTCAACGATTGGAGATGTCTCTGGAAAATAATTCTATTAGTCTAAAAACGGAATCGGAAGACGACCAACAGATTACAAGAGAATGTAAGTAGGTATTTTTCATAATAAAACGATAGCGTCTCCAGTTTGAAGTAATTCCCAACACAGAGAGTTGCAGTTGTTATAGCAATCATTTATAACGATGTGATCTGATATCATTGCAACAGTGAAAATATTGTAAATTTTCTTGATCTAGCAGTTATGTTAAACATTTTCAACAGAATATATACCCTGTGTCACTATAAAGTACTGGTTCTGCAATATTATCAGTGATCAATGCGATCATTTTAAAATAAAGCAAATGTGATTACTGAATTCTGAGTAGTATTTCTCTTTGCTATATATATATATATGTATGTATTCTCTGATTGAAAGGTTTCAGTAATTGCGTAGAGACAACAAGTTTCATAGCCTTTTCACAATGGGTCAGTTTTACCTTAGAGTGCAATGACCCCCCCCTCCCCTGATAATATTGCTATCTAGAAACCCTGCCCTTTTTTTCACAAATGAAATGTTAATTCAAGCCTTAATTTGCAAAGTTAGACATAACATATTAACTTTGTTACTTTCTGCCGTTTACTTTATTTTTATGATTTCAAATATCAATATTTCATAACAACCACAACATGCAATTAGCCTTTTACAGTGGAAAAACTTTATAAAGAAGAAAATAAATTTTGTAATGCCAAAATGTTTATGATCTTTCTCATATATTCATTGCAAGTGTGCTGTATGTAGTAACAAGTGTTTCAAGTTTCCTAGATGCCCTATGCTTTCAATAATGATTTTCCACACAAACATTCTAGACAAATGACTGCACTAGATTCTAAGCCTTTAAGAAGAAAATGGTATTGTTTGGAGTTGTTTTGATTACTACCACCTCTGATGGAAAGCCTATTAAGAAGATTTTTGTATTGCTTTTAGTAGTAGAGTAACAATAACTTTACCAAGATTAGGACATGAATCCCACCCCATAAAAATATATTATGTTTAACATAAAAAATATAACAATAATAATATCAACACCAGTAATAATAATAGTAATGATAATAATAATGATAATAATATAATGATAGTTTGTCTCATTACTATATGTCATTGGTTACAAGTTCAATACCTCTGGCTGCCATGACTTTTTCGAGGAAATACCATCCTTATAATAAATCTTTCTTCTGCAGTTTTTATAATACAAATTTTCATGTATTCAAAATAATATACTATTCTCTGGTTGGGTATGGATATTTTGCATGTTTCTGTAACAGCACAATTAAACTTTCATGTGGTATATACTTGTGACTGATTGATGTTGATTTCACATTATATTCTTACAGGAGTACATAGTGCAGCAATCTTTTTCAACATGTTAAGATTTCAATAACTCTTTCTTACATGTATTGTTTTTATGATATGACCTAAAAATAGCACAACCACATGCTATACAGTTGGCATTCACTATTACCAAACCTTTATTCAAAGGTTTTGTAGAATCCAACTGTTTTACCCCCATTTTTTTACATAATGACATTGCATCTCACACTTCTGTTGACATGGCATCTCTTTTGAGGGAAGTGGAATTTTTCTATCTACCACTAGGGGTACCATTGCAACTGAAGAGAGTACACAAATTGAAACATGCACTATTCATAATGCTCTCAATTGTGGTTACCTAGGAATGAAATAATGACTGCAGTAGACAATAAAATATCTAATAAGAAGATTCTTCTTACAATGAATCTCATGCAATTATTAGGAAAAAACATAAACAAAAAATAATTGGAGCATTCAACTCATCCTCAGTGTAAGAACATATTGTGTTTAAAAGTGATGTACAACAAAGAAGACAAAGCAGTAGAGACTAAGAAAATACAACTAAAACAAAAACAGGTTTTTACACTGTGGTAAACACTAGCATTCATATCAACTCTTCAAGATTTCACCTTCAAAAGATTTACAATAATTTTCAATTTGTGTTAACTGAATATTATTGTGATACTTCATTGACTCTGTATTCCCTGTCAAGAAAACAAGTAATTTTACTTCTATTCCCTCTCTTGCAATCTCAGTGGCAGTGAAAGAGCTAAATGAAGGTCAATTTTTAAGCCCTGTGCTGAGCGGTGTACTGATCATGTAATTTGCACCAGGTGTCACTAATTGTGTACCAAACACAGCATAACAAATTAAATAATGGGGATTACGTACGCTGATATAAAAAATAAAATATAAAATAAAATATAAAAGTATTGTGACTTATTCAAAAACTAGCTTCGCGAGGTTTTTTGCGAGAGTCGTATTTCTAGTACGCTAATATATTTCGTTATGTAATCGTTCCCTCATGTTCTGTATTTCTATCAATAACACATTCAAATTCAAAACTAACTTGGTTGAATTCCTGGTCCTTTTCCCTGCTGTTTCGTTTGCCTTTTTTCTAGAGCGAGCAGTTTTTGTCTTTGCTGCGATGACGCATGTCTGTTGTTATTCTCCCTGCCGTCGTACTCTTTCCCTGCTTTGAGTCGTGCTTTCCTTGTATTGATTTTCACGGTGTTCGAACTTACTCGGCGACGATCTCGTGTTAATCTATCTTGAATATCTCGGAGATCATCTTGCTGGGATACACTTCCAGGACGAGTGAAATCCGTTTCCACAAAATTTACATTTCTTTCAAAAAGGCATCACCGAATTCGAAATGGCGGAAATATTCAGCAGTTCTCAAATACGCTACTATTGCCAGGTAACCTGGCCTGCGAACGGACACCTTTAAAATATAGATATATATATATAAACATATATATAAATATATATATATATATACATATATAAAAACTCTCGGCTCGATTTACTCGGGCTTGCGAGCCACGTGGTCTGACCGGAAGCGACACGATTAGTAACCTCGCTACGCTCGGCCTTCGGCCTCGCTTCGCGAGGAATTATTTTTACTTTTTGTACTTTCTCATTTTTTGCAATTATCATGATTATTATTATCGTATTATTATCATTATCATTTTTAATATTATTACTGGTATTGATATTATTATTAGCATTGTTATTTTTTATGTTTAACATAATATACTGTTATTGGGTTGGGTTGTATGTCCTAATCTGGGAAAAGGTATTGTTCCTCTACAACTACATGCAATTCTGTTTTTCTTGTGAATAGGGTTTGTATCATAGGAAGTAAAAATTACTCAACTCTGAACAATACCATTTCTTCTTTTAAGCTTAGAATCTAGTCATGGTTGCCACAGCCATAAGATCTTTAAATTTCCTGACTTTTCCCTGACAAATGTAAAATTTCCCTTACCAACTAAATTAGAAAAGTCACAAATTAGTCCTGGTAGTGACCTCCAACCTCCTCTCACAACCAACCTCTCCACCCATTTATTTAATATGCTTTCAGAAAGTCACATACAGTGTACGTGGATTGATAGTTTCTTACGATAACCAATTCATGGAAAAAGGATTGATTTTCTTGGAAACCCAAAATCAGCTTGTCATTTAATTCCACCAATCCAACACATTTCATGTCACATTCTTGACCACACCAAACCAAAGCTGAATTGGCAAGAAATAAATTAGTAGTATTAAATTTCACTTTTCCCTGACTTGATTTGAAATTCCCTTACTTTTCACTGACCTTGAAGAATTTTTTCCCTTACCATTTTCTGACCTGTGGCAATCATGCCAGTGCAGTCATTTGTCCATACAGTTAGTGTGGAAAATCATGATTGAAAGCATAGGGCATTTAGGAAACTTCAAAGACTTGTTATTACATACAGCACCCTTGCAATGAATACATAAAACAGCAAACAGAAAAACAGCTAAAACTTTTAGCATTTCAAACTTTAGTTTCTCCCTTGTAGAGTTTTTCCAATGTAAAAGGTCAACTGCATATTGTGGTTGTTATTAAATATTTGTATTTGACATCATTAAAATGAATTAAACAGCATTAAGGAAAAAGGTTAAGATGTTGTCTAATTTTGCAAATTAGGGCTTAAATTAACTTTTCATTTGTGGGAAAAGGGTGGGTGCTAAGAGAGTAATTCCCAGGAATGCATGGAACTCAAAGGTAAAAACCCATTTTGAAATGGCTATGGAACTTGTCTGTCCCAACGAAACTTTTTAATTACGTAATACATATATGTAGCAAAGAAATAGAGCAAAGAGAAATACTACTCAGAAGTCCGTAACGACATCTGCTTTATTTACAAATAATTGCATTGAACAGTGATAATATTGCAGAACCGGTAACTTATTGTTTGGTATCTATTCTGTTGAAAATGCTGAACATAACTGCTACATCAAACAAATCTACAATATATTTTCACTGTTGCAATGATATCAGATCACATAATTATAAATAATTGCTATCACAACTGCAATCTCTGTATTGGGAATTTCTTTCAAATGGAAGGCAAACGTTTCACTACGAAAAATACCTACTTGCATTCTCATTGCAGTATTAATACTACGTGACTGTCATCTTTCATTTCTTTGCGGTTGGTTTCTGTTTCCCCTTTCCTGGCACTTTTTTCACGACGATATGGTAATCTGTTTTGTCGTTCGCCTTCTGATTCTGGCTCCTACTCCGTGTACCGGCACAGATGACGTAAAACAAAGCCAGACAATAACAAACATGTTACTGAATAATTTTACACACAATGATGAAACAATGCGCTACGTCATCTGTGCCGGTACACGGAGTAGGAGCCCTGATTCTGTCTGCATGCTGGAAGTCGTTCCTACTCGGTTTCCGTTCTAAGTCATTTTGCTAAATTTTGTTCGCCAATTTCGTTATGTAATCGCTTGCTCATGTCCTGTATACCTAAAACGAGTCTTTGTTTCTATCCATAACAAATTCAATATCCAATCTAACTTGATGGTAACTTGATGGTATTCCTGGTCCTTTTCCTTGCTGATTCCTTTGTTTTTTTTGAGCGAGCAGTTCTTGTCTTAGCTGCGATGTCTCTTGTTATCGTCCCTACCGTCGTTTCTCAATCTCTGCTTTGAGTCGCCGCTTCCCGTGCGGCATTCAAACTTACTCGACGACGATCTCTCACCATTCTTTCTTGTATATGTCGGAGATCTTCTTGCTGGGATGTACTTCCAAGACGAGTGAAATCGGTTTCCACAAAATTCGCATTATTTTCAAAACATCATTCAAGGAATTCGTAATGTCGGAATTTCACATGGAGTAATGTTGCCAGGTAACCTGGCCTGCGAACGGACACCTTTAAAATATAGATATATATAAACATATATATAAATATATATATACCTTTAAAATACCTTTAAAATATAAATATATTATAATACACCTTTAAAATATAGATATATACTAGAAATACGACTCCCGCAAAAACCTCGCGAAGCTAGTTTTTGAAGAAGTCACAATGCTTTCATATTTTATTCTTTATTTTTTTTTATATTATATATTTTATTTTTTATATTAGCGTAATCCCCATTATTTTATTTCTTATGCTGTGTTTGGTACACAATTAGTGACACCTGGTGCAAATTACAAGATCAGTATACCGCTCAACACAGTGCTTAAAAATTGACCTTCATTTAGCTCTTTCACTGCCACTGAGATTGCACCAGAGGGAATAGAAGTAAAATTATTTATTATCTTGACAGGGAATACAGAGTCGATGAAGTATCACAATAATATTCACTTAACACAAATTGAAAATGATTGTAAATCTTTTGCAGGTGAAATCTTGAAGAGTTGATATGAATGCTTGTGTTTACCACGGTGTAAAAACCTGTGTTTTTTTTCTTTAGTTTTATTTTCTTAGTCTCTACTGCTTTGTCTTCTTTGTTGTACATCACTTTTGAACACAATATGTTCTTACACAGAGGATGAGTTGAATGCTCCAATTATTTTTTGTTTATGTTTTTTGGTTATAATTGCATGAGATTCATTGTAAGAAGAATCTTCTGATTAGATATGTTATTGTCTACTGCAGTCATTATTTCATTCCCGGGTAACCACAATTGAGAGCATTATGAATAGTGCATGTTTTAATGTGTGTAACTCTTTTCAGTTGCAATGGTACCCCCAGTGGTAGATAGAAAAATTCCTCTTCCCTCAAAAGAGATGCCATATCAACAAATTGGGGGTAAAACAATTGAATTCTACAAAAGCTTTGAATAAAGGTTTGGTAATAGTGAGTGCCGACTGTATAGTATGTGGTTGTGCTATTTTTAGGTCATATCATAAAAACAATACATGTAAGAAAGAGTTATTGAAATCTTAATATGTTCAAAAAGATTGCTGCACTACGTACTCCTGTAAAAAAATAATGTGAAATCAACATCAATCAGTCAAAAGTATATACCACATGAAAGTTTAATTGTGCTGTTACAGAAACAGGCAAAATATCCATACCCAACCATAGAATAGTACATTATTTTGAATATATGAAAATTTCTATTATAAAAACTGCAGAAGAAAGATTTAATATAAGGACAGTATTTCATCGAAAAAGTCATGGCAGCCAGAGGTATTGAACTGTAACCAATGACATATAGTAACGAGAAGAACTATCATTATATTATTATCATTATTATTATCATTACTATTATTATTACTGGTATTGATATTATTATTGTTATATTTTTTATGTTAAACATAATATATTTTTATGGGGTGGGATTCATGTCTTAATCTTGGTAAAGTTATTGTTACTCTACTACTAAAAGCAATACAAAAATCTTCTTAATAGGCTTTCCATCAGAGGTGGTAGTAATCAAAACAGCTCCAAACAATACCATTTCTTTTTAAAGGCTTAGAATCTAGTGCAGTCATTTGTCTAGAAAGTTTGTGTGGAAAATCATTATTGAAAGCATAGGGCATTTAGGAAACTTGAAACACTTGTTACTACATACAGCACACTTGCAATGAATATATGAGAAAGATCATAAACATTTTGGCATTACAAAATTTATTTTCTTCTTTATAAAGTTTTTCCAATGTAAAAGGTTAATTGCATGTTGTGGTTGTTATGAAATATTGATATTTGACATAAAAATAAAGTAAACGGCAGAAAGTAACAAAGTTAATATGTTATGTCTAACTTTGCAAATTAAGGCTTGAATTAACATTTCATTTGTGAAAAAAGGGCAGGGGTTCTAGATAGCAATATTATCAGGGGGGGGGGGGGTCATTGCACTCTAAGGTAAAACTGACCCATTGTGAAAAGGCTATGAAACTTGTCTCTACACAATATTATTGAAACCTTTCAATCAGAGAATACATACATATATATATATATATATATAGTAGGAATGAAAGAGGAACAGCGAACTTCTCACATGAGGTTTAATACTGTAGACGTTTCGCCCATTCGGGCTTCTTCAGTACAGTATGTAAGATTAAAAAGATTACAAATACTTGGAAGGGAATTATATTCCAAGTATTATATTCCATATAGGGAATATTATATTCTATTATATTCTAATATTCTATTCTAATTATATTCTATATAGGGAATTATATTCCAAGTATTTGTAATCTTTTTAATCTTACATACTGTACTGAAGAAGCCCGAATGGGCGAAACGTCTACAGTATTAAACCTCATGTGAGAAGTTCGCTGTTCCTCTTTCATTCCTACTAAATCCACCGAGTGTAAGCGTCGCGTATCCTTTGGGATCCTTCTCACTAGCGTCATCGTTGGCAAACCTTCTTTTCTACACAACTATATATATATATATATATATAGCAAAGAGAAATACTACTCAGAATTCAGTAATCACATTTGCTTTATTTTAAAATGATCACATTGATCACTGATAATATTGCAGAACCAGTACTTTATAGTGACACAGGGTATACATTCTGTTGAAAATGTTTAACATAACTGCTAGATCAAGAAAATTTACAATATTTTCACTGTTGCAATGATATCAGATCACATCGTTATAAATGATTGCTATAACAACTGCAACTCTCTGTGTTGGAAATTACTTCAAACTGGAAACGCTATCGTTTTATTATGAAAAATACCTATTTACATTCTCTTGTAATCTGTTGGTCGTCTTCCGATTCCGGTTTTAGACTAATAGAATTATTTTCCAGAGACATCTCCAATCGTTGAAGTCGTTCTTACTCGGTGTCCCTTGTAAGTCGTTTTGCTAAATGTAGTACACCAATATATTTCGTTATGTAATCGTTCACTCATGTCCTGTATTTCTATCAATAACACATTCAAATTCAAAACTAACTTGATTGAATTCCTGGTCCTTTTCCCTGCTGTTTCGTTTGCCTTTTTCTGGAGCGAGCAGTTGTTGTCTTGGCTGCGATTTCTGTTGTTATTCTCCCTGCTGTCGTTTCTCTATCCCTGCTTTGAGTCGTGCTTTCCTCGTGTTGATTTTCACGGTATTCGAACTTACTCGGCGACGATCTCGTGCTAATATTTCTTGAATATCTTGGAGATCACCTTGCTGGGATGTACTTCCAGGACGAGTGAAATCGGTTTCCACAAAATTTACATTACTTTCAAAAAGGCATCACCGAATAATGGCGGAAATTCAGCAGTTCTCAAGTGCGTTACTATTGCCAGGTAACCTGGCCTGCGAACGGACACCTTTAAAATATAGATATATATAAACATATATATAAATATATATATATATACATATATAAAAACTCTCGGCTCGATTTACTCGGGCTTGCGAGCCACGTGGTCTGACCGGAACCGACACGATTAGTAACCTCGCTACGCTCGGCCTTCGGCCTCGCTTCGCGAGGAATAAACATATATACTAGAAATACGACTCCCGCAAAAACCTCGCGAAGCTAGTTTTTGAAGAAGTCACAATGCTTTCATATTTTATTCTTTTTTTTTTATATTATGTATATATTTTTTTTATATCAGCGTAATCCCCATTATTTTATTTCTTATGCTGTGTTTGGTACACAATTAGTGACACCTGGTGCAAATTACATGATCAGTATACCGCTCAACACAGTGCTTAAAAATTGACCTTCATTTAGCTCTTTCACTGCCACTTAGATTGCACCAGAGGGAATAGAAGTAAAATTATTTATTATCTTGACAGGGAATACAGAGTCGATGAATTATCACAATAATATTCACTTAACACAAATTGAAAATGATTGTAAATCTTTTGCAGGTGAAATCTTGAAGAGTTGATATGAATGCTTGTGTTTACCACAGTGTAAAAACCTGTGTTTTTTTTCTTTAGTTTTATTTTCTTAGTCTCTACTGCTTTGTCTTCTTTGTTGTACATCACTTTTGAACACAATATGTTCTTACACAGAGGATGAGTTGAATGCTCCAATTATTTTTTGTTTATGTTTTTTGGTTATAATTGCATGAGATTCATTGTAAGAAGAATCTTCTGATTAGATATGTTATTGTCTACTGCAGTCATTATTTCATTCCCGGGTAACCACAATTGAGAGCATTATGAATAGTGCATGTTTTAATGTGTGTAACTCTTTTCAGTTGCAATGGTACCCCCAGTGGTAGATAGAAAAATTCCTCTTCCCTCAAAAGAGATGCCATATCAACAAATTGGGGGTAAAACAATTGAATTCTACAAAAGCTTTGAATAAAGGTTTGGTAATAGTGAGTGCCGACTGTATAGTATGTGGTTGTGCTATTTTTAGGTCATATCATAAAAACAATACATGTAAGAAAGAGTTATTGAAATCTTAATATGTTCAAAAAGATTGCTGCACTACGTACTCCTGTAAAAAAAATAATGTGAAATCAACATCAATCAGTCAAAAGTATATACCACATGAAAGTTTAATTGTGCTGTTACAGAAACAGGCAAAATATCCATACCCAACCATAGAATAGTACATTATTTTGAATATATGAAAATTTCTATTATAAAAACTGCAGAAGAAAGATTTAATATAAGGACGGTATTTCATCGAAAAAGTCATGGCAGCCAGAGGTATTGAACTGTAACCAATGACATATAGTAACAAGAAGAACTATCATTATATTATTATCATTATTATTATCATTACAATTATTATTACTGGTATTGATATTATTATTGTTATATTTTTTATGTTAAACATAATATATTTTTATGGGTTGGGATTCATGTCTTAATCTTGGTAAAGTTATTGTTACTCTACTACTAAAAGCAATACAAAAATCTTCTTAATAGGCTTTCCATCAGAGGTGGTAGTAATCAAAACAGCTCCAAACAATACCATTTCTTCTTAAAGGCTTAGAATCTAGTGCAGTCATTTGTCTAGAAAGTTTGTGTGGAAAATCATTATTGAAAGCATAGGGCATTTAGGAAACTTGAAACACTGGTTACTACATACAGCACACTTGCAATGAATATATGAGAAAGATCATAAACATTTTGACATTACAAAATTTATTTTCTTCTTTATAAAGTTTTTCCAATGTAAAAGGTTAATTGCATGTTGTGGTTGTTATTTGACATTTGATTTGATTTAATTTATTTCATTTGCGCTTTACAGTGTCCCCAATTAGTACAGCAGTGCTAAATACAGTTGACACTCAAATAAAGTTCATTATTATTATTATGAAATATTGATATTTGACATCATAAAAATAAAGTAAACGGCAGAAAGTAACAAAGTTAATATGTTATGTCTAACTTTGCAAATTAAGGCTTGAATTAACATTTCATTTGTGAAAAAAGGGCAGGGGTTCTAGATAGCAATATGATCAGGGGAGGGGGGGGGGGGTCATTGCACTCTAAGGTAAAACTGACCCATTGTGAAAAGGCTATGAAACTTGTTGTCTCTACGCAATATTATTGAAACCTTTCAATCAGAGAATACATACATATATATATATATATATAGCAAAGAGAAATACTACTCAGAATTCAGTAATCACATTTGCTTTATTTTAAAATGATCGCATTGGTCACTGATAATATTGCAGAACCAGTACTTTATAGTGACACAGGGTATAGATTCTGTTGAAAATGTTTAACATAACTGCTAGATCAAGAAAATTTACAATATTTTCACTGTTGCAATGATATCAGATCACATCGTTAGAAACGATTGCTATAACAACTGCAACTCTCTGTGTTGGGAATTACTTCAAACTGGAAACGCTATCGTGTTATTATGAAATATACCTATTTACATTCTATTGTAATCTGTCGGTCGTCTTCCGATTCCGTTTTTAGACTAATAGAATTATTTTCCAGAGACATCTCCAATCGCTGAAGTCGTTCCTACTCGGCTTCCCTTCTAAGTCATTTTGCTAAATGTAGTACACCAATATATTTCGTTATGTAATCGTTCACTCATGTCCTGTATTTCTATCAATAACACATTCAAATTCCAAACTAACTTGATTGAATTCCTGGTCCTTTTCCCTGCTGTTTCGTTTGCCTTTTTCTGGAGCGAGCAGTTGTTGTCTTGGCTGCGATTTCTGTTGTTATTCTCCCTGCTGTCGTTTCTCTATCCCTGCTTTGAGTCGTGCTTTCCTCGTGTTGATTTTCACGGCATTCGAACTTACTCGGCGACGATCTCGTGCTAATATTTCTTGAATATCTCGGAGATCACCTTGCTGGGATGTACTTCCAGGACGAGAGAAATCGGTTTCCACAAAATTTACATTACTTTCAAAAAGGCATCACCGAATAATGGCGGAAATTCAGCGTTCTCAAGTGCGTTACTATTACCAGGTAACCTGGCCTGCGAACGGACACCTTTAAAATATAGATATATATAAACATATATATAAATATATATATATACATATATAAAAACTCTCGGCTCGATTTACTCGGGCTTGCGAGCCACGTGGTCTGACCGGAACCGACACGATTAGTAACCTCGCTACGCTCGGCCTTCGGCCTCGCTTCGCGAGGAAATAAATATATATATATATATATATACATATATAAAAACTCTCGGCTCGATTTACTCGGGCTTGCGAGCCACGTGGTCTGACCGGAACCGACACGATTAGTAACCTCGCTTCGCGAGGAATTATATACCCTGTTTAGGACAGATTGTCTTTCTCCGCTGAGTAAAGTTGCTCGCCTATTAAAATCAAAGACACCATTTTTAAACATTCAAAACGAGAACAACATCTACACAACAAAACGTTTTCGATGGTTTAAAAACACTTAGCTTTTTCTATCTTTCGGTTAATATTCTCAGTAATATTCTATTGTCGCGAACAACTCGTCACCGTAAGACAACTCCTTCTATGTAATCCACAAGGTAGAAATCTGCTCACCTTCATCCATTTTGGCGGGAGATCGAAGGATGACCTGGCTTCTGGAACACACGAAGAAAAGAACTCACATGACCCGTTGACGTCACAAAAAATGTAGGTCTGCAAATCTCCGAGTGTGCCAATTTATCGAGTCTGCAAGTCTGTGTTTGTCGCACACCGATCTGTTATAAGTCAACCAAAATGGCGTCGCGTAATAAAACTCAGAGAGGGTATTTATCCGAGCTAAATGCTAATTCATCGGCTGCTGCGGACTTTGTTTTGCCAAAGAAAATAATTAAGTACACAAGATCTACTTATTGGGAAGTCGAAAGGCTCGTCGAAAGACGTGAAAGAAATGGAGCGGTAAGTGTTTGGCTGTAGCGCGTGATTTCTGTTTGCCTAAAAACCAAAAAAAAAAAAAATTCCAAAATTCCCTCCAAAAAAGTATTATCCACCGAGCCTCCAGCCTCGTAATCACACCATGTAGCTGCCAGTCTTTTATCTGTCCTTGAGCTGATGGTATCAAAATGGCGATCGTTTTGGCACAGAATTTAGTACAATTACTGTTCGTGGATGCCTTCATACTTGCTGAAAGTAAGCTAAAAAAGCCGCGCAAGATTTTCAGGGTGTACAAAGTCTTTTTTGCCGTAAATGTGGAACACTATTTTTGAACGTAAATTATTTGATTGGGATGGATCGATTCCAGCAGACGATTTCAGCTGAGTTAAGATTTTGAAAGTGTCATTGACGAAGGTAGGCGCCATTTTAGTGTGTTGTAAAGGGCATTTATTCGGAATAAAATAACCAAGAAAACCGCAACGAGTGTTTGATTTACAAAAACAAAATAATTATGCAATGAAAGTACTGATGCGTATTATTCGATCTAGCATTGGGATGGGGCTGTTGCTTCCATTGTACGAATTTTATAAGCTGGTTTTATATAAATCCCATACTGGTCCTTCTCTTTTCATCAAGTTTAATATTCTAAGTGTTACGGTTTATTGCACACGCCCGGTTCGGAATTTCTGGCTATGATTCTGCTAAAAAAAAACGACATTTAGGGTCGCGATAAGGCTGACAGCTATCCTGTTAGTTTCGTCTTTGCGAGAGCTTCGAATTCGTGCATATTTTGTTATGTTACCATAGTTTATATATGTAGATGGTTATGAAACTCGACAAGTTTCTTTCAGTTTCATGTTTTTGTTCTCCTTTTTGGCCTTGAATCTGCACAAAAGACACTTTTTTCGGTAGGATAACCAATCAAAAGTTTCCACTAATATATTCGCAAGTAACATGCGAAACTGAAAAACAAAAGATTGTGCAGGGTCACGGTCGATTCAACATCTAGTTGCGAGTGCACTGTTTTTGCTTTTGAAATTTCCAAGGTTTCATAGCCAGTCTCTCGATTAACTATGATTATACTTTGTTTCCGCAAGGGTGAATATCATTATTCGCCTAAATAAAAGAAATAATGTAAATCGTGTACGTGGATTTCGTAAGGGTACATCCAAGGGGAATGTAGATAAACAATAGACAAAACACAATAAACAAGTTCTCCTTCTTTTATGTGCCTCCTTTTTTACAAACAATGTCAAAAGATACTTCGCTATGATCACACTATCTGCTTATCTGACAAAGCGGACAGAGAGACAGTATTGATGGCTATTTTTTTTTTCATTAGCTCATGCTTGAATTCCTTGCTTAAACCACAAACGAATGACCATGTTTAGCTTAGGATGCTTGGGAGCAGATGCGCTCGGACATCAAGAGCTCATGAACCCGGCGCAGCAAGCAACTCCCATAATTTAATTTCAACGAGCATTTCACAGAGCTAGTTACTTTTAGAATCCTTTTCGTGTAAACTTCAATTGATTGCGCAAAGCAATCAGCGTGCGACATCTCTAGCCGCTGTGGAGTAGAAAGTGCCAAATTAAGCTGGCGTTCATAAACACACCAGGAAGCTTAAGACGACGCGCCGAGGACAACACCAGGGAAAAAAATGAACATGTTTTCCTCCCGTATTGGCTTATTTTGTTTTCTTTCCTTATGTCTTTCAAACGGAAGAATTTCCCAATTTCCGTTGGCATTTAATTCTGATTTTATGGTCAATATTGTCGTTGTGTTCTCGCGTCTTCGAGAAACTGAAACAAAATGGTCATTTTACGTTTTTGTTTTGGAGAAGACGACAATGAAACCTACCAGACTCTATTTTGCGCGAGCAGTTTTACTGTGCTGTTCATTTGCGCTATTTTTTAAAGCGGTCATAGTTTACGTCGTCTTCGTATCTTGCTTAAGCTCCCTGTTCAAAATATCGTAACTTTACAATGAGTTCAAATACATGGATCTTAAGACTGAGACCTTAATGCTAAAAGTACTGAGGTCTTTGTTAATGCTCATTCACAAATGTCATGTTTACATTTTTTGGATTCGCGTGATCTGCTCTTGAAGGCACGTTCGTTTGGGTGAGACCTGAGTCTATTTCACCCCCTGAATTGAACGTAATTGGAATGTAAATGCGGTTTTATGTACAAGATATGTACAGTGTCAGTCATAATAGTACCCCCAGTTTTAGGGGACGCTGTATTGTTCCACTTGAAACTAATATTAGCAAAAAAAGTTGGTCTTTGTGTCATCTTGCGTCGTGTAACAGTTTGGATAGACTGACAATAGACCAGTGATTCAAAGTTTCTAAAACATTTCCCTGTTGGAAACCGAAACATAGTTATACAAAGCTTAATCCAATGCTTGAGTGACTGCAAAATAACTGGGTACAATCTGTGTTTTGGTAAATCTTAACTAGTTATATTCAGACAAGTTCAACTGAAAATTAGCGTGCGACCATTCAAGTCGGTTCCTGTGTGGAATTTTTGTCATTTGGTTTTCATTTCCGCCTTCCTTTTCCCTCCTGCAAGGAAAACAAAAATGTTTCATTTATGGGTAGGAACGGTCACATATGGAGGGGCTTAAATACACTCCTGTAGAACAAAATTAATCACACGAATCGCAAGAGAGTTCCCTGTATAATGGACCAATCAGAACTCGAAAAAAAATACATGTAGTTAGCACCAATCGCGTAAAAACGCGCGAACGATTTACGCGAGTGGTTTTATAGCTTTACTTCTGATTGGTTGAAAAGAGTGGCGCGAGAATTTCAAGCCAATCAATTCTATGGCAGCAATGCAAAGCCAAGGTATCGCGCATTTTCTAATTTCATTCAACAGCAATTTCAATTAAACTGTTGTTAGATGGAAGTCAATATTCTAAATAGGTAAATCTGGCTAATAAATTTGGTAATTACTTGTATATTTTAAAATATCCTCTTTTGGTTTCTGGTTAGTCTTTTGCGCTACTCAGGCGAAGTTTTCCGAAAGAGGTTCATTCTTAGCTATCGTACTGAGCTATCTACTAAGTCTTCTAAACGACCATCGACCATTTTATTCCTAAGCGTCATTGCAACAAACTGTAAAAAAATTCTTTTGCAAGACATGCATACTTTTAATTCATGGGATGAGAATGTTTCAAATGAAGCTCACTGCCTTTATACACGAGTTACTCAGAAAATATATCTTTGTACTCTCTTTGTCTCTAAAACTGGACGGGGTTATATTTTCAAGACTTTATGTTTACACTTAGCTAGCAAATACGAAAAAAAAAGCTTTTTAACACTGAATAAAAATAATCAGAAATTGATCATTTTGAAGCATCCAAGTTGATTGCGATGCGATGCCCTCGGAGCACGCGTAGCTATGCTCGACCAAACTTAGTTAGTTCATTGCGATCCTACGAACTCACAGTTACGGCTAAGATATCAATCACTGTTCTTCAAACTGAATGTCTCAATCGATAGTCATTCGTGATAGTATTTCTCGACCCGATGACTCCACAGAACTTGCATCTAACAAGAGAGTTCATGGGCTCGAAGTTTTAGAGCTGATTTCAAATGAAGGTGCACGTGACCGACCAATGGCTTTTTCTGCACCGTAAAGGTTAGTGTATTTCTTCGCTCACGTCGAAGCAATTTGAAATAACTGAAAATGAATACGTCACTCACCCAACAATTCTATATTTGAACAATATTGCTCTTCTTTATAACTCCGTTAGCAATACTGAGATCCCGTATTTGTACAACTTGCACTGGTCTGCTGTCCTCGCATATCACACCACCCATATTATAATCCGGCACAAAAGGGACATATTGTTTCTTATTTTTCTGCTCTCCGTTATCCTTCTGCTGTTCTTTGTCACTGCCACTTCCCTCGTTGCTTTCTTGGTTCTTATCTTGGACTTTATCTTCACTTCTTGTCTCCCTTACATCTCGGCGATTTCTACAAGGTCTCGGAGCCGCTTGAATTCCATATAACATTAACAAAAGACACATCACCACGATGTAGAGTTTCATGGTCACACTGTCAAACAATAAATCTATGGTTATTATGGATTCTTGCTAACTTTGATGTCTTTAAAACGATTCTATAATTCGGCTTCTGTCATGTTTGTCTTTTTATATCGGGTAAAAGAGAAAAACTAGTCGAAAGACGGCTCAAAAGAGTAAATAATTCATAGGCCATGGAGGGCTTGTTTTATTGATGAGATTGCAGTCTTAGTGGAAGTAGAGCCGCAGGAAATATTTTGGCTGTGTCTTTAACGGTGAGCTGGGAACTCTGTAAGACTTAGAAGATTTTGAGGATAAAATAGATGTCGTTATAGCAGAAAAACCGTTAATCGGTGTATATTGTAATTACAACTCACGCCGTAACGATATGATAGCTTAGCTTCTAAAGCTTAATGGCTACTGTTTGGTGGAAGACGGGTACCAAACAGACGAGACAGAGTAAAGATCCTAATAACAAACCAATCCACAGGGATAACACACAAAAAATGTTTCTTAAACGAGTTGACTATTTCTATTACAAAAAAGTTTTACTTTGACGAGGGGCTAACGCTCGAAACGTCAGCTCAACATGAATTTTACGGTGGTAAAACTCACTTCATCTTTTCGTTTGATTAAAACACTTTTTGTGTGCTTCAGTTTCCACGGACACCGTACCAGGTTCCTCAGCGAGTAACCTATTTATATTCTTTATACTGAGAAAACATCCTAGCCTCCAAAAGCCAAGTTAACTGTATTTGGGTGATAGAGTATCATTTTATCGTATGTTTACAACAATCGCATAGATAATCTGAAACAACGATCAAACGTTTGTGATTTGGGATTACAACTTAAATCTTAAGTTTAAGTCAAACTGGGGGCGCGTAGATAACTTGGGCCACTTTTGATCATTGATTCTTCAGTTATTTCATTGTTCTACGAATAATAACGATGCCATGCAGCGTGGAATATCGGCGAACATGATCCGTTTTGGGGTTACCGAAATGAAATCATCTTCCGTGAAGCATGAATCGGTAAACATGCAATGAAAACGCCAACAGGCGATTCTTCGTGACAATGGAAAATCTCCAGCAATCAAATGTATGAAGTCTTTTGCACTAGAATGTTCAAGATAAGTGGTCAGTCATGCTATAATATCTATCTTTTTTCGTATCCTCATTCTGTGGCATATCGATTAGAATCATTACCCGTTTTTGCCATGTTCCAGTTGACGCTTATTCTGCAAGGTGTGCACACTGAAATTAGCTTGTAACAGATCATAGACAGACTGTGTATCTGGCATGGTCTTAAAGTGATTCGAATCACTGATTCATTAACAAAAGATTGAACACCAAACAAAGGCGTTGAACTTACCTGCGACCCTGACTCGTTCAGATACGCGAGTGAAAACGATTACACGGGTTATGCCGTGCAACAGCGGTTTTGATTGGCCCAGAAATCGACAAATCACCAGCGTGATATTGTCAGTTACGCTATGGTTCATTAAATTTAAAGAATGACCTCAATGTTGGTTTGATCAGCTTACAATCACACACCTGTGCGAACGCGTCTCAAACTCAAACAGTTGGATGGCTTTGTTTTGGTGAGATCACAAGGAGACTAGCTGTTCCCTGATAAAACATGAAGACTTCCTTGAATTTTTACCATATCAATGCTGTTTTGTCGCTATTGTTTTCTCCGGTGCAAACTAAAGATTTTCCAGCAGTGTTTGATAAACAGGTGCTATATACCGTGAAGCTAATGTCATTCGCTTAACGCCTTTTAGTGTCGGCTAGCGTAGAGGGTACAACTTAGCATAACGATCCTCTTGCTGTGACTTATCAAACCGATTTATTACGTTGAAGCAAATGTATCAAAAAAGTGAAATCTGGGACAGTTTGGGCACTCTTATAACAGGTAAATGTCCTCTCTCGTTAAGTCATCCCTTACTAATTGACATTTATGTCACTAGTCATAGCCCCAGCATTTGCACCTCATTCTTATCAAATTACATTGTTGTGTAGCAGAGAAGCTAGGATTTGCTCAGAAATGGAGTACAAGTGAATCCAGGGAGGAGAGAACGAGAAAAGGAACAATTGCTTTCTTATTAAGAACGTGTCCACCTAAGAACCGTGCAGACGAGTCTACACGACCCCTCACCAATTTCGCTCAAAATTGGCTCACTTGTTGCCCACGACGAACCTACAATCTAGACCAAAAGGTTTATCCAGATACTAATTTTTAAGAGAGCTATACGAGTATAAAGTTTTTGTGAAAAAGTGCGCAAAAATCCGTGCCAAAAATGCAGTGAATTCATGATGTGTCTTTCTCCCAAATTCTAAGGCAACAAAAAAATATTTTGATAAGTAAAAGCAGAAACCTAGATCTTTATTTACAAATATAAAAATGTATGATTGTAATGTTTTTTATATTTGTGAGCCATCAATCCAACTTGACAATTTTCACCATTTTGCGAAATTACGGAAAATGTCCCTAAAATAGCGGGAAAAAGCAAACAAGCGGCCATGTTTTGATTCATTTCAATGCTTTTTCCAGTTTGCACAATTGATGATCTAAGTAATTACAAAAATAAAAGCGTGTGATGTTTACATTTTAGATGAAGAATTTGCCTTTGAAATACGGCAATGTGGGTCACGTGACACATGCGATAATATTGTAATACAGAGTCCGTGTGTTTATAATTCTTGAGGAGTATTTTAAAAAAAACATTTTCATGTTTCATTTCAGTTTTATCTTATCTTAAAATCATATGGGAAGTCCGACCGCTTGTTATTTTACTTTTTTTTTTACTACACCGCAACTTTTAGGCCCTTTTATACTACGTCGGTTACAGATGAAAAAAAAAAACGGAAAAATCCTTATTTGTTTGCAGTAAAAGTAAAGCAATGATCAAGTAAGATACAAATTCAATATATTTAGACCATTTTGCTTTCCGCCGACATCATTTTGGTTACGCGGTGAGAGGATTGCGTGACACGCACCAGATACCAAGTGCATTTCCCACGCTTTTCATGGATAATCATGCCAGCAGACAATTCGTAAAAAAGGAAGACTTTAAATGTGTTTGTTCTTTTCAGAAATATTCTAAGAAGGCATGCAACCTTTCTGCTCAAAGCAAGAGTGCTAGATCTATTTGTACTGTAAAGAATTGTTCCAGTAGCACAAAAGGGCACTTGTGTGGTTGTTTTAAAACCTCCCGTGAAGGAGTCGAGGAAGACGGCAACTTATGTTTGGCCCGCGTTGGGTTGTTCGACGAGTGCAGAGAAGATTTCACAATTTTCCCCGAGCACAGGAACGAATTTGGCTTGGGAAGGCGGCCAAGTAAAGTTTGTAAATATCCCGAGCATCATACATACATACATATAGTGGCTCGTCCCCTCTACGGGGCTTTTCAGAGTCACTAATTACATACAACATACAACATAGTTAAGAATCCCAACTGGTGGGAGGCAGACCAGTTGGCTATTTACAAGGATGATCGAGGAGTTCAACCAGGTACTTACTCAGAACAACACCAGGTAGTGGCCAGAGCAGGATTTGAACCCGGGTCACCGCATTGAAATACCGCGCCCTAGACCACTCGGCCATCCTGCAAACAGAAACCGTATAGAGGGATATCCATGGAGATTTCGAGAAAATATACTTACAATTCGGTTTGCTTTGCGAGACTGGACAAGGTAACTCATATAATAATGTATTGTCGGAATACCGGCTACATTTTAAAATGAACACAGCATGTTCGCTCAAAGCATGGTTATGATGGTTACAACAAAAGACAAGCTGCATGTTACTGAGGAAAGCCCGTGCGCAGACCACTGCCAGGCGTATGCGCTGTCTTCCGACGAGAAAGACTTCCAAACCACTTGTACGCAACAGCACAATTTTTATACTATTTGCATTTAGTTAAAAGTTTACTTGCTGTAATTATTCCGATTCCAAAAAGTTTCGTGCCAGCGGTAATCCTCTGATAATAACACCCTGATGCCTTGGGTACCCTGCGGTACTAATACTGTCAAAATAAAGATGGCGGCGGTTCACTTTTATTCAGTAGCACTCCAAGTTGAATTTGTTTCATCAGGTACATTTTATAAACCTAATATTTTGTATAAAAATATAATATGAGCTCAGAATGTCTTCCATCAGAATCAGCAATATGTTTTACCAGATGTCAATAGATGTCATAGTCCCCCAATGTCATTCGCTCGTCATCGTAAGCAAAATAACGACACAAAATATCTGTTTCGCATGGCTATACGTACGTAGCTTCACATAGATTTTATCACATCTACATATTCCTAAACAAATAAACTTTATGGAAATGGAGTAATTTTGAGCAGAAACATGGCCGCATCCAAGATATTTTAAGCGATTTTCACTAGAAATTCGAATTATGAAAAATCTCATTTTTTTTGAGGTTTCTCAATTTCATGAATGCATTAATATTTTCAAACATGGTTATCGCATCCTCTTCAAATTTAGTTGACTAGAATAAGTATGCTATTCATTTTAAACTTGCCAAGATTCTTTTCTGCCCCGAATCGTCTCTGAGCAAGTTGTAAACTTCACGAGCGAATTTACAATGGTTTTACTTAAAATTGTGTGTCATTTCACTCGGACCACTGTATCTCGTGAACTGCTCGAACTTTCGGAAAAACATTTGGCAGGCTTTTAACTTGGACTAATACCAGTCTGTACACAAATAGTATCAAATTCTGGAGGATACCATGTGGACTCAAATTTTCATATTGCATGGATCTCATGTGGACACGTTCTTAAATTAATCTCAGGGATGGGAGGCTTGTAGTGGCTGGTAAGTAATTCTGAGGTGTCGTGGGACATGGTTATTTGTTTACGTTATACCGCCCAGTTCATAGTCATGTTGTCTGACCATGAAGTTGGTGGTTGTTCAAGAATTAGTCAATACGCTTTCAGACCAGATTTTATTTGTTTTTAATTTTCTCAATGACCCTCAGGTTGCTTGTACTCTTACTGCGACTGCTTCTAATTTCTGCTAGATAAGGAGTCCTTGCAGCAAATACAGTGATGTATGTTGTACCTGGCAAGCAGTCAGCTTCTCCTTCACCGAACGGTTTGTTAGGGAACCAATTGCTCTCACAGGGCATGTATACTACATTGTTGGTGTAAAAAATTAGACCGCGGAAGTATCTTTTATTCCTGATTTTTTTGTGAGAGGAGCGCCAACGAGTGAACGAGCGGTGAGCACCGAGGCCGGCGAGGCGTGTGAAATTTCAACGCATTTGCATAATTATTTCGCTAACGTTCGCGCGGTCGAGGATGCACTGAAGCAGAATTTCAAGTCCATCATCCTTAAACTGCCGCTTGCTAGGCTCTATTCACCCGTGGGCGGGAGGGGGGGGGGGAGGGAGGGCATGGAAGCCCTCGGTTTGGTCAGGCCTCCTATTTATGGACTAGACATGGGCGGAAAAATAGTTCGCTTTTACAGGCAGTCTTACCAACCCCACTCTAAGTGTTCTTTCGTTTGGGGTTTCTCGTATGTTTGTCTTTTTTTTTCTTTGTTTTGAGGCGTTACAGTTGCTCAGATACACAAGCTTCGCCACGAGCTTCGCTTTTAAGACTCTAATACCAGGCTCCTGCAGATATCTATCGGGCACAGAAAGCTATTTTCTGATCGCTATGTGTTCGAAATAAATTTCAATTTTGTTGGTTTTCAGAGTTAAGCTGTGCAATTTTAGGTTAAACTGCACGTTAGGGTGGCTTGTGCACTAAGAATTATAAGGACATTTGAGGCAATGGAATTGATCGGGACTTTCGAGAATCAGGACCCAGCATCCTCTTGATTGTGTTTGTACAGCCATTCCCCACTGAGCAGATGGGAAAGTCGCATTAGGTCTTAGGTAGCTATAGCCTGTTCCATGCCCTGAGATGGTGAGGTGAGCGTCAGGCTGAGCAGGGAAAATATGAAGGGAGCTGGGGCGGGGGCGAGGAGAAAAACGAGGGGCCCAACATTTTTTCCCGCCCCTTCCCCAGCGCCCCCCCGACCAGATGCTCTCTCCTCACCATCTGAGGGCCTGGAACAGGCTAGTTCTGAGGCCGAAAGCAAGCATTTTGTTGTGGTTCGAATTTGAGGCGCCTTGACCAAAAGCGGCCCAAGCTCCTGATTTGAAAGGGTTTGTATGGAAGTCCAACGGTTTTGTTTTTAAGTCGAAGGAAACTTTATCTTTTTCAATGAAATCAACTTACTTTGGGGGTGTACGTCATAATCTGGGAAAACGTATTGTAAATTTATTATTACTTGCAATACGGTTTTCTCCCGAGTGAGGTTTGTATCAAAGAGAGGTGGTATAAATTAAAAATCCCTAAATAATACCAGTTCTTCTTCGGAGGCTTTAATCTAGTGCAGTCATTTTCCCATACAGTTAGTGTAGAAAATCATGTTTGAGTGCATTGGGCATTAAGGAAACTTGAAAGGACATTACATACAACACACCAATAAATGTATGTCCCTTCTCCTGAATGGAGATGCCACATCAATATAGGTAACATAGGTAATTTTGGCGTTCATACAAGCATTTGTTTCTCCTTTGTAGGTTTCCAGTTGGAGAAGGTCAACTGTATATTGTGGTTCGTCTCTTGGAGAAATTGCTAAAACGTAATTGTGGGTTGCTCTCCTCAAATTGTATTCATATACATTTCGCTTCAGTAGGACTTTCAAATCCAGTCTGACTACTAAAAAAATTATTTAGTCAAACTTTCTGAACAGTATGGACCAAAATTCATAAAACGTCCAAGAGCCCTTGAAAGCACGCCATAGCTGTCCTATGACCAGCGCGATTTATGGCGTCCGGGCCAGAGGGACTGGAGGGGGACGGGGGGGGGGGGTGGAGGGAAGGGGGAAATGCATCCTCCCCCAAATTTTGGGCAACTTGGATTTTTTAAGCATCAAGAGAAATTTGGGCAAAGCCAATTCTTAAAGAAGTTTGCATGTGTGTGTGTGTGTGTGTGTGTGTATATATTTAGTGGGCTGCGCAGATTGAAAACTTATCTCCACAGCACACTGCATGGGCAACAACGTGTCAGTAACATCACACTTATTAACACTGAAAGGGAATATGCCAACTCTTTAGTCAACAATGACATAGATTGTATCATCGATATATCTGCGTCGAAAGGGCAGAAACAGGTATTTTTTGACGTGTCTTATGAGCTCATGTGATAGTTTCATATGTAAGAATATTTTCACTTTATATGTAGGCCTGTGTTAGTGCATCATATCACCCTCGTTTCTTCAAGACTGCTGAAATTTGGACAGCTTGCGAGAATTTTTGGGCAAATGGTTCACCGCAAAAAAGGCCCGTACGGCTAGGAAGCTTAAACAAACACGACAACGTCACCGAGGACGAAACCAGTGAAACAATAAACTTGTTTTCCTTGTGCACCAAAGACGGTTGGCCTTTTACATTTTCTTTACATATAAGTTTCAAACGGTAAAATCTTGCAATTTTTACCATTCGCATTTCATTCCAAATTTCTACAGGCATTTGTCGTTTTATATTCGTGTGTTCGCTTACTAAATGCTCGTTCCGGGTTGCTTTGTTACAGAATAAAATATCAGTAGCCTGAAAATTTTTAAGACTAAGCTTTTTAAATGTAGTGTTTAGACTTTTTATCGTTTTTTATCATGTAATTTATTGATACTGATTATCGGTTTATACCAGCGTCTTCTTCCCGGACTTCGCTGATCGGTCTTTCAGTTCTAAATAAAGCGTTTATTATTATTATTATCAACATTTAGCAGGGAGCAAATCTCATCCGAAGACAGTAATCATGCATGCAGGTCCTGGACTACATCTGGAATTGGGATTTGTAATTGTTGCTTTTTATTGCAGTCAGTTGGTTAAAAACCCATCAAGGAAAGACTAGGACCAACAGTTAACACGAGCTACAGTCATCTCCAGATAACTCAAACTCTCGTTAACGCGAATCTCTCGCTAACGGGAACCTCTCGCTAACGCGAACCTCTCGCTAACGGGAACCTCGCGCTAACGCGAACCTCGCGCTACCTCGAACCAAAGTCGATTTCGATTCTCCTGAACTTCTGTCATTCATACATTTACTGTAAATTTACCCTCGGTACTTCGAACTTCCCGATAACTGGAGCCTTTTTCAATTTCCTTAGAAGGTTAGTCTTATCTCGAGTCGACTGTATTAATTTATTGTACTGAGCCCGCGGGTACTCATCGCGGGTCAGATTGATTCAAGGAGACTCCTCTTACCATTGCCTTATCCGATTCTTGCTCCCTCAGATAAATTCTACAGATCCATGTATGGTGATAAGATTTAGTTTACTATCACAATTATCATTACAA